>JAPDVR010000004.1:0-212500 GCA_026230005.1 Gila orcuttii
TATGGTATTTATTTCCCCTAACCAAGCCAGTGCCTCTGCCTCTGGACCCTGGAGACTGCATTTGAGTGTTCCTTTTGGTGTTTGTGAGTGTTTATGTATAATTATTAAATTTTAAAATTGAATACAAATTTATTGATAGTGAAAAAACGATTTATGATGCACCATACAGTGCTGAACAGTGTGTTCTTGCAGTAGTGGGAGGGGCCCAGCCCTCTGAACTATAAAGTCCAGGGGGACCACGCCCTCTACCACATTTCAGTAGAGTGAGTAAGAGACAGCAGTCATTCCAATCCGCCTGATGAGAACCTTGGGAAAGTTCGAAACGCGTCGCGAGAGTACCTGAATGACACAATACCGTAAAAATGAGTACAGCTGCCATCATTTTGAGTGGGGATGATGTTGAACAGCTCTGGAAAATTTTCTCTTCAGCCCATATAGGCGTTGAGTTGGTTCAGAAGGCCTCCATCATTGAGTGTCGTGATGTTGATGAGCCAAATTAATTTTTTCTCCGTCCACTGTGACGTTGAGTGTCTCTCCAATGTCCATACAGACGTTGGAAAATCGTGTTTGTGCCCTTCCACACATCTGCACTAAAACCTACCCTCGTTTTTTCTGCAAAATTAACCCTTTCTGGCGTAAACCTCGGCAATATAGCCCTATTGGATTTAGCACATGGCGAGTTAGCCCTCCATTTTATTATTTTATAATTATACATGTCTCTCTAGGACATTGCTGGGTTCACTTTGGTGTTTGTATTCGGGGAGCGGCCAGTAGAACGACGGACCGTGCCTAACCTGAATTTGTCTTCGGACAGTTTATGGTATTTATTTCCCCTAACCAAGCCAGTGCCTCTGCCTCTGGACCCTGGAGACTGCATTTGAGTGTTCCTTTTGGTGTTTGTGAGTGTTTATGTATAATTATTAAATTTTAAAATTGAATACAAATTTATTGATAGTGAAAAAACGATTTATGATGCACCATACAGTGCTGAACAGTGTGTTCTTGCAGTAGTGGGAGGGGCCCAGCCCTCTGAACTATAAAGTCCAGGGGGACCACGCCCTCTACCACATTTCAGTAGAGTGAGTAAGAGACAGCAGTCATTCCAATCCGCCTGATGAGAACCTTGGGAAAGTTCGAAACGCGTCGCGAGAGTACCTGAATGACACAATACCGTAAAAATGAGTACAGCTGCCATCATTTTGAGTGGGGATGATGTTGAACAGCTCTGGAAAATTTTCTCTTCAGCCCATATAGGCGTTGAGTTGGTTCAGAAGGCCTCCATCATTGAGTGTCGTGATGTTGATGAGCCAAATTAATTTTTTCTCCGTCCACTGTGACGTTGAGTGTCTCTCCAATGTCCATACAGACGTTGGAAAATCGTGTTTGTGCCCTTCCACACATCTGCACTAAAACCTACCCTCGTTTTTTCTGCAAAATTAACCCTTTCTGGCGTAAACCTCGGCAATATAGCCCTATTGGATTTAGCACATGGCGAGTTAGCCCTCCATTTTATTATTTTATAATTATACATGTCTCTCTAGGACATTGCTGGGTTCACTTTGGTGTTTGTATTCGGGGAGCGGCCAGTAGAACGACGGACCGTGCCTAACCTGAATTTGTCTTCGGACAGTTTATGGTATTTATTTCCCCTAACCAAGCCAGTGCCTCTGCCTCTGGACCCTGGAGACTGCATTTGAGTGTTCCTTTTGGTGTTTGTGAGTGTTTATGTATAATTATTAAATTTTAAAATTGAATACAAATTTATTGATAGTGAAAAAACGATTTATGATGCACCATACAGTGCTGAACAGTGTGTTCTTGCAGTAGTGGGAGGGGCCCAGCCCTCTGAACTATAAAGTCCAGGGGGACCACGCCCTCTACCACATTTCAGTAGAGTGAGTAAGAGACAGCAGTCATTCCAATCCGCCTGATGAGAACCTTGGGAAAGTTCGAAACGCGTCGCGAGAGTACCTGAATGACACAATACCGTAAAAATGAGTACAGCTGCCATCATTTTGAGTGGGGATGATGTTGAACAGCTCTGGAAAATTTTCTCTTCAGCCCATATAGGCGTTGAGTTGGTTCAGAAGGCCTCCATCATTGAGTGTCGTGATGTTGATGAGCCAAATTAATTTTTTCTCCGTCCACTGTGACGTTGAGTGTCTCTCCAATGTCCATACAGACGTTGGAAAATCGTGTTTGTGCCCTTCCACACATCTGCACTAAAACCTACCCTCGTTTTTTCTGCAAAATTAACCCTTTCTGGCGTAAACCTCGGCAATATAGCCCTATTGGATTTAGCACATGGCGAGTTAGCCCTCCATTTTATTATTTTATAATTATACATGTCTCTCTAGGACATTGCTGGGTTCACTTTGGTGTTTGTATTCGGGGAGCGGCCAGTAGAACGACGGACCGTGCCTAACCTGAATTTGTCTTCGGACAGTTTATGGTATTTATTTCCCCTAACCAAGCCAGTGCCTCTGCCTCTGGACCCTGGAGACTGCATTTGAGTGTTCCTTTTGGTGTTTGTGAGTGTTTATGTATAATTATTAAATTTTAAAATTGAATACAAATTTATTGATAGTGAAAAAACGATTTATGATGCACCATACAGTGCTGAACAGTGTGTTCTTGCAGTAGTGGGAGGGGCCCAGCCCTCTGAACTATAAAGTCCAGGGGGACCACGCCCTCTACCACATTTCAGTAGAGTGAGTAAGAGACAGCAGTCATTCCAATCCGCCTGATGAGAACCTTGGGAAAGTTCGAAACGCGTCGCGAGAGTACCTGAATGACACAATACCGTAAAAATGAGTACAGCTGCCATCATTTTGAGTGGGGATGATGTTGAACAGCTCTGGAAAATTTTCTCTTCAGCCCATATAGGCGTTGAGTTGGTTCAGAAGGCCTCCATCATTGAGTGTCGTGATGTTGATGAGCCAAATTAATTTTTTCTCCGTCCACTGTGACGTTGAGTGTCTCTCCAATGTCCATACAGACGTTGGAAAATCGTGTTTGTGCCCTTCCACACATCTGCACTAAAACCTACCCTCGTTTTTTCTGCAAAATTAACCCTTTCTGGCGTAAACCTCGGCAATATAGCCCTATTGGATTTAGCACATGGCGAGTTAGCCCTCCATTTTATTATTTTATAATTATACATGTCTCTCTAGGACATTGCTGGGTTCACTTTGGTGTTTGTATTCGGGGAGCGGCCAGTAGAACGACGGACCGTGCCTAACCTGAATTTGTCTTCGGACAGTTTATGGTATTTATTTCCCCTAACCAAGCCAGTGCCTCTGCCTCTGGACCCTGGAGACTGCATTTGAGTGTTCCTTTTGGTGTTTGTGAGTGTTTATGTATAATTATTAAATTTTAAAATTGAATACAAATTTATTGATAGTGAAAAAACGATTTATGATGCACCATACAGTGCTGAACAGTGTGTTCTTGCAGTAGTGGGAGGGGCCCAGCCCTCTGAACTATAAAGTCCAGGGGGACCACGCCCTCTACCACATTTCAGTAGAGTGAGTAAGAGACAGCAGTCATTCCAATCCGCCTGATGAGAACCTTGGGAAAGTTCGAAACGCGTCGCGAGAGTACCTGAATGACACAATACCGTAAAAATGAGTACAGCTGCCATCATTTTGAGTGGGGATGATGTTGAACAGCTCTGGAAAATTTTCTCTTCAGCCCATATAGGCGTTGAGTTGGTTCAGAAGGCCTCCATCATTGAGTGTCGTGATGTTGATGAGCCAAATTAATTTTTTCTCCGTCCACTGTGACGTTGAGTGTCTCTCCAATGTCCATACAGACGTTGGAAAATCGTGTTTGTGCCCTTCCACACATCTGCACTAAAACCTACCCTCGTTTTTTCTGCAAAATTAACCCTTTCTGGCGTAAACCTCGGCAATATAGCCCTATTGGATTTAGCACATGGCGAGTTAGCCCTCCATTTTATTATTTTATAATTATACATGTCTCTCTAGGACATTGCTGGGTTCACTTTGGTGTTTGTATTCGGGGAGCGGCCAGTAGAACGACGGACCGTGCCTAACCTGAATTTGTCTTCGGACAGTTTATGGTATTTATTTCCCCTAACCAAGCCAGTGCCTCTGCCTCTGGACCCTGGAGACTGCATTTGAGTGTTCCTTTTGGTGTTTGTGAGTGTTTATGTATAATTATTAAATTTTAAAATTGAATACAAATTTATTGATAGTGAAAAAACGATTTATGATGCACCATACAGTGCTGAACAGTGTGTTCTTGCAGTAGTGGGAGGGGCCCAGCCCTCTGAACTATAAAGTCCAGGGGGACCACGCCCTCTACCACATTTCAGTAGAGTGAGTAAGAGACAGCAGTCATTCCAATCCGCCTGATGAGAACCTTGGGAAAGTTCGAAACGCGTCGCGAGAGTACCTGAATGACACAATACCGTAAAAATGAGTACAGCTGCCATCATTTTGAGTGGGGATGATGTTGAACAGCTCTGGAAAATTTTCTCTTCAGCCCATATAGGCGTTGAGTTGGTTCAGAAGGCCTCCATCATTGAGTGTCGTGATGTTGATGAGCCAAATTAATTTTTTCTCCGTCCACTGTGACGTTGAGTGTCTCTCCAATGTCCATACAGACGTTGGAAAATCGTGTTTGTGCCCTTCCACACATCTGCACTAAAACCTACCCTCGTTTTTTCTGCAAAATTAACCCTTTCTGGCGTAAACCTCGGCAATATAGCCCTATTGGATTTAGCACATGGCGAGTTAGCCCTCCATTTTATTATTTTATAATTATACATGTCTCTCTAGGACATTGCTGGGTTCACTTTGGTGTTTGTATTCGGGGAGCGGCCAGTAGAACGACGGACCGTGCCTAACCTGAATTTGTCTTCGGACAGTTTATGGTATTTATTTCCCCTAACCAAGCCAGTGCCTCTGCCTCTGGACCCTGGAGACTGCATTTGAGTGTTCCTTTTGGTGTTTGTGAGTGTTTATGTATAATTATTAAATTTTAAAATTGAATACAAATTTATTGATAGTGAAAAAACGATTTATGATGCACCATACAGTGCTGAACAGTGTGTTCTTGCAGTAGTGGGAGGGGCCCAGCCCTCTGAACTATAAAGTCCAGGGGGACCACGCCCTCTACCACATTTCAGTAGAGTGAGTAAGAGACAGCAGTCATTCCAATCCGCCTGATGAGAACCTTGGGAAAGTTCGAAACGCGTCGCGAGAGTACCTGAATGACACAATACCGTAAAAATGAGTACAGCTGCCATCATTTTGAGTGGGGATGATGTTGAACAGCTCTGGAAAATTTTCTCTTCAGCCCATATAGGCGTTGAGTTGGTTCAGAAGGCCTCCATCATTGAGTGTCGTGATGTTGATGAGCCAAATTAATTTTTTCTCCGTCCACTGTGACGTTGAGTGTCTCTCCAATGTCCATACAGACGTTGGAAAATCGTGTTTGTGCCCTTCCACACATCTGCACTAAAACCTACCCTCGTTTTTTCTGCAAAATTAACCCTTTCTGGCGTAAACCTCGGCAATATAGCCCTATTGGATTTAGCACATGGCGAGTTAGCCCTCCATTTTATTATTTTATAATTATACATGTCTCTCTAGGACATTGCTGGGTTCACTTTGGTGTTTGTATTCGGGGAGCGGCCAGTAGAACGACGGACCGTGCCTAACCTGAATTTGTCTTCGGACAGTTTATGGTATTTATTTCCCCTAACCAAGCCAGTGCCTCTGCCTCTGGACCCTGGAGACTGCATTTGAGTGTTCCTTTTGGTGTTTGTGAGTGTTTATGTATAATTATTAAATTTTAAAATTGAATACAAATTTATTGATAGTGAAAAAACGATTTATGATGCACCATACAGTGCTGAACAGTGTGTTCTTGCAGTAGTGGGAGGGGCCCAGCCCTCTGAACTATAAAGTCCAGGGGGACCACGCCCTCTACCACATTTCAGTAGAGTGAGTAAGAGACAGCAGTCATTCCAATCCGCCTGATGAGAACCTTGGGAAAGTTCGAAACGCGTCGCGAGAGTACCTGAATGACACAATACCGTAAAAATGAGTACAGCTGCCATCATTTTGAGTGGGGATGATGTTGAACAGCTCTGGAAAATTTTCTCTTCAGCCCATATAGGCGTTGAGTTGGTTCAGAAGGCCTCCATCATTGAGTGTCGTGATGTTGATGAGCCAAATTAATTTTTTCTCCGTCCACTGTGACGTTGAGTGTCTCTCCAATGTCCATACAGACGTTGGAAAATCGTGTTTGTGCCCTTCCACACATCTGCACTAAAACCTACCCTCGTTTTTTCTGCAAAATTAACCCTTTCTGGCGTAAACCTCGGCAATATAGCCCTATTGGATTTAGCACATGGCGAGTTAGCCCTCCATTTTATTATTTTATAATTATACATGTCTCTCTAGGACATTGCTGGGTTCACTTTGGTGTTTGTATTCGGGGAGCGGCCAGTAGAACGACGGACCGTGCCTAACCTGAATTTGTCTTCGGACAGTTTATGGTATTTATTTCCCCTAACCAAGCCAGTGCCTCTGCCTCTGGACCCTGGAGACTGCATTTGAGTGTTCCTTTTGGTGTTTGTGAGTGTTTATGTATAATTATTAAATTTTAAAATTGAATACAAATTTATTGATAGTGAAAAAACGATTTATGATGCACCATACAGTGCTGAACAGTGTGTTCTTGCAGTAGTGGGAGGGGCCCAGCCCTCTGAACTATAAAGTCCAGGGGGACCACGCCCTCTACCACATTTCAGTAGAGTGAGTAAGAGACAGCAGTCATTCCAATCCGCCTGATGAGAACCTTGGGAAAGTTCGAAACGCGTCGCGAGAGTACCTGAATGACACAATACCGTAAAAATGAGTACAGCTGCCATCATTTTGAGTGGGGATGATGTTGAACAGCTCTGGAAAATTTTCTCTTCAGCCCATATAGGCGTTGAGTTGGTTCAGAAGGCCTCCATCATTGAGTGTCGTGATGTTGATGAGCCAAATTAATTTTTTCTCCGTCCACTGTGACGTTGAGTGTCTCTCCAATGTCCATACAGACGTTGGAAAATCGTGTTTGTGCCCTTCCACACATCTGCACTAAAACCTACCCTCGTTTTTTCTGCAAAATTAACCCTTTCTGGCGTAAACCTCGGCAATATAGCCCTATTGGATTTAGCACATGGCGAGTTAGCCCTCCATTTTATTATTTTATAATTATACATGTCTCTCTAGGACATTGCTGGGTTCACTTTGGTGTTTGTATTCGGGGAGCGGCCAGTAGAACGACGGACCGTGCCTAACCTGAATTTGTCTTCGGACAGTTTATGGTATTTATTTCCCCTAACCAAGCCAGTGCCTCTGCCTCTGGACCCTGGAGACTGCATTTGAGTGTTCCTTTTGGTGTTTGTGAGTGTTTATGTATAATTATTAAATTTTAAAATTGAATACAAATTTATTGATAGTGAAAAAACGATTTATGATGCACCATACAGTGCTGAACAGTGTGTTCTTGCAGTAGTGGGAGGGGCCCAGCCCTCTGAACTATAAAGTCCAGGGGGACCACGCCCTCTACCACATTTCAGTAGAGTGAGTAAGAGACAGCAGTCATTCCAATCCGCCTGATGAGAACCTTGGGAAAGTTCGAAACGCGTCGCGAGAGTACCTGAATGACACAATACCGTAAAAATGAGTACAGCTGCCATCATTTTGAGTGGGGATGATGTTGAACAGCTCTGGAAAATTTTCTCTTCAGCCCATATAGGCGTTGAGTTGGTTCAGAAGGCCTCCATCATTGAGTGTCGTGATGTTGATGAGCCAAATTAATTTTTTCTCCGTCCACTGTGACGTTGAGTGTCTCTCCAATGTCCATACAGACGTTGGAAAATCGTGTTTGTGCCCTTCCACACATCTGCACTAAAACCTACCCTCGTTTTTTCTGCAAAATTAACCCTTTCTGGCGTAAACCTCGGCAATATAGCCCTATTGGATTTAGCACATGGCGAGTTAGCCCTCCATTTTATTATTTTATAATTATACATGTCTCTCTAGGACATTGCTGGGTTCACTTTGGTGTTTGTATTCGGGGAGCGGCCAGTAGAACGACGGACCGTGCCTAACCTGAATTTGTCTTCGGACAGTTTATGGTATTTATTTCCCCTAACCAAGCCAGTGCCTCTGCCTCTGGACCCTGGAGACTGCATTTGAGTGTTCCTTTTGGTGTTTGTGAGTGTTTATGTATAATTATTAAATTTTAAAATTGAATACAAATTTATTGATAGTGAAAAAACGATTTATGATGCACCATACAGTGCTGAACAGTGTGTTCTTGCAGTAGTGGGAGGGGCCCAGCCCTCTGAACTATAAAGTCCAGGGGGACCACGCCCTCTACCACATTTCAGTAGAGTGAGTAAGAGACAGCAGTCATTCCAATCCGCCTGATGAGAACCTTGGGAAAGTTCGAAACGCGTCGCGAGAGTACCTGAATGACACAATACCGTAAAAATGAGTACAGCTGCCATCATTTTGAGTGGGGATGATGTTGAACAGCTCTGGAAAATTTTCTCTTCAGCCCATATAGGCGTTGAGTTGGTTCAGAAGGCCTCCATCATTGAGTGTCGTGATGTTGATGAGCCAAATTAATTTTTTCTCCGTCCACTGTGACGTTGAGTGTCTCTCCAATGTCCATACAGACGTTGGAAAATCGTGTTTGTGCCCTTCCACACATCTGCACTAAAACCTACCCTCGTTTTTTCTGCAAAATTAACCCTTTCTGGCGTAAACCTCGGCAATATAGCCCTATTGGATTTAGCACATGGCGAGTTAGCCCTCCATTTTATTATTTTATAATTATACATGTCTCTCTAGGACATTGCTGGGTTCACTTTGGTGTTTGTATTCGGGGAGCGGCCAGTAGAACGACGGACCGTGCCTAACCTGAATTTGTCTTCGGACAGTTTATGGTATTTATTTCCCCTAACCAAGCCAGTGCCTCTGCCTCTGGACCCTGGAGACTGCATTTGAGTGTTCCTTTTGGTGTTTGTGAGTGTTTATGTATAATTATTAAATTTTAAAATTGAATACAAATTTATTGATAGTGAAAAAACGATTTATGATGCACCATACAGTGCTGAACAGTGTGTTCTTGCAGTAGTGGGAGGGGCCCAGCCCTCTGAACTATAAAGTCCAGGGGGACCACGCCCTCTACCACATTTCAGTAGAGTGAGTAAGAGACAGCAGTCATTCCAATCCGCCTGATGAGAACCTTGGGAAAGTTCGAAACGCGTCGCGAGAGTACCTGAATGACACAATACCGTAAAAATGAGTACAGCTGCCATCATTTTGAGTGGGGATGATGTTGAACAGCTCTGGAAAATTTTCTCTTCAGCCCATATAGGCGTTGAGTTGGTTCAGAAGGCCTCCATCATTGAGTGTCGTGATGTTGATGAGCCAAATTAATTTTTTCTCCGTCCACTGTGACGTTGAGTGTCTCTCCAATGTCCATACAGACGTTGGAAAATCGTGTTTGTGCCCTTCCACACATCTGCACTAAAACCTACCCTCGTTTTTTCTGCAAAATTAACCCTTTCTGGCGTAAACCTCGGCAATATAGCCCTATTGGATTTAGCACATGGCGAGTTAGCCCTCCATTTTATTATTTTATAATTATACATGTCTCTCTAGGACATTGCTGGGTTCACTTTGGTGTTTGTATTCGGGGAGCGGCCAGTAGAACGACGGACCGTGCCTAACCTGAATTTGTCTTCGGACAGTTTATGGTATTTATTTCCCCTAACCAAGCCAGTGCCTCTGCCTCTGGACCCTGGAGACTGCATTTGAGTGTTCCTTTTGGTGTTTGTGAGTGTTTATGTATAATTATTAAATTTTAAAATTGAATACAAATTTATTGATAGTGAAAAAACGATTTATGATGCACCATACAGTGCTGAACAGTGTGTTCTTGCAGTAGTGGGAGGGGCCCAGCCCTCTGAACTATAAAGTCCAGGGGGACCACGCCCTCTACCACATTTCAGTAGAGTGAGTAAGAGACAGCAGTCATTCCAATCCGCCTGATGAGAACCTTGGGAAAGTTCGAAACGCGTCGCGAGAGTACCTGAATGACACAATACCGTAAAAATGAGTACAGCTGCCATCATTTTGAGTGGGGATGATGTTGAACAGCTCTGGAAAATTTTCTCTTCAGCCCATATAGGCGTTGAGTTGGTTCAGAAGGCCTCCATCATTGAGTGTCGTGATGTTGATGAGCCAAATTAATTTTTTCTCCGTCCACTGTGACGTTGAGTGTCTCTCCAATGTCCATACAGACGTTGGAAAATCGTGTTTGTGCCCTTCCACACATCTGCACTAAAACCTACCCTCGTTTTTTCTGCAAAATTAACCCTTTCTGGCGTAAACCTCGGCAATATAGCCCTATTGGATTTAGCACATGGCGAGTTAGCCCTCCATTTTATTATTTTATAATTATACATGTCTCTCTAGGACATTGCTGGGTTCACTTTGGTGTTTGTATTCGGGGAGCGGCCAGTAGAACGACGGACCGTGCCTAACCTGAATTTGTCTTCGGACAGTTTATGGTATTTATTTCCCCTAACCAAGCCAGTGCCTCTGCCTCTGGACCCTGGAGACTGCATTTGAGTGTTCCTTTTGGTGTTTGTGAGTGTTTATGTATAATTATTAAATTTTAAAATTGAATACAAATTTATTGATAGTGAAAAAACGATTTATGATGCACCATACAGTGCTGAACAGTGTGTTCTTGCAGTAGTGGGAGGGGCCCAGCCCTCTGAACTATAAAGTCCAGGGGGACCACGCCCTCTACCACATTTCAGTAGAGTGAGTAAGAGACAGCAGTCATTCCAATCCGCCTGATGAGAACCTTGGGAAAGTTCGAAACGCGTCGCGAGAGTACCTGAATGACACAATACCGTAAAAATGAGTACAGCTGCCATCATTTTGAGTGGGGATGATGTTGAACAGCTCTGGAAAATTTTCTCTTCAGCCCATATAGGCGTTGAGTTGGTTCAGAAGGCCTCCATCATTGAGTGTCGTGATGTTGATGAGCCAAATTAATTTTTTCTCCGTCCACTGTGACGTTGAGTGTCTCTCCAATGTCCATACAGACGTTGGAAAATCGTGTTTGTGCCCTTCCACACATCTGCACTAAAACCTACCCTCGTTTTTTCTGCAAAATTAACCCTTTCTGGCGTAAACCTCGGCAATATAGCCCTATTGGATTTAGCACATGGCGAGTTAGCCCTCCATTTTATTATTTTATAATTATACATGTCTCTCTAGGACATTGCTGGGTTCACTTTGGTGTTTGTATTCGGGGAGCGGCCAGTAGAACGACGGACCGTGCCTAACCTGAATTTGTCTTCGGACAGTTTATGGTATTTATTTCCCCTAACCAAGCCAGTGCCTCTGCCTCTGGACCCTGGAGACTGCATTTGAGTGTTCCTTTTGGTGTTTGTGAGTGTTTATGTATAATTATTAAATTTTAAAATTGAATACAAATTTATTGATAGTGAAAAAACGATTTATGATGCACCATACAGTGCTGAACAGTGTGTTCTTGCAGTAGTGGGAGGGGCCCAGCCCTCTGAACTATAAAGTCCAGGGGGACCACGCCCTCTACCACATTTCAGTAGAGTGAGTAAGAGACAGCAGTCATTCCAATCCGCCTGATGAGAACCTTGGGAAAGTTCGAAACGCGTCGCGAGAGTACCTGAATGACACAATACCGTAAAAATGAGTACAGCTGCCATCATTTTGAGTGGGGATGATGTTGAACAGCTCTGGAAAATTTTCTCTTCAGCCCATATAGGCGTTGAGTTGGTTCAGAAGGCCTCCATCATTGAGTGTCGTGATGTTGATGAGCCAAATTAATTTTTTCTCCGTCCACTGTGACGTTGAGTGTCTCTCCAATGTCCATACAGACGTTGGAAAATCGTGTTTGTGCCCTTCCACACATCTGCACTAAAACCTACCCTCGTTTTTTCTGCAAAATTAACCCTTTCTGGCGTAAACCTCGGCAATATAGCCCTATTGGATTTAGCACATGGCGAGTTAGCCCTCCATTTTATTATTTTATAATTATACATGTCTCTCTAGGACATTGCTGGGTTCACTTTGGTGTTTGTATTCGGGGAGCGGCCAGTAGAACGACGGACCGTGCCTAACCTGAATTTGTCTTCGGACAGTTTATGGTATTTATTTCCCCTAACCAAGCCAGTGCCTCTGCCTCTGGACCCTGGAGACTGCATTTGAGTGTTCCTTTTGGTGTTTGTGAGTGTTTATGTATAATTATTAAATTTTAAAATTGAATACAAATTTATTGATAGTGAAAAAACGATTTATGATGCACCATACAGTGCTGAACAGTGTGTTCTTGCAGTAGTGGGAGGGGCCCAGCCCTCTGAACTATAAAGTCCAGGGGGACCACGCCCTCTACCACATTTCAGTAGAGTGAGTAAGAGACAGCAGTCATTCCAATCCGCCTGATGAGAACCTTGGGAAAGTTCGAAACGCGTCGCGAGAGTACCTGAATGACACAATACCGTAAAAATGAGTACAGCTGCCATCATTTTGAGTGGGGATGATGTTGAACAGCTCTGGAAAATTTTCTCTTCAGCCCATATAGGCGTTGAGTTGGTTCAGAAGGCCTCCATCATTGAGTGTCGTGATGTTGATGAGCCAAATTAATTTTTTCTCCGTCCACTGTGACGTTGAGTGTCTCTCCAATGTCCATACAGACGTTGGAAAATCGTGTTTGTGCCCTTCCACACATCTGCACTAAAACCTACCCTCGTTTTTTCTGCAAAATTAACCCTTTCTGGCGTAAACCTCGGCAATATAGCCCTATTGGATTTAGCACATGGCGAGTTAGCCCTCCATTTTATTATTTTATAATTATACATGTCTCTCTAGGACATTGCTGGGTTCACTTTGGTGTTTGTATTCGGGGAGCGGCCAGTAGAACGACGGACCGTGCCTAACCTGAATTTGTCTTCGGACAGTTTATGGTATTTATTTCCCCTAACCAAGCCAGTGCCTCTGCCTCTGGACCCTGGAGACTGCATTTGAGTGTTCCTTTTGGTGTTTGTGAGTGTTTATGTATAATTATTAAATTTTAAAATTGAATACAAATTTATTGATAGTGAAAAAACGATTTATGATGCACCATACAGTGCTGAACAGTGTGTTCTTGCAGTAGTGGGAGGGGCCCAGCCCTCTGAACTATAAAGTCCAGGGGGACCACGCCCTCTACCACATTTCAGTAGAGTGAGTAAGAGACAGCAGTCATTCCAATCCGCCTGATGAGAACCTTGGGAAAGTTCGAAACGCGTCGCGAGAGTACCTGAATGACACAATACCGTAAAAATGAGTACAGCTGCCATCATTTTGAGTGGGGATGATGTTGAACAGCTCTGGAAAATTTTCTCTTCAGCCCATATAGGCGTTGAGTTGGTTCAGAAGGCCTCCATCATTGAGTGTCGTGATGTTGATGAGCCAAATTAATTTTTTCTCCGTCCACTGTGACGTTGAGTGTCTCTCCAATGTCCATACAGACGTTGGAAAATCGTGTTTGTGCCCTTCCACACATCTGCACTAAAACCTACCCTCGTTTTTTCTGCAAAATTAACCCTTTCTGGCGTAAACCTCGGCAATATAGCCCTATTGGATTTAGCACATGGCGAGTTAGCCCTCCATTTTATTATTTTATAATTATACATGTCTCTCTAGGACATTGCTGGGTTCACTTTGGTGTTTGTATTCGGGGAGCGGCCAGTAGAACGACGGACCGTGCCTAACCTGAATTTGTCTTCGGACAGTTTATGGTATTTATTTCCCCTAACCAAGCCAGTGCCTCTGCCTCTGGACCCTGGAGACTGCATTTGAGTGTTCCTTTTGGTGTTTGTGAGTGTTTATGTATAATTATTAAATTTTAAAATTGAATACAAATTTATTGATAGTGAAAAAACGATTTATGATGCACCATACAGTGCTGAACAGTGTGTTCTTGCAGTAGTGGGAGGGGCCCAGCCCTCTGAACTATAAAGTCCAGGGGGACCACGCCCTCTACCACATTTCAGTAGAGTGAGTAAGAGACAGCAGTCATTCCAATCCGCCTGATGAGAACCTTGGGAAAGTTCGAAACGCGTCGCGAGAGTACCTGAATGACACAATACCGTAAAAATGAGTACAGCTGCCATCATTTTGAGTGGGGATGATGTTGAACAGCTCTGGAAAATTTTCTCTTCAGCCCATATAGGCGTTGAGTTGGTTCAGAAGGCCTCCATCATTGAGTGTCGTGATGTTGATGAGCCAAATTAATTTTTTCTCCGTCCACTGTGACGTTGAGTGTCTCTCCAATGTCCATACAGACGTTGGAAAATCGTGTTTGTGCCCTTCCACACATCTGCACTAAAACCTACCCTCGTTTTTTCTGCAAAATTAACCCTTTCTGGCGTAAACCTCGGCAATATAGCCCTATTGGATTTAGCACATGGCGAGTTAGCCCTCCATTTTATTATTTTATAATCTATACATGTCTCTCTAGGACATTGCTGGGTTCACTTTGGTGTTTGTATTCGGGGAGCGGCCAGTAGAACGACGGACCGTGCCTAACCTGAATTTGTCTTCGGACAGTTTATGGTATTTATTTCCCCTAACCAAGCCAGTGCCTCTGCCTCTGGACCCTGGAGACTGCATTTGAGTGTTCCTTTTGGTGTTTGTGAGTGTTTATGTATAATTATTAAATTTTAAAATTGAATACAAATTTATTGATAGTGAAAAAACGATTTATGATGCACCATACAGTGCTGAACAGTGTGTTCTTGCAGTAGTGGGAGGGGCCCAGCCCTCTGAACTATAAAGTCCAGGGGGACCACGCCCTCTACCACATTTCAGTAGAGTGAGTAAGAGACAGCAGTCATTCCAATCCGCCTGATGAGAACCTTGGGAAAGTTCGAAACGCGTCGCGAGAGTACCTGAATGACACAATACCGTAAAAATGAGTACAGCTGCCATCATTTTGAGTGGGGATGATGTTGAACAGCTCTGGAAAATTTTCTCTTCAGCCCATATAGGCGTTGAGTTGGTTCAGAAGGCCTCCATCATTGAGTGTCGTGATGTTGATGAGCCAAATTAATTTTTTCTCCGTCCACTGTGACGTTGAGTGTCTCTCCAATGTCCATACAGACGTTGGAAAATCGTGTTTGTGCCCTTCCACACATCTGCACTAAAACCTACCCTCGTTTTTTCTGCAAAATTAACCCTTTCTGGCGTAAACCTCGGCAATATAGCCCTATTGGATTTAGCACATGGCGAGTTAGCCCTCCATTTTATTATTTTATAATTATACATGTCTCTCTAGGACATTGCTGGGTTCACTTTGGTGTTTGTATTCGGGGAGCGGCCAGTAGAACGACGGACCGTGCCTAACCTGAATTTGTCTTCGGACAGTTTATGGTATTTATTTCCCCTAACCAAGCCAGTGCCTCTGCCTCTGGACCCTGGAGACTGCATTTGAGTGTTCCTTTTGGTGTTTGTGAGTGTTTATGTATAATTATTAAATTTTAAAATTGAATACAAATTTATTGATAGTGAAAAAACGATTTATGATGCACCATACAGTGCTGAACAGTGTGTTCTTGCAGTAGTGGGAGGGGCCCAGCCCTCTGAACTATAAAGTCCAGGGGGACCACGCCCTCTACCACATTTCAGTAGAGTGAGTAAGAGACAGCAGTCATTCCAATCCGCCTGATGAGAACCTTGGGAAAGTTCGAAACGCGTCGCGAGAGTACCTGAATGACACAATACCGTAAAAATGAGTACAGCTGCCATCATTTTGAGTGGGGATGATGTTGAACAGCTCTGGAAAATTTTCTCTTCAGCCCATATAGGCGTTGAGTTGGTTCAGAAGGCCTCCATCATTGAGTGTCGTGATGTTGATGAGCCAAATTAATTTTTTCTCCGTCCACTGTGACGTTGAGTGTCTCTCCAATGTCCATACAGACGTTGGAAAATCGTGTTTGTGCCCTTCCACACATCTGCACTAAAACCTACCCTCGTTTTTTCTGCAAAATTAACCCTTTCTGGCGTAAACCTCGGCAATATAGCCCTATTGGATTTAGCACATGGCGAGTTAGCCCTCCATTTTATTATTTTATAATTATACATGTCTCTCTAGGACATTGCTGGGTTCACTTTGGTGTTTGTATTCGGGGAGCGGCCAGTAGAACGACGGACCGTGCCTAACCTGAATTTGTCTTCGGACAGTTTATGGTATTTATTTCCCCTAACCAAGCCAGTGCCTCTGCCTCTGGACCCTGGAGACTGCATTTGAGTGTTCCTTTTGGTGTTTGTGAGTGTTTATGTATAATTATTAAATTTTAAAATTGAATACAAATTTATTGATAGTGAAAAAACGATTTATGATGCACCATACAGTGCTGAACAGTGTGTTCTTGCAGTAGTGGGAGGGGCCCAGCCCTCTGAACTATAAAGTCCAGGGGGACCACGCCCTCTACCACATTTCAGTAGAGTGAGTAAGAGACAGCAGTCATTCCAATCCGCCTGATGAGAACCTTGGGAAAGTTCGAAACGCGTCGCGAGAGTACCTGAATGACACAATACCGTAAAAATGAGTACAGCTGCCATCATTTTGAGTGGGGATGATGTTGAACAGCTCTGGAAAATTTTCTCTTCAGCCCATATAGGCGTTGAGTTGGTTCAGAAGGCCTCCATCATTGAGTGTCGTGATGTTGATGAGCCAAATTAATTTTTTCTCCGTCCACTGTGACGTTGAGTGTCTCTCCAATGTCCATACAGACGTTGGAAAATCGTGTTTGTGCCCTTCCACACATCTGCACTAAAACCTACCCTCGTTTTTTCTGCAAAATTAACCCTTTCTGGCGTAAACCTCGGCAATATAGCCCTATTGGATTTAGCACATGGCGAGTTAGCCCTCCATTTTATTATTTTATAATTATACATGTCTCTCTAGGACATTGCTGGGTTCACTTTGGTGTTTGTATTCGGGGAGCGGCCAGTAGAACGACGGACCGTGCCTAACCTGAATTTGTCTTCGGACAGTTTATGGTATTTATTTCCCCTAACCAAGCCAGTGCCTCTGCCTCTGGACCCTGGAGACTGCATTTGAGTGTTCCTTTTGGTGTTTGTGAGTGTTTATGTATAATTATTAAATTTTAAAATTGAATACAAATTTATTGATAGTGAAAAAACGATTTATGATGCACCATACAGTGCTGAACAGTGTGTTCTTGCAGTAGTGGGAGGGGCCCAGCCCTCTGAACTATAAAGTCCAGGGGGACCACGCCCTCTACCACATTTCAGTAGAGTGAGTAAGAGACAGCAGTCATTCCAATCCGCCTGATGAGAACCTTGGGAAAGTTCGAAACGCGTCGCGAGAGTACCTGAATGACACAATACCGTAAAAATGAGTACAGCTGCCATCATTTTGAGTGGGGATGATGTTGAACAGCTCTGGAAAATTTTCTCTTCAGCCCATATAGGCGTTGAGTTGGTTCAGAAGGCCTCCATCATTGAGTGTCGTGATGTTGATGAGCCAAATTAATTTTTTCTCCGTCCACTGTGACGTTGAGTGTCTCTCCAATGTCCATACAGACGTTGGAAAATCGTGTTTGTGCCCTTCCACACATCTGCACTAAA
This sequence comes from Gila orcuttii, assembly GCA_026230005.1. Lineage (NCBI taxonomy): Eukaryota > Metazoa > Chordata > Actinopteri > Cypriniformes > Leuciscidae > Gila > Gila orcuttii. The sequence continues at coordinate 17,733 of JAPDVR010000004.1, forward strand.
ACCTACCCTCGTTTTTTCTGCAAAATTAACCCTTTCTGGCGTAAACCTCGGCAATATAGCCCTATTGGATTTAGCACATGGCGAGTTAGCCCTCCATTTTATTATTTTATAATTATACATGTCTCTCTAGGACATTGCTGGGTTCACTTTGGTGTTTGTATTCGGGGAGCGGCCAGTAGAACGACGGACCGTGCCTAACCTGAATTTGTCTTCGGACAGTTTATGGTATTTATTTCCCCTAACCAAGCCAGTGCCTCTGCCTCTGGACCCTGGAGACTGCATTTGAGTGTTCCTTTTGGTGTTTGTGAGTGTTTATGTATAATTATTAAATTTTAAAATTGAATACAAATTTATTGATAGTGAAAAAACGATTTATGATGCACCATACAGTGCTGAACAGTGTGTTCTTGCAGTAGTGGGAGGGGCCCAGCCCTCTGAACTATAAAGTCCAGGGGGACCACGCCCTCTACCACATTTCAGTAGAGTGAGTAAGAGACAGCAGTCATTCCAATCCGCCTGATGAGAACCTTGGGAAAGTTCGAAACGCGTCGCGAGAGTACCTGAATGACACAATACCGTAAAAATGAGTACAGCTGCCATCATTTTGAGTGGGGATGATGTTGAACAGCTCTGGAAAATTTTCTCTTCAGCCCATATAGGCGTTGAGTTGGTTCAGAAGGCCTCCATCATTGAGTGTCGTGATGTTGATGAGCCAAATTAATTTTTTCTCCGTCCACTGTGACGTTGAGTGTCTCTCCAATGTCCATACAGACGTTGGAAAATCGTGTTTGTGCCCTTCCACACATCTGCACTAAAACCTACCCTCGTTTTTTCTGCAAAATTAACCCTTTCTGGCGTAAACCTCGGCAATATAGCCCTATTGGATTTAGCACATGGCGAGTTAGCCCTCCATTTTATTATTTTATAATTATACATGTCTCTCTAGGACATTGCTGGGTTCACTTTGGTGTTTGTATTCGGGGAGCGGCCAGTAGAACGACGGACCGTGCCTAACCTGAATTTGTCTTCGGACAGTTTATGGTATTTATTTCCCCTAACCAAGCCAGTGCCTCTGCCTCTGGACCCTGGAGACTGCATTTGAGTGTTCCTTTTGGTGTTTGTGAGTGTTTATGTATAATTATTAAATTTTAAAATTGAATACAAATTTATTGATAGTGAAAAAACGATTTATGATGCACCATACAGTGCTGAACAGTGTGTTCTTGCAGTAGTGGGAGGGGCCCAGCCCTCTGAACTATAAAGTCCAGGGGGACCACGCCCTCTACCACATTTCAGTAGAGTGAGTAAGAGACAGCAGTCATTCCAATCCGCCTGATGAGAACCTTGGGAAAGTTCGAAACGCGTCGCGAGAGTACCTGAATGACACAATACCGTAAAAATGAGTACAGCTGCCATCATTTTGAGTGGGGATGATGTTGAACAGCTCTGGAAAATTTTCTCTTCAGCCCATATAGGCGTTGAGTTGGTTCAGAAGGCCTCCATCATTGAGTGTCGTGATGTTGATGAGCCAAATTAATTTTTTCTCCGTCCACTGTGACGTTGAGTGTCTCTCCAATGTCCATACAGACGTTGGAAAATCGTGTTTGTGCCCTTCCACACATCTGCACTAAAACCTACCCTCGTTTTTTCTGCAAAATTAACCCTTTCTGGCGTAAACCTCGGCAATATAGCCCTATTGGATTTAGCACATGGCGAGTTAGCCCTCCATTTTATTATTTTATAATTATACATGTCTCTCTAGGACATTGCTGGGTTCACTTTGGTGTTTGTATTCGGGGAGCGGCCAGTAGAACGACGGACCGTGCCTAACCTGAATTTGTCTTCGGACAGTTTATGGTATTTATTTCCCCTAACCAAGCCAGTGCCTCTGCCTCTGGACCCTGGAGACTGCATTTGAGTGTTCCTTTTGGTGTTTGTGAGTGTTTATGTATAATTATTAAATTTTAAAATTGAATACAAATTTATTGATAGTGAAAAAACGATTTATGATGCACCATACAGTGCTGAACAGTGTGTTCTTGCAGTAGTGGGAGGGGCCCAGCCCTCTGAACTATAAAGTCCAGGGGGACCACGCCCTCTACCACATTTCAGTAGAGTGAGTAAGAGACAGCAGTCATTCCAATCCGCCTGATGAGAACCTTGGGAAAGTTCGAAACGCGTCGCGAGAGTACCTGAATGACACAATACCGTAAAAATGAGTACAGCTGCCATCATTTTGAGTGGGGATGATGTTGAACAGCTCTGGAAAATTTTCTCTTCAGCCCATATAGGCGTTGAGTTGGTTCAGAAGGCCTCCATCATTGAGTGTCGTGATGTTGATGAGCCAAATTAATTTTTTCTCCGTCCACTGTGACGTTGAGTGTCTCTCCAATGTCCATACAGACGTTGGAAAATCGTGTTTGTGCCCTTCCACACATCTGCACTAAAACCTACCCTCGTTTTTTCTGCAAAATTAACCCTTTCTGGCGTAAACCTCGGCAATATAGCCCTATTGGATTTAGCACATGGCGAGTTAGCCCTCCATTTTATTATTTTATAATTATACATGTCTCTCTAGGACATTGCTGGGTTCACTTTGGTGTTTGTATTCGGGGAGCGGCCAGTAGAACGACGGACCGTGCCTAACCTGAATTTGTCTTCGGACAGTTTATGGTATTTATTTCCCCTAACCAAGCCAGTGCCTCTGCCTCTGGACCCTGGAGACTGCATTTGAGTGTTCCTTTTGGTGTTTGTGAGTGTTTATGTATAATTATTAAATTTTAAAATTGAATACAAATTTATTGATAGTGAAAAAACGATTTATGATGCACCATACAGTGCTGAACAGTGTGTTCTTGCAGTAGTGGGAGGGGCCCAGCCCTCTGAACTATAAAGTCCAGGGGGACCACGCCCTCTACCACATTTCAGTAGAGTGAGTAAGAGACAGCAGTCATTCCAATCCGCCTGATGAGAACCTTGGGAAAGTTCGAAACGCGTCGCGAGAGTACCTGAATGACACAATACCGTAAAAATGAGTACAGCTGCCATCATTTTGAGTGGGGATGATGTTGAACAGCTCTGGAAAATTTTCTCTTCAGCCCATATAGGCGTTGAGTTGGTTCAGAAGGCCTCCATCATTGAGTGTCGTGATGTTGATGAGCCAAATTAATTTTTTCTCCGTCCACTGTGACGTTGAGTGTCTCTCCAATGTCCATACAGACGTTGGAAAATCGTGTTTGTGCCCTTCCACACATCTGCACTAAAACCTACCCTCGTTTTTTCTGCAAAATTAACCCTTTCTGGCGTAAACCTCGGCAATATAGCCCTATTGGATTTAGCACATGGCGAGTTAGCCCTCCATTTTATTATTTTATAATTATACATGTCTCTCTAGGACATTGCTGGGTTCACTTTGGTGTTTGTATTCGGGGAGCGGCCAGTAGAACGACGGACCGTGCCTAACCTGAATTTGTCTTCGGACAGTTTATGGTATTTATTTCCCCTAACCAAGCCAGTGCCTCTGCCTCTGGACCCTGGAGACTGCATTTGAGTGTTCCTTTTGGTGTTTGTGAGTGTTTATGTATAATTATTAAATTTTAAAATTGAATACAAATTTATTGATAGTGAAAAAACGATTTATGATGCACCATACAGTGCTGAACAGTGTGTTCTTGCAGTAGTGGGAGGGGCCCAGCCCTCTGAACTATAAAGTCCAGGGGGACCACGCCCTCTACCACATTTCAGTAGAGTGAGTAAGAGACAGCAGTCATTCCAATCCGCCTGATGAGAACCTTGGGAAAGTTCGAAACGCGTCGCGAGAGTACCTGAATGACACAATACCGTAAAAATGAGTACAGCTGCCATCATTTTGAGTGGGGATGATGTTGAACAGCTCTGGAAAATTTTCTCTTCAGCCCATATAGGCGTTGAGTTGGTTCAGAAGGCCTCCATCATTGAGTGTCGTGATGTTGATGAGCCAAATTAATTTTTTCTCCGTCCACTGTGACGTTGAGTGTCTCTCCAATGTCCATACAGACGTTGGAAAATCGTGTTTGTGCCCTTCCACACATCTGCACTAAAACCTACCCTCGTTTTTTCTGCAAAATTAACCCTTTCTGGCGTAAACCTCGGCAATATAGCCCTATTGGATTTAGCACATGGCGAGTTAGCCCTCCATTTTATTATTTTATAATTATACATGTCTCTCTAGGACATTGCTGGGTTCACTTTGGTGTTTGTATTCGGGGAGCGGCCAGTAGAACGACGGACCGTGCCTAACCTGAATTTGTCTTCGGACAGTTTATGGTATTTATTTCCCCTAACCAAGCCAGTGCCTCTGCCTCTGGACCCTGGAGACTGCATTTGAGTGTTCCTTTTGGTGTTTGTGAGTGTTTATGTATAATTATTAAATTTTAAAATTGAATACAAATTTATTGATAGTGAAAAAACGATTTATGATGCACCATACAGTGCTGAACAGTGTGTTCTTGCAGTAGTGGGAGGGGCCCAGCCCTCTGAACTATAAAGTCCAGGGGGACCACGCCCTCTACCACATTTCAGTAGAGTGAGTAAGAGACAGCAGTCATTCCAATCCGCCTGATGAGAACCTTGGGAAAGTTCGAAACGCGTCGCGAGAGTACCTGAATGACACAATACCGTAAAAATGAGTACAGCTGCCATCATTTTGAGTGGGGATGATGTTGAACAGCTCTGGAAAATTTTCTCTTCAGCCCATATAGGCGTTGAGTTGGTTCAGAAGGCCTCCATCATTGAGTGTCGTGATGTTGATGAGCCAAATTAATTTTTTCTCCGTCCACTGTGACGTTGAGTGTCTCTCCAATGTCCATACAGACGTTGGAAAATCGTGTTTGTGCCCTTCCACACATCTGCACTAAAACCTACCCTCGTTTTTTCTGCAAAATTAACCCTTTCTGGCGTAAACCTCGGCAATATAGCCCTATTGGATTTAGCACATGGCGAGTTAGCCCTCCATTTTATTATTTTATAATTATACATGTCTCTCTAGGACATTGCTGGGTTCACTTTGGTGTTTGTATTCGGGGAGCGGCCAGTAGAACGACGGACCGTGCCTAACCTGAATTTGTCTTCGGACAGTTTATGGTATTTATTTCCCCTAACCAAGCCAGTGCCTCTGCCTCTGGACCCTGGAGACTGCATTTGAGTGTTCCTTTTGGTGTTTGTGAGTGTTTATGTATAATTATTAAATTTTAAAATTGAATACAAATTTATTGATAGTGAAAAAACGATTTATGATGCACCATACAGTGCTGAACAGTGTGTTCTTGCAGTAGTGGGAGGGGCCCAGCCCTCTGAACTATAAAGTCCAGGGGGACCACGCCCTCTACCACATTTCAGTAGAGTGAGTAAGAGACAGCAGTCATTCCAATCCGCCTGATGAGAACCTTGGGAAAGTTCGAAACGCGTCGCGAGAGTACCTGAATGACACAATACCGTAAAAATGAGTACAGCTGCCATCATTTTGAGTGGGGATGATGTTGAACAGCTCTGGAAAATTTTCTCTTCAGCCCATATAGGCGTTGAGTTGGTTCAGAAGGCCTCCATCATTGAGTGTCGTGATGTTGATGAGCCAAATTAATTTTTTCTCCGTCCACTGTGACGTTGAGTGTCTCTCCAATGTCCATACAGACGTTGGAAAATCGTGTTTGTGCCCTTCCACACATCTGCACTAAAACCTACCCTCGTTTTTTCTGCAAAATTAACCCTTTCTGGCGTAAACCTCGGCAATATAGCCCTATTGGATTTAGCACATGGCGAGTTAGCCCTCCATTTTATTATTTTATAATTATACATGTCTCTCTAGGACATTGCTGGGTTCACTTTGGTGTTTGTATTCGGGGAGCGGCCAGTAGAACGACGGACCGTGCCTAACCTGAATTTGTCTTCGGACAGTTTATGGTATTTATTTCCCCTAACCAAGCCAGTGCCTCTGCCTCTGGACCCTGGAGACTGCATTTGAGTGTTCCTTTTGGTGTTTGTGAGTGTTTATGTATAATTATTAAATTTTAAAATTGAATACAAATTTATTGATAGTGAAAAAACGATTTATGATGCACCATACAGTGCTGAACAGTGTGTTCTTGCAGTAGTGGGAGGGGCCCAGCCCTCTGAACTATAAAGTCCAGGGGGACCACGCCCTCTACCACATTTCAGTAGAGTGAGTAAGAGACAGCAGTCATTCCAATCCGCCTGATGAGAACCTTGGGAAAGTTCGAAACGCGTCGCGAGAGTACCTGAATGACACAATACCGTAAAAATGAGTACAGCTGCCATCATTTTGAGTGGGGATGATGTTGAACAGCTCTGGAAAATTTTCTCTTCAGCCCATATAGGCGTTGAGTTGGTTCAGAAGGCCTCCATCATTGAGTGTCGTGATGTTGATGAGCCAAATTAATTTGTTTCTCCGTCCACTGTGACGTTGAGTGTCTCTCCAATGTCCATACAGACGTTGGAAAATCGTGTTTGTGCCCTTCCACACATCTGCACTAAAACCTACCCTCGTTTTTTCTGCAAAATTAACCCTTTCTGGCGTAAACCTCGGCAATATAGCCCTATTGGATTTAGCACATGGCGAGTTAGCCCTCCATTTTATTATTTTATAATTATACATGTCTCTCTAGGACATTGCTGGGTTCACTTTGGTGTTTGTATTCGGGGAGCGGCCAGTAGAACGACGGACCGTGCCTAACCTGAATTTGTCTTCGGACAGTTTATGGTATTTATTTCCCCTAACCAAGCCAGTGCCTCTGCCTCTGGACCCTGGAGACTGCATTTGAGTGTTCCTTTTGGTGTTTGTGAGTGTTTATGTATAATTATTAAATTTTAAAATTGAATACAAATTTATTGATAGTGAAAAAACGATTTATGATGCACCATACAGTGCTGAACAGTGTGTTCTTGCAGTAGTGGGAGGGGCCCAGCCCTCTGAACTATAAAGTCCAGGGGGACCACGCCCTCTACCACATTTCAGTAGAGTGAGTAAGAGACAGCAGTCATTCCAATCCGCCTGATGAGAACCTTGGGAAAGTTCGAAACGCGTCGCGAGAGTACCTGAATGACACAATACCGTAAAAATGAGTACAGCTGCCATCATTTTGAGTGGGGATGATGTTGAACAGCTCTGGAAAATTTTCTCTTCAGCCCATATAGGCGTTGAGTTGGTTCAGAAGGCCTCCATCATTGAGTGTCGTGATGTTGATGAGCCAAATTAATTTTTTCTCCGTCCACTGTGACGTTGAGTGTCTCTCCAATGTCCATACAGACGTTGGAAAATCGTGTTTGTGCCCTTCCACACATCTGCACTAAAACCTACCCTCGTTTTTTCTGCAAAATTAACCCTTTCTGGCGTAAACCTCGGCAATATAGCCCTATTGGATTTAGCACATGGCGAGTTAGCCCTCCATTTTATTATTTTATAATTATACATGTCTCTCTAGGACATTGCTGGGTTCACTTTGGTGTTTGTATTCGGGGAGCGGCCAGTAGAACGACGGACCGTGCCTAACCTGAATTTGTCTTCGGACAGTTTATGGTATTTATTTCCCCTAACCAAGCCAGTGCCTCTGCCTCTGGACCCTGGAGACTGCATTTGAGTGTTCCTTTTGGTGTTTGTGAGTGTTTATGTATAATTATTAAATTTTAAAATTGAATACAAATTTATTGATAGTGAAAAAACGATTTATGATGCACCATACAGTGCTGAACAGTGTGTTCTTGCAGTAGTGGGAGGGGCCCAGCCCTCTGAACTATAAAGTCCAGGGGGACCACGCCCTCTACCACATTTCAGTAGAGTGAGTAAGAGACAGCAGTCATTCCAATCCGCCTGATGAGAACCTTGGGAAAGTTCGAAACGCGTCGCGAGAGTACCTGAATGACACAATACCGTAAAAATGAGTACAGCTGCCATCATTTTGAGTGGGGATGATGTTGAACAGCTCTGGAAAATTTTCTCTTCAGCCCATATAGGCGTTGAGTTGGTTCAGAAGGCCTCCATCATTGAGTGTCGTGATGTTGATGAGCCAAATTAATTTTTTCTCCGTCCACTGTGACGTTGAGTGTCTCTCCAATGTCCATACAGACGTTGGAAAATCGTGTTTGTGCCCTTCCACACATCTGCACTAAAACCTACCCTCGTTTTTTCTGCAAAATTAACCCTTTCTGGCGTAAACCTCGGCAATATAGCCCTATTGGATTTAGCACATGGCGAGTTAGCCCTCCATTTTATTATTTTATAATTATACATGTCTCTCTAGGACATTGCTGGGTTCACTTTGGTGTTTGTATTCGGGGAGCGGCCAGTAGAACGACGGACCGTGCCTAACCTGAATTTGTCTTCGGACAGTTTATGGTATTTATTTCCCCTAACCAAGCCAGTGCCTCTGCCTCTGGACCCTGGAGACTGCATTTGAGTGTTCCTTTTGGTGTTTGTGAGTGTTTATGTATAATTATTAAATTTTAAAATTGAATACAAATTTATTGATAGTGAAAAAACGATTTATGATGCACCATACAGTGCTGAACAGTGTGTTCTTGCAGTAGTGGGAGGGGCCCAGCCCTCTGAACTATAAAGTCCAGGGGGACCACGCCCTCTACCACATTTCAGTAGAGTGAGTAAGAGACAGCAGTCATTCCAATCCGCCTGATGAGAACCTTGGGAAAGTTCGAAACGCGTCGCGAGAGTACCTGAATGACACAATACCGTAAAAATGAGTACAGCTGCCATCATTTTGAGTGGGGATGATGTTGAACAGCTCTGGAAAATTTTCTCTTCAGCCCATATAGGCGTTGAGTTGGTTCAGAAGGCCTCCATCATTGAGTGTCGTGATGTTGATGAGCCAAATTAATTTTTTCTCCGTCCACTGTGACGTTGAGTGTCTCTCCAATGTCCATACAGACGTTGGAAAATCGTGTTTGTGCCCTTCCACACATCTGCACTAAAACCTACCCTCGTTTTTTCTGCAAAATTAACCCTTTCTGGCGTAAACCTCGGCAATATAGCCCTATTGGATTTAGCACATGGCGAGTTAGCCCTCCATTTTATTATTTTATAATTATACATGTCTCTCTAGGACATTGCTGGGTTCACTTTGGTGTTTGTATTCGGGGAGCGGCCAGTAGAACGACGGACCGTGCCTAACCTGAATTTGTCTTCGGACAGTTTATGGTATTTATTTCCCCTAACCAAGCCAGTGCCTCTGCCTCTGGACCCTGGAGACTGCATTTGAGTGTTCCTTTTGGTGTTTGTGAGTGTTTATGTATAATTATTAAATTTTAAAATTGAATACAAATTTATTGATAGTGAAAAAACGATTTATGATGCACCATACAGTGCTGAACAGTGTGTTCTTGCAGTAGTGGGAGGGGCCCAGCCCTCTGAACTATAAAGTCCAGGGGGACCACGCCCTCTACCACATTTCAGTAGAGTGAGTAAGAGACAGCAGTCATTCCAATCCGCCTGATGAGAACCTTGGGAAAGTTCGAAACGCGTCGCGAGAGTACCTGAATGACACAATACCGTAAAAATGAGTACAGCTGCCATCATTTTGAGTGGGGATGATGTTGAACAGCTCTGGAAAATTTTCTCTTCAGCCCATATAGGCGTTGAGTTGGTTCAGAAGGCCTCCATCATTGAGTGTCGTGATGTTGATGAGCCAAATTAATTTTTTCTCCGTCCACTGTGACGTTGAGTGTCTCTCCAATGTCCATACAGACGTTGGAAAATCGTGTTTGTGCCCTTCCACACATCTGCACTAAAACCTACCCTCGTTTTTTCTGCAAAATTAACCCTTTCTGGCGTAAACCTCGGCAATATAGCCCTATTGGATTTAGCACATGGCGAGTTAGCCCTCCATTTTATTATTTTATAATTATACATGTCTCTCTAGGACATTGCTGGGTTCACTTTGGTGTTTGTATTCGGGGAGCGGCCAGTAGAACGACGGACCGTGCCTAACCTGAATTTGTCTTCGGACAGTTTATGGTATTTATTTCCCCTAACCAAGCCAGTGCCTCTGCCTCTGGACCCTGGAGACTGCATTTGAGTGTTCCTTTTGGTGTTTGTGAGTGTTTATGTATAATTATTAAATTTTAAAATTGAATACAAATTTATTGATAGTGAAAAAACGATTTATGATGCACCATACAGTGCTGAACAGTGTGTTCTTGCAGTAGTGGGAGGGGCCCAGCCCTCTGAACTATAAAGTCCAGGGGGACCACGCCCTCTACCACATTTCAGTAGAGTGAGTAAGAGACAGCAGTCATTCCAATCCGCCTGATGAGAACCTTGGGAAAGTTCGAAACGCGTCGCGAGAGTACCTGAATGACACAATACCGTAAAAATGAGTACAGCTGCCATCATTTTGAGTGGGGATGATGTTGAACAGCTCTGGAAAATTTTCTCTTCAGCCCATATAGGCGTTGAGTTGGTTCAGAAGGCCTCCATCATTGAGTGTCGTGATGTTGATGAGCCAAATTAATTTTTTCTCCGTCCACTGTGACGTTGAGTGTCTCTCCAATGTCCATACAGACGTTGGAAAATCGTGTTTGTGCCCTTCCACACATCTGCACTAAAACCTACCCTCGTTTTTTCTGCAAAATTAACCCTTTCTGGCGTAAACCTCGGCAATATAGCCCTATTGGATTTAGCACATGGCGAGTTAGCCCTCCATTTTATTATTTTATAATTATACATGTCTCTCTAGGACATTGCTGGGTTCACTTTGGTGTTTGTATTCGGGGAGCGGCCAGTAGAACGACGGACCGTGCCTAACCTGAATTTGTCTTCGGACAGTTTATGGTATTTATTTCCCCTAACCAAGCCAGTGCCTCTGCCTCTGGACCCTGGAGACTGCATTTGAGTGTTCCTTTTGGTGTTTGTGAGTGTTTATGTATAATTATTAAATTTTAAAATTGAATACAAATTTATTGATAGTGAAAAAACGATTTATGATGCACCATACAGTGCTGAACAGTGTGTTCTTGCAGTAGTGGGAGGGGCCCAGCCCTCTGAACTATAAAGTCCAGGGGGACCACGCCCTCTACCACATTTCAGTAGAGTGAGTAAGAGACAGCAGTCATTCCAATCCGCCTGATGAGAACCTTGGGAAAGTTCGAAACGCGTCGCGAGAGTACCTGAATGACACAATACCGTAAAAATGAGTACAGCTGCCATCATTTTGAGTGGGGATGATGTTGAACAGCTCTGGAAAATTTTCTCTTCAGCCCATATAGGCGTTGAGTTGGTTCAGAAGGCCTCCATCATTGAGTGTCGTGATGTTGATGAGCCAAATTAATTTTTTCTCCGTCCACTGTGACGTTGAGTGTCTCTCCAATGTCCATACAGACGTTGGAAAATCGTGTTTGTGCCCTTCCACACATCTGCACTAAAACCTACCCTCGTTTTTTCTGCAAAATTAACCCTTTCTGGCGTAAACCTCGGCAATATAGCCCTATTGGATTTAGCACATGGCGAGTTAGCCCTCCATTTTATTATTTTATAATTATACATGTCTCTCTAGGACATTGCTGGGTTCACTTTGGTGTTTGTATTCGGGGAGCGGCCAGTAGAACGACGGACCGTGCCTAACCTGAATTTGTCTTCGGACAGTTTATGGTATTTATTTCCCCTAACCAAGCCAGTGCCTCTGCCTCTGGACCCTGGAGACTGCATTTGAGTGTTCCTTTTGGTGTTTGTGAGTGTTTATGTATAATTATTAAATTTTAAAATTGAATACAAATTTATTGATAGTGAAAAAACGATTTATGATGCACCATACAGTGCTGAACAGTGTGTTCTTGCAGTAGTGGGAGGGGCCCAGCCCTCTGAACTATAAAGTCCAGGGGGACCACGCCCTCTACCACATTTCAGTAGAGTGAGTAAGAGACAGCAGTCATTCCAATCCGCCTGATGAGAACCTTGGGAAAGTTCGAAACGCGTCGCGAGAGTACCTGAATGACACAATACCGTAAAAATGAGTACAGCTGCCATCATTTTGAGTGGGGATGATGTTGAACAGCTCTGGAAAATTTTCTCTTCAGCCCATATAGGCGTTGAGTTGGTTCAGAAGGCCTCCATCATTGAGTGTCGTGATGTTGATGAGCCAAATTAATTTTTTCTCCGTCCACTGTGACGTTGAGTGTCTCTCCAATGTCCATACAGACGTTGGAAAATCGTGTTTGTGCCCTTCCACACATCTGCACTAAAACCTACCCTCGTTTTTTCTGCAAAATTAACCCTTTCTGGCGTAAACCTCGGCAATATAGCCCTATTGGATTTAGCACATGGCGAGTTAGCCCTCCATTTTATTATTTTATAATTATACATGTCTCTCTAGGACATTGCTGGGTTCACTTTGGTGTTTGTATTCGGGGAGCGGCCAGTAGAACGACGGACCGTGCCTAACCTGAATTTGTCTTCGGACAGTTTATGGTATTTATTTCCCCTAACCAAGCCAGTGCCTCTGCCTCTGGACCCTGGAGACTGCATTTGAGTGTTCCTTTTGGTGTTTGTGAGTGTTTATGTATAATTATTAAATTTTAAAATTGAATACAAATTTATTGATAGTGAAAAAACGATTTATGATGCACCATACAGTGCTGAACAGTGTGTTCTTGCAGTAGTGGGAGGGGCCCAGCCCTCTGAACTATAAAGTCCAGGGGGACCACGCCCTCTACCACATTTCAGTAGAGTGAGTAAGAGACAGCAGTCATTCCAATCCGCCTGATGAGAACCTTGGGAAAGTTCGAAACGCGTCGCGAGAGTACCTGAATGACACAATACCGTAAAAATGAGTACAGCTGCCATCATTTTGAGTGGGGATGATGTTGAACAGCTCTGGAAAATTTTCTCTTCAGCCCATATAGGCGTTGAGTTGGTTCAGAAGGCCTCCATCATTGAGTGTCGTGATGTTGATGAGCCAAATTAATTTTTTCTCCGTCCACTGTGACGTTGAGTGTCTCTCCAATGTCCATACAGACGTTGGAAAATCGTGTTTGTGCCCTTCCACACATCTGCACTAAAACCTACCCTCGTTTTTTCTGCAAAATTAACCCTTTCTGGCGTAAACCTCGGCAATATAGCCCTATTGGATTTAGCACATGGCGAGTTAGCCCTCCATTTTATTATTTTATAATTATACATGTCTCTCTAGGACATTGCTGGGTTCACTTTGGTGTTTGTATTCGGGGAGCGGCCAGTAGAACGACGGACCGTGCCTAACCTGAATTTGTCTTCGGACAGTTTATGGTATTTATTTCCCCTAACCAAGCCAGTGCCTCTGCCTCTGGACCCTGGAGACTGCATTTGAGTGTTCCTTTTGGTGTTTGTGAGTGTTTATGTATAATTATTAAATTTTAAAATTGAATACAAATTTATTGATAGTGAAAAAACGATTTATGATGCACCATACAGTGCTGAACAGTGTGTTCTTGCAGTAGTGGGAGGGGCCCAGCCCTCTGAACTATAAAGTCCAGGGGGACCACGCCCTCTACCACATTTCAGTAGAGTGAGTAAGAGACAGCAGTCATTCCAATCCGCCTGATGAGAACCTTGGGAAAGTTCGAAACGCGTCGCGAGAGTACCTGAATGACACAATACCGTAAAAATGAGTACAGCTGCCATCATTTTGAGTGGGGATGATGTTGAACAGCTCTGGAAAATTTTCTCTTCAGCCCATATAGGCGTTGAGTTGGTTCAGAAGGCCTCCATCATTGAGTGTCGTGATGTTGATGAGCCAAATTAATTTTTTCTCCGTCCACTGTGACGTTGAGTGTCTCTCCAATGTCCATACAGACGTTGGAAAATCGTGTTTGTGCCCTTCCACACATCTGCACTAAAACCTACCCTCGTTTTTTCTGCAAAATTAACCCTTTCTGGCGTAAACCTCGGCAATATAGCCCTATTGGATTTAGCACATGGCGAGTTAGCCCTCCATTTTATTATTTTATAATTATACATGTCTCTCTAGGACATTGCTGGGTTCACTTTGGTGTTTGTATTCGGGGAGCGGCCAGTAGAACGACGGACCGTGCCTAACCTGAATTTGTCTTCGGACAGTTTATGGTATTTATTTCCCCTAACCAAGCCAGTGCCTCTGCCTCTGGACCCTGGAGACTGCATTTGAGTGTTCCTTTTGGTGTTTGTGAGTGTTTATGTATAATTATTAAATTTTAAAATTGAATACAAATTTATTGATAGTGAAAAAACGATTTATGATGCACCATACAGTGCTGAACAGTGTGTTCTTGCAGTAGTGGGAGGGGCCCAGCCCTCTGAACTATAAAGTCCAGGGGGACCACGCCCTCTACCACATTTCAGTAGAGTGAGTAAGAGACAGCAGTCATTCCAATCCGCCTGATGAGAACCTTGGGAAAGTTCGAAACGCGTCGCGAGAGTACCTGAATGACACAATACCGTAAAAATGAGTACAGCTGCCATCATTTTGAGTGGGGATGATGTTGAACAGCTCTGGAAAATTTTCTCTTCAGCCCATATAGGCGTTGAGTTGGTTCAGAAGGCCTCCATCATTGAGTGTCGTGATGTTGATGAGCCAAATTAATTTTTTCTCCGTCCACTGTGACGTTGAGTGTCTCTCCAATGTCCATACAGACGTTGGAAAATCGTGTTTGTGCCCTTCCACACATCTGCACTAAAACCTACCCTCGTTTTTTCTGCAAAATTAACCCTTTCTGGCGTAAACCTCGGCAATATAGCCCTATTGGATTTAGCACATGGCGAGTTAGCCCTCCATTTTATTATTTTATAATTATACATGTCTCTCTAGGACATTGCTGGGTTCACTTTGGTGTTTGTATTCGGGGAGCGGCCAGTAGAACGACGGACCGTGCCTAACCTGAATTTGTCTTCGGACAGTTTATGGTATTTATTTCCCCTAACCAAGCCAGTGCCTCTGCCTCTGGACCCTGGAGACTGCATTTGAGTGTTCCTTTTGGTGTTTGTGAGTGTTTATGTATAATTATTAAATTTTAAAATTGAATACAAATTTATTGATAGTGAAAAAACGATTTATGATGCACCATACAGTGCTGAACAGTGTGTTCTTGCAGTAGTGGGAGGGGCCCAGCCCTCTGAACTATAAAGTCCAGGGGGACCACGCCCTCTACCACATTTCAGTAGAGTGAGTAAGAGACAGCAGTCATTCCAATCCGCCTGATGAGAACCTTGGGAAAGTTCGAAACGCGTCGCGAGAGTACCTGAATGACACAATACCGTAAAAATGAGTACAGCTGCCATCATTTTGAGTGGGGATGATGTTGAACAGCTCTGGAAAATTTTCTCTTCAGCCCATATAGGCGTTGAGTTGGTTCAGAAGGCCTCCATCATTGAGTGTCGTGATGTTGATGAGCCAAATTAATTTTTTCTCCGTCCACTGTGACGTTGAGTGTCTCTCCAATGTCCATACAGACGTTGGAAAATCGTGTTTGTGCCCTTCCACACATCTGCACTAAAACCTACCCTCGTTTTTTCTGCAAAATTAACCCTTTCTGGCGTAAACCTCGGCAATATAGCCCTATTGGATTTAGCACATGGCGAGTTAGCCCTCCATTTTATTATTTTATAATTATACATGTCTCTCTAGGACATTGCTGGGTTCACTTTGGTGTTTGTATTCGGGGAGCGGCCAGTAGAACGACGGACCGTGCCTAACCTGAATTTGTCTTCGGACAGTTTATGGTATTTATTTCCCCTAACCAAGCCAGTGCCTCTGCCTCTGGACCCTGGAGACTGCATTTGAGTGTTCCTTTTGGTGTTTGTGAGTGTTTATGTATAATTATTAAATTTTAAAATTGAATACAAATTTATTGATAGTGAAAAAACGATTTATGATGCACCATACAGTGCTGAACAGTGTGTTCTTGCAGTAGTGGGAGGGGCCCAGCCCTCTGAACTATAAAGTCCAGGGGGACCACGCCCTCTACCACATTTCAGTAGAGTGAGTAAGAGACAGCAGTCATTCCAATCCGCCTGATGAGAACCTTGGGAAAGTTCGAAACGCGTCGCGAGAGTACCTGAATGACACAATACCGTAAAAATGAGTACAGCTGCCATCATTTTGAGTGGGGATGATGTTGAACAGCTCTGGAAAATTTTCTCTTCAGCCCATATAGGCGTTGAGTTGGTTCAGAAGGCCTCCATCATTGAGTGTCGTGATGTTGATGAGCCAAATTAATTTTTTCTCCGTCCACTGTGACGTTGAGTGTCTCTCCAATGTCCATACAGACGTTGGAAAATCGTGTTTGTGCCCTTCCACACATCTGCACTAAAACCTACCCTCGTTTTTTCTGCAAAATTAACCCTTTCTGGCGTAAACCTCGGCAATATAGCCCTATTGGATTTAGCACATGGCGAGTTAGCCCTCCATTTTATTATTTTATAATTATACATGTCTCTCTAGGACATTGCTGGGTTCACTTTGGTGTTTGTATTCGGGGAGCGGCCAGTAGAACGACGGACCGTGCCTAACCTGAATTTGTCTTCGGACAGTTTATGGTATTTATTTCCCCTAACCAAGCCAGTGCCTCTGCCTCTGGACCCTGGAGACTGCATTTGAGTGTTCCTTTTGGTGTTTGTGAGTGTTTATGTATAATTATTAAATTTTAAAATTGAATACAAATTTATTGATAGTGAAAAAACGATTTATGATGCACCATACAGTGCTGAACAGTGTGTTCTTGCAGTAGTGGGAGGGGCCCAGCCCTCTGAACTATAAAGTCCAGGGGGACCACGCCCTCTACCACATTTCAGTAGAGTGAGTAAGAGACAGCAGTCATTCCAATCCGCCTGATGAGAACCTTGGGAAAGTTCGAAACGCGTCGCGAGAGTACCTGAATGACACAATACCGTAAAAATGAGTACAGCTGCCATCATTTTGAGTGGGGATGATGTTGAACAGCTCTGGAAAATTTTCTCTTCAGCCCATATAGGCGTTGAGTTGGTTCAGAAGGCCTCCATCATTGAGTGTCGTGATGTTGATGAGCCAAATTAATTTTTTCTCCGTCCACTGTGACGTTGAGTGTCTCTCCAATGTCCATACAGACGTTGGAAAATCGTGTTTGTGCCCTTCCACACATCTGCACTAAAACCTACCCTCGTTTTTTCTGCAAAATTAACCCTTTCTGGCGTAAACCTCGGCAATATAGCCCTATTGGATTTAGCACATGGCGAGTTAGCCCTCCATTTTATTATTTTATAATTATACATGTCTCTCTAGGACATTGCTGGGTTCACTTTGGTGTTTGTATTCGGGGAGCGGCCAGTAGAACGACGGACCGTGCCTAACCTGAATTTGTCTTCGGACAGTTTATGGTATTTATTTCCCCTAACCAAGCCAGTGCCTCTGCCTCTGGACCCTGGAGACTGCATTTGAGTGTTCCTTTTGGTGTTTGTGAGTGTTTATGTATAATTATTAAATTTTAAAATTGAATACAAATTTATTGATAGTGAAAAAACGATTTATGATGCACCATACAGTGCTGAACAGTGTGTTCTTGCAGTAGTGGGAGGGGCCCAGCCCTCTGAACTATAAAGTCCAGGGGGACCACGCCCTCTACCACATTTCAGTAGAGTGAGTAAGAGACAGCAGTCATTCCAATCCGCCTGATGAGAACCTTGGGAAAGTTCGAAACGCGTCGCGAGAGTACCTGAATGACACAATACCGTAAAAATGAGTACAGCTGCCATCATTTTGAGTGGGGATGATGTTGAACAGCTCTGGAAAATTTTCTCTTCAGCCCATATAGGCGTTGAGTTGGTTCAGAAGGCCTCCATCATTGAGTGTCGTGATGTTGATGAGCCAAATTAATTTTTTCTCCGTCCACTGTGACGTTGAGTGTCTCTCCAATGTCCATACAGACGTTGGAAAATCGTGTTTGTGCCCTTCCACACATCTGCACTAAAACCTACCCTCGTTTTTTCTGCAAAATTAACCCTTTCTGGCGTAAACCTCGGCAATATAGCCCTATTGGATTTAGCACATGGCGAGTTAGCCCTCCATTTTATTATTTTATAATTATACATGTCTCTCTAGGACATTGCTGGGTTCACTTTGGTGTTTGTATTCGGGGAGCGGCCAGTAGAACGACGGACCGTGCCTAACCTGAATTTGTCTTCGGACAGTTTATGGTATTTATTTCCCCTAACCAAGCCAGTGCCTCTGCCTCTGGACCCTGGAGACTGCATTTGAGTGTTCCTTTTGGTGTTTGTGAGTGTTTATGTATAATTATTAAATTTTAAAATTGAATACAAATTTATTGATAGTGAAAAAACGATTTATGATGCACCATACAGTGCTGAACAGTGTGTTCTTGCAGTAGTGGGAGGGGCCCAGCCCTCTGAACTATAAAGTCCAGGGGGACCACGCCCTCTACCACATTTCAGTAGAGTGAGTAAGAGACAGCAGTCATTCCAATCCGCCTGATGAGAACCTTGGGAAAGTTCGAAACGCGTCGCGAGAGTACCTGAATGACACAATACCGTAAAAATGAGTACAGCTGCCATCATTTTGAGTGGGGATGATGTTGAACAGCTCTGGAAAATTTTCTCTTCAGCCCATATAGGCGTTGAGTTGGTTCAGAAGGCCTCCATCATTGAGTGTCGTGATGTTGATGAGCCAAATTAATTTTTTCTCCGTCCACTGTGACGTTGAGTGTCTCTCCAATGTCCATACAGACGTTGGAAAATCGTGTTTGTGCCCTTCCACACATCTGCACTAAAACCTACCCTCGTTTTTTCTGCAAAATTAACCCTTTCTGGCGTAAACCTCGGCAATATAGCCCTATTGGATTTAGCACATGGCGAGTTAGCCCTCCATTTTATTATTTTATAATTATACATGTCTCTCTAGGACATTGCTGGGTTCACTTTGGTGTTTGTATTCGGGGAGCGGCCAGTAGAACGACGGACCGTGCCTAACCTGAATTTGTCTTCGGACAGTTTATGGTATTTATTTCCCCTAACCAAGCCAGTGCCTCTGCCTCTGGACCCTGGAGACTGCATTTGAGTGTTCCTTTTGGTGTTTGTGAGTGTTTATGTATAATTATTAAATTTTAAAATTGAATACAAATTTATTGATAGTGAAAAAACGATTTATGATGCACCATACAGTGCTGAACAGTGTGTTCTTGCAGTAGTGGGAGGGGCCCAGCCCTCTGAACTATAAAGTCCAGGGGGACCACGCCCTCTACCACATTTCAGTAGAGTGAGTAAGAGACAGCAGTCATTCCAATCCGCCTGATGAGAACCTTGGGAAAGTTCGAAACGCGTCGCGAGAGTACCTGAATGACACAATACCGTAAAAATGAGTACAGCTGCCATCATTTTGAGTGGGGATGATGTTGAACAGCTCTGGAAAATTTTCTCTTCAGCCCATATAGGCGTTGAGTTGGTTCAGAAGGCCTCCATCATTGAGTGTCGTGATGTTGATGAGCCAAATTAATTTTTTCTCCGTCCACTGTGACGTTGAGTGTCTCTCCAATGTCCATACAGACGTTGGAAAATCGTGTTTGTGCCCTTCCACACATCTGCACTAAAACCTACCCTCGTTTTTTCTGCAAAATTAACCCTTTCTGGCGTAAACCTCGGCAATATAGCCCTATTGGATTTAGCACATGGCGAGTTAGCCCTCCATTTTATTATTTTATAATTATACATGTCTCTCTAGGACATTGCTGGGTTCACTTTGGTGTTTGTATTCGGGGAGCGGCCAGTAGAACGACGGACCGTGCCTAACCTGAATTTGTCTTCGGACAGTTTATGGTATTTATTTCCCCTAACCAAGCCAGTGCCTCTGCCTCTGGACCCTGGAGACTGCATTTGAGTGTTCCTTTTGGTGTTTGTGAGTGTTTATGTATAATTATTAAATTTTAAAATTGAATACAAATTTATTGATAGTGAAAAAACGATTTATGATGCACCATACAGTGCTGAACAGTGTGTTCTTGCAGTAGTGGGAGGGGCCCAGCCCTCTGAACTATAAAGTCCAGGGGGACCACGCCCTCTACCACATTTCAGTAGAGTGAGTAAGAGACAGCAGTCATTCCAATCCGCCTGATGAGAACCTTGGGAAAGTTCGAAACGCGTCGCGAGAGTACCTGAATGACACAATACCGTAAAAATGAGTACAGCTGCCATCATTTTGAGTGGGGATGATGTTGAACAGCTCTGGAAAATTTTCTCTTCAGCCCATATAGGCGTTGAGTTGGTTCAGAAGGCCTCCATCATTGAGTGTCGTGATGTTGATGAGCCAAATTAATTTTTTCTCCGTCCACTGTGACGTTGAGTGTCTCTCCAATGTCCATACAGACGTTGGAAAATCGTGTTTGTGCCCTTCCACACATCTGCACTAAAACCTACCCTCGTTTTTTCTGCAAAATTAACCCTTTCTGGCGTAAACCTCGGCAATATAGCCCTATTGGATTTAGCACATGGCGAGTTAGCCCTCCATTTTATTATTTTATAATTATACATGTCTCTCTAGGACATTGCTGGGTTCACTTTGGTGTTTGTATTCGGGGAGCGGCCAGTAGAACGACGGACCGTGCCTAACCTGAATTTGTCTTCGGACAGTTTATGGTATTTATTTCCCCTAACCCTAACCCTAACCCTAACCCTAACCCTAACCCTCTACCACATTTCAGTAGAGTGAGTAAGAGACAGCAGTCATTCCAATCCGCCTGATGAGAACCTTGGGAAAGTTCGAAACGCGTCGCGAGAGTACCTGAATGACACAATACCGTAAAAATGAGTACAGCTGCCATCATTTTGAGTGGGGATGATGTTGAACAGCTCTGGAAAATTTTCTCTTCAGCCCATATAGGCGTTGAGTTGGTTCAGAAGGCCTCCATCATTGAGTGTCGTGATGTTGATGAGCCAAATTAATTTTTTCTCCGTCCACTGTGACGTTGAGTGTCTCTCCAATGTCCATACAGACGTTGGAAAATCGTGTTTGTGCCCTTCCACACATCTGCACTAAAACCTACCCTCGTTTTTTCTGCAAAATTAACCCTTTCTGGCGTAAACCTCGGCAATATAGCCCTATTGGATTTAGCACATGGCGAGTTAGCCCTCCATTTTATTATTTTATAATTATGCATGTCTCTCTAGGACATTGCTGGGTTCACTTTGGTGTTTGTATTCGGGGAGCGGCCAGTAGAACGACGGACCGTGCCTAACCTGAATTTGTCTTCGGACAGTTTATGGTATTTATTTCCCCTAACCAAGCCAGTGCCTCTGCCTCTGGACCCTGGAGACTGCATTTGAGTGTTCCTTTTGGTGTTTGTGAGTGTTTATGTATAATTATTAAATTTTAAAATTGAATACAAATTTATTGATAGTGAAAAAACGATTTATGATGCACCATACAGTGCTGAACAGTGTGTTCTTGCAGTAGTGGGAGGGGCCCAGCCCTCTGAACTATAAAGTCCAGGGGGACCACGCCCTCTACCACATTTCAGTAGAGTGAGTAAGAGACAGCAGTCATTCCAATCCGCCTGATGAGAACCTTGGGAAAGTTCGAAACGCGTCGCGAGAGTACCTGAATGACACAATACCGTAAAAATGAGTACAGCTGCCATCATTTTGAGTGGGGATGATGTTGAACAGCTCTGGAAAATTTTCTCTTCAGCCCATATAGGCGTTGAGTTGGTTCAGAAGGCCTCCATCATTGAGTGTCGTGATGTTGATGAGCCAAATTAATTTTTTCTCCGTCCACTGTGACGTTGAGTGTCTCTCCAATGTCCATACAGACGTTGGAAAATCGTGTTTGTGCCCTTCCACACATCTGCACTAAAACCTACCCTCGTTTTTTCTGCAAAATTAACCCTTTCTGGCGTAAACCTCGGCAATATAGCCCTATTGGATTTAGCACATGGCGAGTTAGCCCTCCATTTTATTATTTTATAATTATGCATGTCTCTCTAGGACATTGCTGGGTTCACTTTGGTGTTTGTATTCGGGGAGCGGCCAGTAGAACGACGGACCGTGCCTAACCTGAATTTGTCTTCGGACAGTTTATGGTATTTATTTCCCCTAACCAAGCCAGTGCCTCTGCCTCTGGACCCTGGAGACTGCATTTGAGTGTTCCTTTTGGTGTTTGTGAGTGTTTATGTATAATTATTAAATTTTAAAATTGAATACAAATTTATTGATAGTGAAAAAACGATTTATGATGCACCATACAGTGCTGAACAGTGTGTTCTTGCAGTAGTGGGAGGGGCCCAGCCCTCTGAACTATAAAGTCCAGGGGGACCACGCCCTCTACCACATTTCAGTAGAGTGAGTAAGAGACAGCAGTCATTCCAATCCGCCTGATGAGAACCTTGGGAAAGTTCGAAACGCGTCGCGAGAGTACCTGAATGACACAATACCGTAAAAATGAGTACAGCTGCCATCATTTTGAGTGGGGATGATGTTGAACAGCTCTGGAAAATTTTCTCTTCAGCCCATATAGGCGTTGAGTTGGTTCAGAAGGCCTCCATCATTGAGTGTCGTGATGTTGATGAGCCAAATTAATTTTTTCTCCGTCCACTGTGACGTTGAGTGTCTCTCCAATGTCCATACAGACGTTGGAAAATCGTGTTTGTGCCCTTCCACACATCTGCACTAAAACCTACCCTCGTTTTTTCTGCAAAATTAACCCTTTCTGGCGTAAACCTCGGCAATATAGCCCTATTGGATTTAGCACATGGCGAGTTAGCCCTCCATTTTATTATTTTATAATTATGCATGTCTCTCTAGGACATTGCTGGGTTCACTTTGGTGTTTGTATTCGGGGAGCGGCCAGTAGAACGACGGACCGTGCCTAACCTGAATTTGTCTTCGGACAGTTTATGGTATTTATTTCCCCTAACCAAGCCAGTGCCTCTGCCTCTGGACCCTGGAGACTGCATTTGAGTGTTCCTTTTGGTGTTTGTGAGTGTTTATGTATAATTATTAAATTTTAAAATTGAATACAAATTTATTGATAGTGAAAAAACGATTTATGATGCACCATACAGTGCTGAACAGTGTGTTCTTGCAGTAGTGGGAGGGGCCCAGCCCTCTGAACTATAAAGTCCAGGGGGACCACGCCCTCTACCACATTTCAGTAGAGTGAGTAAGAGACAGCAGTCATTCCAATCCGCCTGATGAGAACCTTGGGAAAGTTCGAAACGCGTCGCGAGAGTACCTGAATGACACAATACCGTAAAAATGAGTACAGCTGCCATCATTTTGAGTGGGGATGATGTTGAACAGCTCTGGAAAATTTTCTCTTCAGCCCATATAGGCGTTGAGTTGGTTCAGAAGGCCTCCATCATTGAGTGTCGTGATGTTGATGAGCCAAATTAATTTTTTCTCCGTCCACTGTGACGTTGAGTGTCTCTCCAATGTCCATACAGACGTTGGAAAATCGTGTTTGTGCCCTTCCACACATCTGCACTAAAACCTACCCTCGTTTTTTCTGCAAAATTAACCCTTTCTGGCGTAAACCTCGGCAATATAGCCCTATTGGATTTAGCACATGGCGAGTTAGCCCTCCATTTTATTATTTTATAATTATGCATGTCTCTCTAGGACATTGCTGGGTTCACTTTGGTGTTTGTATTCGGGGAGCGGCCAGTAGAACGACGGACCGTGCCTAACCTGAATTTGTCTTCGGACAGTTTATGGTATTTATTTCCCCTAACCAAGCCAGTGCCTCTGCCTCTGGACCCTGGAGACTGCATTTGAGTGTTCCTTTTGGTGTTTGTGAGTGTTTATGTATAATTATTAAATTTTAAAATTGAATACAAATTTATTGATAGTGAAAAAACGATTTATGATGCACCATACAGTGCTGAACAGTGTGTTCTTGCAGTAGTGGGAGGGGCCCAGCCCTCTGAACTATAAAGTCCAGGGGGACCACGCCCTCTACCACATTTCAGTAGAGTGAGTAAGAGACAGCAGTCATTCCAATCCGCCTGATGAGAACCTTGGGAAAGTTCGAAACGCGTCGCGAGAGTACCTGAATGACACAATACCGTAAAAATGAGTACAGCTGCCATCATTTTGAGTGGGGATGATGTTGAACAGCTCTGGAAAATTTTCTCTTCAGCCCATATAGGCGTTGAGTTGGTTCAGAAGGCCTCCATCATTGAGTGTCGTGATGTTGATGAGCCAAATTAATTTTTTCTCCGTCCACTGTGACGTTGAGTGTCTCTCCAATGTCCATACAGACGTTGGAAAATCGTGTTTGTGCCCTTCCACACATCTGCACTAAAACCTACCCTCGTTTTTTCTGCAAAATTAACCCTTTCTGGCGTAAACCTCGGCAATATAGCCCTATTGGATTTAGCACATGGCGAGTTAGCCCTCCATTTTATTATTTTATAATTATGCATGTCTCTCTAGGACATTGCTGGGTTCACTTTGGTGTTTGTATTCGGGGAGCGGCCAGTAGAACGACGGACCGTGCCTAACCTGAATTTGTCTTCGGACAGTTTATGGTATTTATTTCCCCTAACCAAGCCAGTGCCTCTGCCTCTGGACCCTGGAGACTGCATTTGAGTGTTCCTTTTGGTGTTTGTGAGTGTTTATGTATAATTATTAAATTTTAAAATTGAATACAAATTTATTGATAGTGAAAAAACGATTTATGATGCACCATACAGTGCTGAACAGTGTGTTCTTGCAGTAGTGGGAGGGGCCCAGCCCTCTGAACTATAAAGTCCAGGGGGACCACGCCCTCTACCACATTTCAGTAGAGTGAGTAAGAGACAGCAGTCATTCCAATCCGCCTGATGAGAACCTTGGGAAAGTTCGAAACGCGTCGCGAGAGTACCTGAATGACACAATACCGTAAAAATGAGTACAGCTGCCATCATTTTGAGTGGGGATGATGTTGAACAGCTCTGGAAAATTTTCTCTTCAGCCCATATAGGCGTTGAGTTGGTTCAGAAGGCCTCCATCATTGAGTGTCGTGATGTTGATGAGCCAAATTAATTTTTTCTCCGTCCACTGTGACGTTGAGTGTCTCTCCAATGTCCATACAGACGTTGGAAAATCGTGTTTGTGCCCTTCCACACATCTGCACTAAAACCTACCCTCGTTTTTTCTGCAAAATTAACCCTTTCTGGCGTAAACCTCGGCAATATAGCCCTATTGGATTTAGCACATGGCGAGTTAGCCCTCCATTTTATTATTTTATAATTATGCATGTCTCTCTAGGACATTGCTGGGTTCACTTTGGTGTTTGTATTCGGGGAGCGGCCAGTAGAACGACGGACCGTGCCTAACCTGAATTTGTCTTCGGACAGTTTATGGTATTTATTTCCCCTAACCAAGCCAGTGCCTCTGCCTCTGGACCCTGGAGACTGCATTTGAGTGTTCCTTTTGGTGTTTGTGAGTGTTTATGTATAATTATTAAATTTTAAAATTGAATACAAATTTATTGATAGTGAAAAAACGATTTATGATGCACCATACAGTGCTGAACAGTGTGTTCTTGCAGTAGTGGGAGGGGCCCAGCCCTCTGAACTATAAAGTCCAGGGGGACCACGCCCTCTACCACATTTCAGTAGAGTGAGTAAGAGACAGCAGTCATTCCAATCCGCCTGATGAGAACCTTGGGAAAGTTCGAAACGCGTCGCGAGAGTACCTGAATGACACAATACCGTAAAAATGAGTACAGCTGCCATCATTTTGAGTGGGGATGATGTTGAACAGCTCTGGAAAATTTTCTCTTCAGCCCATATAGGCGTTGAGTTGGTTCAGAAGGCCTCCATCATTGAGTGTCGTGATGTTGATGAGCCAAATTAATTTTTTCTCCGTCCACTGTGACGTTGAGTGTCTCTCCAATGTCCATACAGACGTTGGAAAATCGTGTTTGTGCCCTTCCACACATCTGCACTAAAACCTACCCTCGTTTTTTCTGCAAAATTAACCCTTTCTGGCGTAAACCTCGGCAATATAGCCCTATTGGATTTAGCACATGGCGAGTTAGCCCTCCATTTTATTATTTTATAATTATGCATGTCTCTCTAGGACATTGCTGGGTTCACTTTGGTGTTTGTATTCGGGGAGCGGCCAGTAGAACGACGGACCGTGCCTAACCTGAATTTGTCTTCGGACAGTTTATGGTATTTATTTCCCCTAACCAAGCCAGTGCCTCTGCCTCTGGACCCTGGAGACTGCATTTGAGTGTTCCTTTTGGTGTTTGTGAGTGTTTATGTATAATTATTAAATTTTAAAATTGAATACAAATTTATTGATAGTGAAAAAACGATTTATGATGCACCATACAGTGCTGAACAGTGTGTTCTTGCAGTAGTGGGAGGGGCCCAGCCCTCTGAACTATAAAGTCCAGGGGGACCACGCCCTCTACCACATTTCAGTAGAGTGAGTAAGAGACAGCAGTCATTCCAATCCGCCTGATGAGAACCTTGGGAAAGTTCGAAACGCGTCGCGAGAGTACCTGAATGACACAATACCGTAAAAATGAGTACAGCTGCCATCATTTTGAGTGGGGATGATGTTGAACAGCTCTGGAAAATTTTCTCTTCAGCCCATATAGGCGTTGAGTTGGTTCAGAAGGCCTCCATCATTGAGTGTCGTGATGTTGATGAGCCAAATTAATTTTTTCTCCGTCCACTGTGACGTTGAGTGTCTCTCCAATGTCCATACAGACGTTGGAAAATCGTGTTTGTGCCCTTCCACACATCTGCACTAAAACCTACCCTCGTTTTTTCTGCAAAATTAACCCTTTCTGGCGTAAACCTCGGCAATATAGCCCTATTGGATTTAGCACATGGCGAGTTAGCCCTCCATTTTATTATTTTATAATTATGCATGTCTCTCTAGGACATTGCTGGGTTCACTTTGGTGTTTGTATTCGGGGAGCGGCCAGTAGAACGACGGACCGTGCCTAACCTGAATTTGTCTTCGGACAGTTTATGGTATTTATTTCCCCTAACCAAGCCAGTGCCTCTGCCTCTGGACCCTGGAGACTGCATTTGAGTGTTCCTTTTGGTGTTTGTGAGTGTTTATGTATAATTATTAAATTTTAAAATTGAATACAAATTTATTGATAGTGAAAAAACGATTTATGATGCACCATACAGTGCTGAACAGTGTGTTCTTGCAGTAGTGGGAGGGGCCCAGCCCTCTGAACTATAAAGTCCAGGGGGACCACGCCCTCTACCACATTTCAGTAGAGTGAGTAAGAGACAGCAGTCATTCCAATCCGCCTGATGAGAACCTTGGGAAAGTTCGAAACGCGTCGCGAGAGTACCTGAATGACACAATACCGTAAAAATGAGTACAGCTGCCATCATTTTGAGTGGGGATGATGTTGAACAGCTCTGGAAAATTTTCTCTTCAGCCCATATAGGCGTTGAGTTGGTTCAGAAGGCCTCCATCATTGAGTGTCGTGATGTTGATGAGCCAAATTAATTTTTTCTCCGTCCACTGTGACGTTGAGTGTCTCTCCAATGTCCATACAGACGTTGGAAAATCGTGTTTGTGCCCTTCCACACATCTGCACTAAAACCTACCCTCGTTTTTTCTGCAAAATTAACCCTTTCTGGCGTAAACCTCGGCAATATAGCCCTATTGGATTTAGCACATGGCGAGTTAGCCCTCCATTTTATTATTTTATAATTATGCATGTCTCTCTAGGACATTGCTGGGTTCACTTTGGTGTTTGTATTCGGGGAGCGGCCAGTAGAACGACGGACCGTGCCTAACCTGAATTTGTCTTCGGACAGTTTATGGTATTTATTTCCCCTAACCAAGCCAGTGCCTCTGCCTCTGGACCCTGGAGACTGCATTTGAGTGTTCCTTTTGGTGTTTGTGAGTGTTTATGTATAATTATTAAATTTTAAAATTGAATACAAATTTATTGATAGTGAAAAAACGATTTATGATGCACCATACAGTGCTGAACAGTGTGTTCTTGCAGTAGTGGGAGGGGCCCAGCCCTCTGAACTATAAAGTCCAGGGGGACCACGCCCTCTACCACATTTCAGTAGAGTGAGTAAGAGACAGCAGTCATTCCAATCCGCCTGATGAGAACCTTGGGAAAGTTCGAAACGCGTCGCGAGAGTACCTGAATGACACAATACCGTAAAAATGAGTACAGCTGCCATCATTTTGAGTGGGGATGATGTTGAACAGCTCTGGAAAATTTTCTCTTCAGCCCATATAGGCGTTGAGTTGGTTCAGAAGGCCTCCATCATTGAGTGTCGTGATGTTGATGAGCCAAATTAATTTTTTCTCCGTCCACTGTGACGTTGAGTGTCTCTCCAATGTCCATACAGACGTTGGAAAATCGTGTTTGTGCCCTTCCACACATCTGCACTAAAACCTACCCTCGTTTTTTCTGCAAAATTAACCCTTTCTGGCGTAAACCTCGGCAATATAGCCCTATTGGATTTAGCACATGGCGAGTTAGCCCTCCATTTTATTATTTTATAATTATGCATGTCTCTCTAGGACATTGCTGGGTTCACTTTGGTGTTTGTATTCGGGGAGCGGCCAGTAGAACGACGGACCGTGCCTAACCTGAATTTGTCTTCGGACAGTTTATGGTATTTATTTCCCCTAACCAAGCCAGTGCCTCTGCCTCTGGACCCTGGAGACTGCATTTGAGTGTTCCTTTTGGTGTTTGTGAGTGTTTATGTATAATTATTAAATTTTAAAATTGAATACAAATTTATTGATAGTGAAAAAACGATTTATGATGCACCATACAGTGCTGAACAGTGTGTTCTTGCAGTAGTGGGAGGGGCCCAGCCCTCTGAACTATAAAGTCCAGGGGGACCACGCCCTCTACCACATTTCAGTAGAGTGAGTAAGAGACAGCAGTCATTCCAATCCGCCTGATGAGAACCTTGGGAAAGTTCGAAACGCGTCGCGAGAGTACCTGAATGACACAATACCGTAAAAATGAGTACAGCTGCCATCATTTTGAGTGGGGATGATGTTGAACAGCTCTGGAAAATTTTCTCTTCAGCCCATATAGGCGTTGAGTTGGTTCAGAAGGCCTCCATCATTGAGTGTCGTGATGTTGATGAGCCAAATTAATTTTTTCTCCGTCCACTGTGACGTTGAGTGTCTCTCCAATGTCCATACAGACGTTGGAAAATCGTGTTTGTGCCCTTCCACACATCTGCACTAAAACCTACCCTCGTTTTTTCTGCAAAATTAACCCTTTCTGGCGTAAACCTCGGCAATATAGCCCTATTGGATTTAGCACATGGCGAGTTAGCCCTCCATTTTATTATTTTATAATTATGCATGTCTCTCTAGGACATTGCTGGGTTCACTTTGGTGTTTGTATTCGGGGAGCGGCCAGTAGAACGACGGACCGTGCCTAACCTGAATTTGTCTTCGGACAGTTTATGGTATTTATTTCCCCTAACCAAGCCAGTGCCTCTGCCTCTGGACCCTGGAGACTGCATTTGAGTGTTCCTTTTGGTGTTTGTGAGTGTTTATGTATAATTATTAAATTTTAAAATTGAATACAAATTTATTGATAGTGAAAAAACGATTTATGATGCACCATACAGTGCTGAACAGTGTGTTCTTGCAGTAGTGGGAGGGGCCCAGCCCTCTGAACTATAAAGTCCAGGGGGACCACGCCCTCTACCACATTTCAGTAGAGTGAGTAAGAGACAGCAGTCATTCCAATCCGCCTGATGAGAACCTTGGGAAAGTTCGAAACGCGTCGCGAGAGTACCTGAATGACACAATACCGTAAAAATGAGTACAGCTGCCATCATTTTGAGTGGGGATGATGTTGAACAGCTCTGGAAAATTTTCTCTTCAGCCCATATAGGCGTTGAGTTGGTTCAGAAGGCCTCCATCATTGAGTGTCGTGATGTTGATGAGCCAAATTAATTTTTTCTCCGTCCACTGTGACGTTGAGTGTCTCTCCAATGTCCATACAGACGTTGGAAAATCGTGTTTGTGCCCTTCCACACATCTGCACTAAAACCTACCCTCGTTTTTTCTGCAAAATTAACCCTTTCTGGCGTAAACCTCGGCAATATAGCCCTATTGGATTTAGCACATGGCGAGTTAGCCCTCCATTTTATTATTTTATAATTATGCATGTCTCTCTAGGACATTGCTGGGTTCACTTTGGTGTTTGTATTCGGGGAGCGGCCAGTAGAACGACGGACCGTGCCTAACCTGAATTTGTCTTCGGACAGTTTATGGTATTTATTTCCCCTAACCAAGCCAGTGCCTCTGCCTCTGGACCCTGGAGACTGCATTTGAGTGTTCCTTTTGGTGTTTGTGAGTGTTTATGTATAATTATTAAATTTTAAAATTGAATACAAATTTATTGATAGTGAAAAAACGATTTATGATGCACCATACAGTGCTGAACAGTGTGTTCTTGCAGTAGTGGGAGGGGCCCAGCCCTCTGAACTATAAAGTCCAGGGGGACCACGCCCTCTACCACATTTCAGTAGAGTGAGTAAGAGACAGCAGTCATTCCAATCCGCCTGATGAGAACCTTGGGAAAGTTCGAAACGCGTCGCGAGAGTACCTGAATGACACAATACCGTAAAAATGAGTACAGCTGCCATCATTTTGAGTGGGGATGATGTTGAACAGCTCTGGAAAATTTTCTCTTCAGCCCATATAGGCGTTGAGTTGGTTCAGAAGGCCTCCATCATTGAGTGTCGTGATGTTGATGAGCCAAATTAATTTTTTCTCCGTCCACTGTGACGTTGAGTGTCTCTCCAATGTCCATACAGACGTTGGAAAATCGTGTTTGTGCCCTTCCACACATCTGCACTAAAACCTACCCTCGTTTTTTCTGCAAAATTAACCCTTTCTGGCGTAAACCTCGGCAATATAGCCCTATTGGATTTAGCACATGGCGAGTTAGCCCTCCATTTTATTATTTTATAATTATGCATGTCTCTCTAGGACATTGCTGGGTTCACTTTGGTGTTTGTATTCGGGGAGCGGCCAGTAGAACGACGGACCGTGCCTAACCTGAATTTGTCTTCGGACAGTTTATGGTATTTATTTCCCCTAACCAAGCCAGTGCCTCTGCCTCTGGACCCTGGAGACTGCATTTGAGTGTTCCTTTTGGTGTTTGTGAGTGTTTATGTATAATTATTAAATTTTAAAATTGAATACAAATTTATTGATAGTGAAAAAACGATTTATGATGCACCATACAGTGCTGAACAGTGTGTTCTTGCAGTAGTGGGAGGGGCCCAGCCCTCTGAACTATAAAGTCCAGGGGGACCACGCCCTCTACCACATTTCAGTAGAGTGAGTAAGAGACAGCAGTCATTCCAATCCGCCTGATGAGAACCTTGGGAAAGTTCGAAACGCGTCGCGAGAGTACCTGAATGACACAATACCGTAAAAATGAGTACAGCTGCCATCATTTTGAGTGGGGATGATGTTGAACAGCTCTGGAAAATTTTCTCTTCAGCCCATATAGGCGTTGAGTTGGTTCAGAAGGCCTCCATCATTGAGTGTCGTGATGTTGATGAGCCAAATTAATTTTTTCTCCGTCCACTGTGACGTTGAGTGTCTCTCCAATGTCCATACAGACGTTGGAAAATCGTGTTTGTGCCCTTCCACACATCTGCACTAAAACCTACCCTCGTTTTTTCTGCAAAATTAACCCTTTCTGGCGTAAACCTCGGCAATATAGCCCTATTGGATTTAGCACATGGCGAGTTAGCCCTCCATTTTATTATTTTATAATTATGCATGTCTCTCTAGGACATTGCTGGGTTCACTTTGGTGTTTGTATTCGGGGAGCGGCCAGTAGAACGACGGACCGTGCCTAACCTGAATTTGTCTTCGGACAGTTTATGGTATTTATTTCCCCTAACCAAGCCAGTGCCTCTGCCTCTGGACCCTGGAGACTGCATTTGAGTGTTCCTTTTGGTGTTTGTGAGTGTTTATGTATAATTATTAAATTTTAAAATTGAATACAAATTTATTGATAGTGAAAAAACGATTTATGATGCACCATACAGTGCTGAACAGTGTGTTCTTGCAGTAGTGGGAGGGGCCCAGCCCTCTGAACTATAAAGTCCAGGGGGACCACGCCCTCTACCACATTTCAGTAGAGTGAGTAAGAGACAGCAGTCATTCCAATCCGCCTGATGAGAACCTTGGGAAAGTTCGAAACGCGTCGCGAGAGTACCTGAATGACACAATACCGTAAAAATGAGTACAGCTGCCATCATTTTGAGTGGGGATGATGTTGAACAGCTCTGGAAAATTTTCTCTTCAGCCCATATAGGCGTTGAGTTGGTTCAGAAGGCCTCCATCATTGAGTGTCGTGATGTTGATGAGCCAAATTAATTTTTTCTCCGTCCACTGTGACGTTGAGTGTCTCTCCAATGTCCATACAGACGTTGGAAAATCGTGTTTGTGCCCTTCCACACATCTGCACTAAAACCTACCCTCGTTTTTTCTGCAAAATTAACCCTTTCTGGCGTAAACCTCGGCAATATAGCCCTATTGGATTTAGCACATGGCGAGTTAGCCCTCCATTTTATTATTTTATAATTATGCATGTCTCTCTAGGACATTGCTGGGTTCACTTTGGTGTTTGTATTCGGGGAGCGGCCAGTAGAACGACGGACCGTGCCTAACCTGAATTTGTCTTCGGACAGTTTATGGTATTTATTTCCCCTAACCAAGCCAGTGCCTCTGCCTCTGGACCCTGGAGACTGCATTTGAGTGTTCCTTTTGGTGTTTGTGAGTGTTTATGTATAATTATTAAATTTTAAAATTGAATACAAATTTATTGATAGTGAAAAAACGATTTATGATGCACCATACAGTGCTGAACAGTGTGTTCTTGCAGTAGTGGGAGGGGCCCAGCCCTCTGAACTATAAAGTCCAGGGGGACCACGCCCTCTACCACATTTCAGTAGAGTGAGTAAGAGACAGCAGTCATTCCAATCCGCCTGATGAGAACCTTGGGAAAGTTCGAAACGCGTCGCGAGAGTACCTGAATGACACAATACCGTAAAAATGAGTACAGCTGCCATCATTTTGAGTGGGGATGATGTTGAACAGCTCTGGAAAATTTTCTCTTCAGCCCATATAGGCGTTGAGTTGGTTCAGAAGGCCTCCATCATTGAGTGTCGTGATGTTGATGAGCCAAATTAATTTTTTCTCCGTCCACTGTGACGTTGAGTGTCTCTCCAATGTCCATACAGACGTTGGAAAATCGTGTTTGTGCCCTTCCACACATCTGCACTAAAACCTACCCTCGTTTTTTCTGCAAAATTAACCCTTTCTGGCGTAAACCTCGGCAATATAGCCCTATTGGATTTAGCACATGGCGAGTTAGCCCTCCATTTTATTATTTTATAATTATGCATGTCTCTCTAGGACATTGCTGGGTTCACTTTGGTGTTTGTATTCGGGGAGCGGCCAGTAGAACGACGGACCGTGCCTAACCTGAATTTGTCTTCGGACAGTTTATGGTATTTATTTCCCCTAACCAAGCCAGTGCCTCTGCCTCTGGACCCTGGAGACTGCATTTGAGTGTTCCTTTTGGTGTTTGTGAGTGTTTATGTATAATTATTAAATTTTAAAATTGAATACAAATTTATTGATAGTGAAAAAACGATTTATGATGCACCATACAGTGCTGAACAGTGTGTTCTTGCAGTAGTGGGAGGGGCCCAGCCCTCTGAACTATAAAGTCCAGGGGGACCACGCCCTCTACCACATTTCAGTAGAGTGAGTAAGAGACAGCAGTCATTCCAATCCGCCTGATGAGAACCTTGGGAAAGTTCGAAACGCGTCGCGAGAGTACCTGAATGACACAATACCGTAAAAATGAGTACAGCTGCCATCATTTTGAGTGGGGATGATGTTGAACAGCTCTGGAAAATTTTCTCTTCAGCCCATATAGGCGTTGAGTTGGTTCAGAAGGCCTCCATCATTGAGTGTCGTGATGTTGATGAGCCAAATTAATTTTTTCTCCGTCCACTGTGACGTTGAGTGTCTCTCCAATGTCCATACAGACGTTGGAAAATCGTGTTTGTGCCCTTCCACACATCTGCACTAAAACCTACCCTCGTTTTTTCTGCAAAATTAACCCTTTCTGGCGTAAACCTCGGCAATATAGCCCTATTGGATTTAGCACATGGCGAGTTAGCCCTCCATTTTATTATTTTATAATTATGCATGTCTCTCTAGGACATTGCTGGGTTCACTTTGGTGTTTGTATTCGGGGAGCGGCCAGTAGAACGACGGACCGTGCCTAACCTGAATTTGTCTTCGGACAGTTTATGGTATTTATTTCCCCTAACCAAGCCAGTGCCTCTGCCTCTGGACCCTGGAGACTGCATTTGAGTGTTCCTTTTGGTGTTTGTGAGTGTTTATGTATAATTATTAAATTTTAAAATTGAATACAAATTTATTGATAGTGAAAAAACGATTTATGATGCACCATACAGTGCTGAACAGTGTGTTCTTGCAGTAGTGGGAGGGGCCCAGCCCTCTGAACTATAAAGTCCAGGGGGACCACGCCCTCTACCACATTTCAGTAGAGTGAGTAAGAGACAGCAGTCATTCCAATCCGCCTGATGAGAACCTTGGGAAAGTTCGAAACGCGTCGCGAGAGTACCTGAATGACACAATACCGTAAAAATGAGTACAGCTGCCATCATTTTGAGTGGGGATGATGTTGAACAGCTCTGGAAAATTTTCTCTTCAGCCCATATAGGCGTTGAGTTGGTTCAGAAGGCCTCCATCATTGAGTGTCGTGATGTTGATGAGCCAAATTAATTTTTTCTCCGTCCACTGTGACGTTGAGTGTCTCTCCAATGTCCATACAGACGTTGGAAAATCGTGTTTGTGCCCTTCCACACATCTGCACTAAAACCTACCCTCGTTTTTTCTGCAAAATTAACCCTTTCTGGCGTAAACCTCGGCAATATAGCCCTATTGGATTTAGCACATGGCGAGTTAGCCCTCCATTTTATTATTTTATAATTATGCATGTCTCTCTAGGACATTGCTGGGTTCACTTTGGTGTTTGTATTCGGGGAGCGGCCAGTAGAACGACGGACCGTGCCTAACCTGAATTTGTCTTCGGACAGTTTATGGTATTTATTTCCCCTAACCAAGCCAGTGCCTCTGCCTCTGGACCCTGGAGACTGCATTTGAGTGTTCCTTTTGGTGTTTGTGAGTGTTTATGTATAATTATTAAATTTTAAAATTGAATACAAATTTATTGATAGTGAAAAAACGATTTATGATGCACCATACAGTGCTGAACAGTGTGTTCTTGCAGTAGTGGGAGGGGCCCAGCCCTCTGAACTATAAAGTCCAGGGGGACCACGCCCTCTACCACATTTCAGTAGAGTGAGTAAGAGACAGCAGTCATTCCAATCCGCCTGATGAGAACCTTGGGAAAGTTCGAAACGCGTCGCGAGAGTACCTGAATGACACAATACCGTAAAAATGAGTACAGCTGCCATCATTTTGAGTGGGGATGATGTTGAACAGCTCTGGAAAATTTTCTCTTCAGCCCATATAGGCGTTGAGTTGGTTCAGAAGGCCTCCATCATTGAGTGTCGTGATGTTGATGAGCCAAATTAATTTTTTCTCCGTCCACTGTGACGTTGAGTGTCTCTCCAATGTCCATACAGACGTTGGAAAATCGTGTTTGTGCCCTTCCACACATCTGCACTAAAACCTACCCTCGTTTTTTCTGCAAAATTAACCCTTTCTGGCGTAAACCTCGGCAATATAGCCCTATTGGATTTAGCACATGGCGAGTTAGCCCTCCATTTTATTATTTTATAATTATGCATGTCTCTCTAGGACATTGCTGGGTTCACTTTGGTGTTTGTATTCGGGGAGCGGCCAGTAGAACGACGGACCGTGCCTAACCTGAATTTGTCTTCGGACAGTTTATGGTATTTATTTCCCCTAACCAAGCCAGTGCCTCTGCCTCTGGACCCTGGAGACTGCATTTGAGTGTTCCTTTTGGTGTTTGTGAGTGTTTATGTATAATTATTAAATTTTAAAATTGAATACAAATTTATTGATAGTGAAAAAACGATTTATGATGCACCATACAGTGCTGAACAGTGTGTTCTTGCAGTAGTGGGAGGGGCCCAGCCCTCTGAACTATAAAGTCCAGGGGGACCACGCCCTCTACCACATTTCAGTAGAGTGAGTAAGAGACAGCAGTCATTCCAATCCGCCTGATGAGAACCTTGGGAAAGTTCGAAACGCGTCGCGAGAGTACCTGAATGACACAATACCGTAAAAATGAGTACAGCTGCCATCATTTTGAGTGGGGATGATGTTGAACAGCTCTGGAAAATTTTCTCTTCAGCCCATATAGGCGTTGAGTTGGTTCAGAAGGCCTCCATCATTGAGTGTCGTGATGTTGATGAGCCAAATTAATTTTTTCTCCGTCCACTGTGACGTTGAGTGTCTCTCCAATGTCCATACAGACGTTGGAAAATCGTGTTTGTGCCCTTCCACACATCTGCACTAAAACCTACCCTCGTTTTTTCTGCAAAATTAACCCTTTCTGGCGTAAACCTCGGCAATATAGCCCTATTGGATTTAGCACATGGCGAGTTAGCCCTCCATTTTATTATTTTATAATTATGCATGTCTCTCTAGGACATTGCTGGGTTCACTTTGGTGTTTGTATTCGGGGAGCGGCCAGTAGAACGACGGACCGTGCCTAACCTGAATTTGTCTTCGGACAGTTTATGGTATTTATTTCCCCTAACCAAGCCAGTGCCTCTGCCTCTGGACCCTGGAGACTGCATTTGAGTGTTCCTTTTGGTGTTTGTGAGTGTTTATGTATAATTATTAAATTTTAAAATTGAATACAAATTTATTGATAGTGAAAAAACGATTTATGATGCACCATACAGTGCTGAACAGTGTGTTCTTGCAGTAGTGGGAGGGGCCCAGCCCTCTGAACTATAAAGTCCAGGGGGACCACGCCCTCTACCACATTTCAGTAGAGTGAGTAAGAGACAGCAGTCATTCCAATCCGCCTGATGAGAACCTTGGGAAAGTTCGAAACGCGTCGCGAGAGTACCTGAATGACACAATACCGTAAAAATGAGTACAGCTGCCATCATTTTGAGTGGGGATGATGTTGAACAGCTCTGGAAAATTTTCTCTTCAGCCCATATAGGCGTTGAGTTGGTTCAGAAGGCCTCCATCATTGAGTGTCGTGATGTTGATGAGCCAAATTAATTTTTTCTCCGTCCACTGTGACGTTGAGTGTCTCTCCAATGTCCATACAGACGTTGGAAAATCGTGTTTGTGCCCTTCCACACATCTGCACTAAAACCTACCCTCGTTTTTTCTGCAAAATTAACCCTTTCTGGCGTAAACCTCGGCAATATAGCCCTATTGGATTTAGCACATGGCGAGTTAGCCCTCCATTTTATTATTTTATAATTATGCATGTCTCTCTAGGACATTGCTGGGTTCACTTTGGTGTTTGTATTCGGGGAGCGGCCAGTAGAACGACGGACCGTGCCTAACCTGAATTTGTCTTCGGACAGTTTATGGTATTTATTTCCCCTAACCTAACCCTAACCCTAACCCTAACCCTAACCCTAACCTAACCTAACCCTAACCCATTAGTATTTCAGTATAATTGAAAAATCTACTCCTCACAGGAGGATGACTTAATGGGACTACCCCTGTACCTGCACAAGCACTAAAACCTACCCCTTACAGGGGATGGGGGCTTAATTAATTTAGGGTATTTAAAACTACCCCTCACAGGAGGGTGACTTAATTAGACTATCCCTGTATCTGCACAAGCACTAAAACCTACCCCTTACAGGGGATTGGGGCTTAACTAATTTAGGGTACCTAAAACTACCCCTTACGGGAGGGTGACTTAATTAGACTATCCCTGTACCTGCACAAGCACTAAAACCTACCCGTTACAGGGGATTGGGGCTTAATTAATTTAGTGTACCTAAACCTACCACTCGCATGAGGGTGACTTAATTAGACTATTCCGGTATTTGCACAAGCACTATAACCTACCCCGTACGGGGGATTTGGGGTGTTTATTTTAAGATACCTAGAACACCCCTTATTGTTTATTATTATTGTTATTCTTATTCTTATATTTATATTTATTTTTTTAATTATTAATAATTAATTATGGTTAATGGTTATTATTGATCATTATTTGTAATTTATTATGGTTAATGATTTATTATTATTATTATTATTATTATTATTATTATTATTATTATTATTATTATTATTATTATTATTATTATTATTATTATTATTATTGATATTTATTATAGTTGGTTTGGAGAATCAGGTGGCAGAGTGGTTAGTGTTGGTAGTTTAGGGACTGGGAGATCCGGGTTCGAGACTGGCTTTAAACTCTCTTTTCGGGATGGTAGGTTTTCTTTGGTTAAGTGGGTAGATAGTTAGGTCAGATGGAAGGAAGGCTTGGTTGAGTGGTTAGGGT
Organism: Gila orcuttii; assembly: GCA_026230005.1. NCBI lineage: Eukaryota > Metazoa > Chordata > Actinopteri > Cypriniformes > Leuciscidae > Gila > Gila orcuttii. The sequence goes on from JAPDVR010000004.1 coordinate 56,237, forward strand.
CGGTAGGTTTCAGACCAGAGGACCTAGGTTCGAGGCCAGCATTGGGATATATACATATGTTTGTTTTGGGCACCGATTGCATCGGGGATACTGGATACATTAGGTTTGGATGAGGTGGATGGGAGTAATTGAGTGGTGTAGTGGTTGGTGCTGGTGGACTGGGGGCGGGGAGATCGGGGTTCGAGACTGGATGTGGGATCAGTTTTGGACTTTGAGAATTGCCATTTCTGGTGAAGTGGTTAGGTTAGGGAAACAGGTTACACATAGATGGTGGGATAAATCGAAGGAAGGATCGATAGGAGGATTGCAGAAGGAATCGTCGATGGGATCGGGAAGGATTCATGGGTATGCATATGTTTGTTTTGGGCACCGATGGCATCGGGGATACTGGATACATTAGGTTTGGATGAGGTGGATGGGAGTAATTGAGTGGTGTAGTGGTTGGTGCTGGTGGACTGGGGGCGGGGAGATCGGGGTTCGAGACTGGATGTGGGATCAGTTTTGGACTTTGAGAATTGCCATTTCTGGTGAAGTGGTTAGGTTAGGGAAACAGGTTACACATAGATGGTGGGATAAATCGAAGGAAGGATCGATAGGAGGATTGCAGAAGGAATCGTCGATGGGATCGGGAAGGATTCATGGGTATGCATATGTTTGTTTTGGGCACCGATGGCATCGGGGATACTGGATACATTAGGTTTGGATGAGGTGGATGGGAGTAATTGAGTGGTGTAGTGGTTGGTGCTGGTGGACTGGGGGCGGGGAGATCGGGGTTCGAGACTGGATGTGGGATCAGTTTTGGACTTTGAGAATTGCCATTTCTGGTGAAGTGGTTAGGTTAGGGAAACAGGTTACACATAGATGGTGGGATAAATCGAAGGAAGGATCGATAGGAGGATTGCAGAAGGAATCGTCGATGGGATCGGGAAGGATTCATGGGTATGCATATGTTTGTTTTGGGCACCGATGGCATCGGGGATACTGGATACATTAGGTTTGGATGAGGTGGATGGGAGTAATTGAGTGGTGTAGTGGTTGGTGCTGGTGGACTGGGGGCGGGGAGATCGGGGTTCGAGACTGGATGTGGGATCAGTTTTGGACTTTGAGAATTGCCATTTCTGGTGAAGTGGTTAGGTTAGGGAAACAGGTTACACATAGATGGTGGGATAAATCGAAGGAAGGATCGATAGGAGGATTGCAGAAGGAATCGTCGATCGGATCGGGAAGGATTCATGGTGCTGGGATTCACGTTGGACGATAATGGGACGGTTGGATTACCGAGGATTGAGATGGGGAAAATCGAAGAAAGGATTGAAGGAATCGTCGATCGGATCAGGAAGGATTCATGGTGCTGGGATTCACGTTGGAAAACAACGATAACAGGACGGTTGGGTTACCGAGGATTGTGGGTAATGAAGGATTGGAAGGTTACCAGGAATGTGACAGTAGGTAGATTAGGATAGGGGGTTTTTGAAGATAGGAGTTCGTTAAGGTTATGCTCCCTTGCGGTTGCACTGGTAGGTGTGATGTCTGTTAAGGTTCTTGCATTTACTTAGAGTTTATGGCTGGTAGAAGCTTGGTACTTGTTATTGCCCATTTTGGCACTTGTACCCGCCAATCATAGGCTCGTGACACAGGCCCTTTTCGGGTACCCTGGGATACCTTGCGGTGTTAACGAAGGGGCTACTTGGTTTGGGAGGTAAAGTATCCGACCTCTCTGGGTCCACTTGGACAGCACGCAGAGAGGGTGGCCTTGGGTTAAAAGGGCCGTAACAGGATTCCCAGTCTTCTATCGATGCTTAGCATTAGGGGTCGTATAATAGTTGGTTGAGGTTGTTGGGGATGGTGGGGAGGCCTTTGCAGTTGAGCTTTGAATTTCTATTCGGGTTTTTGGTTCTCTTAGGTGAGATGTGAATAGTGCCTAGTTAGCGGGAGGTTCATAGATGTTGTCTGAAACACACGCCCAGGACTGATCCCCTTGGGCGGGCCGCCCCAGAGGAGGGTGTCTGGTGTTTAAAGAGCCGAAACACCCAATGATCCTGGGGTACACCACTGAAGATGTGTTTCTTGAGGAGAGTGGATAGATTGTTTTGGGATTTTTTTAGATATGGCTGGGGGATTCGTGAAACAACCATGGAAAAACTTGAGTATAATGGTTAGTGGGATTGTATGGGGATGGACTTGGGTAGGAGCAGCCTCATCAAAAACATGCGCCGGCCAGTGCCTTTCTGCGTCCTTCCTATCTAACTGGATGACCAGGAGGGGTCGTCCGGGGGAAGGCGTTGCTTTTCAAAAACCTAACCCAGGCGTTGAGTTGGTTCAGAAGGCCTCCATCATTGAGTGTCGTGATGTTGATGAGCCAAATTAATTTTTTCTCCGTCCACTGTGACGTTGAGTGTCTCTCCAATGTCCATACAGACGTTGGAAAATCGTGTTTGTGCCCTTCCACACATCTGCACTAAAACCTACCCTCGTTTTTTCTGCAAAATTAACCCTTTCTGGCGTAAACCTCGGCAATATAGCCCTATTGGATTTAGCACATGGCGAGTTAGCCCTCCATTTTATTATTTTATAATTATACATGTCTCTCTAGGACATTGCTGGGTTCACTTTGGTGTTTGTATTCGGGGAGCGGCCAGTAGAACGACGGACCGTGCCTAACCTGAATTTGTCTTCGGACAGTTTATGGTATTTATTTCCCCTAACCAAGCCAGTGCCTCTGCCTCTGGACCCTGGAGACTGCATTTGAGTGTTCCTTTTGGTGTTTGTGAGTGTTTATGTATAATTATTAAATTTTAAAATTGAATACAAATTTATTGATAGTGAAAAAACGATTTATGATGCACCATACAGTGCTGAACAGTGTGTTCTTGCAGTAGTGAGAGGGGCCCAGCCCTCTGAACTATAAAGTCCAGGGGGACCACGCCCTCTACCACATTTCAGTAGAGTGAGTAAGAGACAGCAGTCATTCCAATCCGCCTGATGAGAACCTTGGGAAAGTTCGAAACGCGTCGCGAGAGTACCTGAATGACACAATACCGTAAAAATGAGTACAGCTGCCATCATTTTGAGTGGGGATGATGTTGAACAGCTCTGGAAAATTTTCTCTTCAGCCCATATAGGCGTTGAGTTGGTTCAGAAGGCCTCCATCATTGAGTGTCGTGATGTTGATGAGCCAAATTAATTTTTTCTCCGTCCACTGTGACGTTGAGTGTCTCTCCAATGTCCATACAGACGTTGGAAAATCGTGTTTGTGCCCTTCCACACATCTGCACTAAAACCTACCCTCGTTTTTTCTGCAAAATTAACCCTTTCTGGCGTAAACCTCGGCAATATAGCCCTATTGGATTTAGCACATGGCGAGTTAGCCCTCCATTTTATTATTTTATAATTATACATGTCTCTCTAGGACATTGCTGGGTTCACTTTGGTGTTTGTATTCGGGGAGCGGCCAGTAGAACGACGGACCGTGCCTAACCTGAATTTGTCTTCGGACAGTTTATGGTATTTATTTCCCCTAACCAAGCCAGTGCCTCTGCCTCTGGACCCTGGAGACTGCATTTGAGTGTTCCTTTTGGTGTTTGTGAGTGTTTATGTATAATTATTAAATTTTAAAATTGAATACAAATTTATTGATAGTGAAAAAACGATTTATGATGCACCATACAGTGCTGAACAGTGTGTTCTTGCAGTAGTGAGAGGGGCCCAGCCCTCTGAACTATAAAGTCCAGGGGGACCACGCCCTCTACCACATTTCAGTAGAGTGAGTAAGAGACAGCAGTCATTCCAATCCGCCTGATGAGAACCTTGGGAAAGTTCGAAACGCGTCGCGAGAGTACCTGAATGACACAATACCGTAAAAATGAGTACAGCTGCCATCATTTTGAGTGGGGATGATGTTGAACAGCTCTGGAAAATTTTCTCTTCAGCCCATATAGGCGTTGAGTTGGTTCAGAAGGCCTCCATCATTGAGTGTCGTGATGTTGATGAGCCAAATTAATTTTTTCTCCGTCCACTGTGACGTTGAGTGTCTCTCCAATGTCCATACAGACGTTGGAAAATCGTGTTTGTGCCCTTCCACACATCTGCACTAAAACCTACCCTCGTTTTTTCTGCAAAATTAACCCTTTCTGGCGTAAACCTCGGCAATATAGCCCTATTGGATTTAGCACATGGCGAGTTAGCCCTCCATTTTATTATTTTATAATTATACATGTCTCTCTAGGACATTGCTGGGTTCACTTTGGTGTTTGTATTCGGGGAGCGGCCAGTAGAACGACGGACCGTGCCTAACCTGAATTTGTCTTCGGACAGTTTATGGTATTTATTTCCCCTAACCAAGCCAGTGCCTCTGCCTCTGGACCCTGGAGACTGCATTTGAGTGTTCCTTTTGGTGTTTGTGAGTGTTTATGTATAATTATTAAATTTTAAAATTGAATACAAATTTATTGATAGTGAAAAAACGATTTATGATGCACCATACAGTGCTGAACAGTGTGTTCTTGCAGTAGTGAGAGGGGCCCAGCCCTCTAAACTATAAAGTCCAGGGGGACCACGCCCTCTACCACATTTCAGTAGAGTGAGTAAGAGACAGCAGTCATTCCAATCCGCCTGATGAGAACCTTGGGAAAGTTCGAAACGCGTCGCGAGAGTACCTGAATGACACAATACCGTAAAAATGAGTACAGCTGCCATCATTTTGAGTGGGGATGATGTTGAACAGCTCTGGAAAATTTTCTCTTCAGCCCATATAGGCGTTGAGTTGGTTCAGAAGGCCTCCATCATTGAGTGTCGTGATGTTGATGAGCCAAATTAATTTTTTCTCCGTCCACTGTGACGTTGAGTGTCTCTCCAATGTCCATACAGACGTTGGAAAATCGTGTTTGTGCCCTTCCACACATCTGCACTAAAACCTACCCTCGTTTTTTCTGCAAAATTAACCCTTTCTGGCGTAAACCTCGGCAATATAGCCCTATTGGATTTAGCACATGGCGAGTTAGCCCTCCATTTTATTATTTTATAATTATACATGTCTCTCTAGGACATTGCTGGGTTCACTTTGGTGTTTGTATTCGGGGAGCGGCCAGTAGAACGACGGACCGTGCCTAACCTGAATTTGTCTTCGGACAGTTTATGGTATTTATTTCCCCTAACCAAGCCAGTGCCTCTGCCTCTGGACCCTGGAGACTGCATTTGAGTGTTCCTTTTGGTGTTTGTGAGTGTTTATGTATAATTATTAAATTTTAAAATTGAATACAAATTTATTGATAGTGAAAAAACGATTTATGATGCACCATACAGTGCTGAACAGTGTGTTCTTGCAGTAGTGAGAGGGGCCCAGCCCTCTGAACTATAAAGTCCAGGGGGACCACGCCCTCTACCACATTTCAGTAGAGTGAGTAAGAGACAGCAGTCATTCCAATCCGCCTGATGAGAACCTTGGGAAAGTTCGAAACGCGTCGCGAGAGTACCTGAATGACACAATACCGTAAAAATGAGTACAGCTGCCATCATTTTGAGTGGGGATGATGTTGAACAGCTCTGGAAAATTTTCTTTTCAGCCCATATAGGCGTTGAGTTGGTTCAGAAGGCCTCCATCATTGAGTGTCGTGATGTTGATGAGCCAAATTAATTTTTTCTCCGTCCACTGTGACGTTGAGTGTCTCTCCAATGTCCATACAGACGTTGGAAAATCGTGTTTGTGCCCTTCCACACATCTGCACTAAAACCTACCCTCGTTTTTTCTGCAAAATTAACCCTTTCTGGCGTAAACCTCGGCAATATAGCCCTATTGGATTTAGCACATGGCGAGTTAGCCCTCCATTTTATTATTTTATAATTATACATGTCTCTCTAGGACATTGCTGGGTTCACTTTGGTGTTTGTATTCGGGGAGCGGCCAGTAGAACGACGGACCGTGCCTAACCTGAATTTGTCTTCGGACAGTTTATGGTATTTATTTCCCCTAACCAAGCCAGTGCCTCTGCCTCTGGACCCTGGAGACTGCATTTGAGTGTTCCTTTTGGTGTTTGTGAGTGTTTATGTATAATTATTAAATTTTAAAATTGAATACAAATTTATTGATAGTGAAAAAACGATTTATGATGCACCATACAGTGCTGAACAGTGTGTTCTTGCAGTAGTGAGAGGGGCCCAGCCCTCTGAACTATAAAGTCCAGGGGGACCACGCCCTCTACCACATTTCAGTAGAGTGAGTAAGAGACAGCAGTCATTCCAATCCGCCTGATGAGAACCTTGGGAAAGTTCGAAACGCGTCGCGAGAGTACCTGAATGACACAATACCGTAAAAATGAGTACAGCTGCCATCATTTTGAGTGGGGATGATGTTGAACAGCTCTGGAAAATTTTCTCTTCAGCCCATATAGGCGTTGAGTTGGTTCAGAAGGCCTCCATCATTGAGTGTCGTGATGTTGATGAGCCAAATTAATTTTTTCTCCGTCCACTGTGACGTTGAGTGTCTCTCCAATGTCCATACAGACGTTGGAAAATCGTGTTTGTGCCCTTCCACACATCTGCACTAAAACCTACCCTCGTTTTTTCTGCAAAATTAACCCTTTCTGGCGTAAACCTCGGCAATATAGCCCTATTGGATTTAGCACATGGCGAGTTAGCCCTCCATTTTATTATTTTATAATTATACATGTCTCTCTAGGACATTGCTGGGTTCACTTTGGTGTTTGTATTCGGGGAGCGGCCAGTAGAACGACGGACCGTGCCTAACCTGAATTTGTCTTCGGACAGTTTATGGTATTTATTTCCCCTAACCAAGCCAGTGCCTCTGCCTCTGGACCCTGGAGACTGCATTTGAGTGTTCCTTTTGGTGTTTGTGAGTGTTTATGTATAATTATTAAATTTTAAAATTGAATACAAATTTATTGATAGTGAAAAAACGATTTATGATGCACCATACAGTGCTGAACAGTGTGTTCTTGCAGTAGTGAGAGGGGCCCAGCCCTCTGAACTATAAAGTCCAGGGGGACCACGCCCTCTACCACATTTCAGTAGAGTGAGTAAGAGACAGCAGTCATTCCAATCCGCCTGATGAGAACCTTGGGAAAGTTCGAAACGCGTCGCGAGAGTACCTGAATGACACAATACCGTAAAAATGAGTACAGCTGCCATCATTTTGAGTGGGGATGATGTTGAACAGCTCTGGAAAATTTTCTCTTCAGCCCATATAGGCGTTGAGTTGGTTCAGAAGGCCTCCATCATTGAGTGTCGTGATGTTGATGAGCCAAATTAATTTTTTCTCCGTCCACTGTGACGTTGAGTGTCTCTCCAATGTCCATACAGACGTTGGAAAATCGTGTTTGTGCCCTTCCACACATCTGCACTAAAACCTACCCTCGTTTTTTCTGCAAAATTAACCCTTTCTGGCGTAAACCTCGGCAATATAGCCCTATTGGATTTAGCACATGGCGAGTTAGCCCTCCATTTTATTATTTTATAATTATACATGTCTCTCTAGGACATTGCTGGGTTCACTTTGGTGTTTGTATTCGGGGAGCGGCCAGTAGAACGACGGACCGTGCCTAACCTGAATTTGTCTTCGGACAGTTTATGGTATTTATTTCCCCTAACCAAGCCAGTGCCTCTGCCTCTGGACCCTGGAGACTGCATTTGAGTGTTCCTTTTGGTGTTTGTGAGTGTTTATGTATAATTATTAAATTTTAAAATTGAATACAAATTTATTGATAGTGAAAAAACGATTTATGATGCACCATACAGTGCTGAACAGTGTGTTCTTGCAGTAGTGAGAGGGGCCCAGCCCTCTGAACTATAAAGTCCAGGGGGACCACGCCCTCTACCACATTTCAGTAGAGTGAGTAAGAGACAGCAGTCATTCCAATCCGCCTGATGAGAACCTTGGGAAAGTTCGAAACGCGTCGCGAGAGTACCTGAATGACACAATACCGTAAAAATGAGTACAGCTGCCATCATTTTGAGTGGGGATGATGTTGAACAGCTCTGGAAAATTTTCTCTTCAGCCCATATAGGCGTTGAGTTGGTTCAGAAGGCCTCCATCATTGAGTGTCGTGATGTTGATGAGCCAAATTAATTTTTTCTCCGTCCACTGTGACGTTGAGTGTCTCTCCAATGTCCATACAGACGTTGGAAAATCGTGTTTGTGCCCTTCCACACATCTGCACTAAAACCTACCCTCGTTTTTTCTGCAAAATTAACCCTTTCTGGCGTAAACCTCGGCAATATAGCCCTATTGGATTTAGCACATGGCGAGTTAGCCCTCCATTTTATTATTTTATAATTATACATGTCTCTCTAGGACATTGCTGGGTTCACTTTGGTGTTTGTATTCGGGGAGCGGCCAGTAGAACGACGGACCGTGCCTAACCTGAATTTGTCTTCGGACAGTTTATGGTATTTATTTCCCCTAACCAAGCCAGTGCCTCTGCCTCTGGACCCTGGAGACTGCATTTGAGTGTTCCTTTTGGTGTTTGTGAGTGTTTATGTATAATTATTAAATTTTAAAATTGAATACAAATTTATTGATAGTGAAAAAACGATTTATGATGCACCATACAGTGCTGAACAGTGTGTTCTTGCAGTAGTGAGAGGGGCCCAGCCCTCTGAACTATAAAGTCCAGGGGGACCACGCCCTCTACCACATTTCAGTAGAGTGAGTAAGAGACAGCAGTCATTCCAATCCGCCTGATGAGAACCTTGGGAAAGTTCGAAACGCGTCGCGAGAGTACCTGAATGACACAATACCGTAAAAATGAGTACAGCTGCCATCATTTTGAGTGGGGATGATGTTGAACAGCTCTGGAAAATTTTCTCTTCAGCCCATATAGGCGTTGAGTTGGTTCAGAAGGCCTCCATCATTGAGTGTCGTGATGTTGATGAGCCAAATTAATTTTTTCTCCGTCCACTGTGACGTTGAGTGTCTCTCCAATGTCCATACAGACGTTGGAAAATCGTGTTTGTGCCCTTCCACACATCTGCACTAAAACCTACCCTCGTTTTTTCTGCAAAATTAACCCTTTCTGGCGTAAACCTCGGCAATATAGCCCTATTGGATTTAGCACATGGCGAGTTAGCCCTCCATTTTATTATTTTATAATTATACATGTCTCTCTAGGACATTGCTGGGTTCACTTTGGTGTTTGTATTCGGGGAGCGGCCAGTAGAACGACGGACCGTGCCTAACCTGAATTTGTCTTCGGACAGTTTATGGTATTTATTTCCCCTAACCAAGCCAGTGCCTCTGCCTCTGGACCCTGGAGACTGCATTTGAGTGTTCCTTTTGGTGTTTGTGAGTGTTTATGTATAATTATTAAATTTTAAAATTGAATACAAATTTATTGATAGTGAAAAAACGATTTATGATGCACCATACAGTGCTGAACAGTGTGTTCTTGCAGTAGTGAGAGGGGCCCAGCCCTCTGAACTATAAAGTCCAGGGGGACCACGCCCTCTACCACATTTCAGTAGAGTGAGTAAGAGACAGCAGTCATTCCAATCCGCCTGATGAGAACCTTGGGAAAGTTCGAAACGCGTCGCGAGAGTACCTGAATGACACAATACCGTAAAAATGAGTACAGCTGCCATCATTTTGAGTGGGGATGATGTTGAACAGCTCTGGAAAATTTTCTCTTCAGCCCATATAGGCGTTGAGTTGGTTCAGAAGGCCTCCATCATTGAGTGTCGTGATGTTGATGAGCCAAATTAATTTTTTCTCCGTCCACTGTGACGTTGAGTGTCTCTCCAATGTCCATACAGACGTTGGAAAATCGTGTTTGTGCCCTTCCACACATCTGCACTAAAACCTACCCTCGTTTTTTCTGCAAAATTAACCCTTTCTGGCGTAAACCTCGGCAATATAGCCCTATTGGATTTAGCACATGGCGAGTTAGCCCTCCATTTTATTATTTTATAATTATACATGTCTCTCTAGGACATTGCTGGGTTCACTTTGGTGTTTGTATTCGGGGAGCGGCCAGTAGAACGACGGACCGTGCCTAACCTGAATTTGTCTTCGGACAGTTTATGGTATTTATTTCCCCTAACCAAGCCAGTGCCTCTGCCTCTGGACCCTGGAGACTGCATTTGAGTGTTCCTTTTGGTGTTTGTGAGTGTTTATGTATAATTATTAAATTTTAAAATTGAATACAAATTTATTGATAGTGAAAAAACGATTTATGATGCACCATACAGTGCTGAACAGTGTGTTCTTGCAGTAGTGAGAGGGGCCCAGCCCTCTGAACTATAAAGTCCAGGGGGACCACGCCCTCTACCACATTTCAGTAGAGTGAGTAAGAGACAGCAGTCATTCCAATCCGCCTGATGAGAACCTTGGGAAAGTTCGAAACGCGTCGCGAGAGTACCTGAATGACACAATACCGTAAAAATGAGTACAGCTGCCATCATTTTGAGTGGGGATGATGTTGAACAGCTCTGGAAAATTTTCTCTTCAGCCCATATAGGCGTTGAGTTGGTTCAGAAGGCCTCCATCATTGAGTGTCGTGATGTTGATGAGCCAAATTAATTTTTTCTCCGTCCACTGTGACGTTGAGTGTCTCTCCAATGTCCATACAGACGTTGGAAAATCGTGTTTGTGCCCTTCCACACATCTGCACTAAAACCTACCCTCGTTTTTTCTGCAAAATTAACCCTTTCTGGCGTAAACCTCGGCAATATAGCCCTATTGGATTTAGCACATGGCGAGTTAGCCCTCCATTTTATTATTTTATAATTATACATGTCTCTCTAGGACATTGCTGGGTTCACTTTGGTGTTTGTATTCGGGGAGCGGCCAGTAGAACGACGGACCGTGCCTAACCTGAATTTGTCTTCGGACAGTTTATGGTATTTATTTCCCCTAACCAAGCCAGTGCCTCTGCCTCTGGACCCTGGAGACTGCATTTGAGTGTTCCTTTTGGTGTTTGTGAGTGTTTATGTATAATTATTAAATTTTAAAATTGAATACAAATTTATTGATAGTGAAAAAACGATTTATGATGCACCATACAGTGCTGAACAGTGTGTTCTTGCAGTAGTGAGAGGGGCCCAGCCCTCTGAACTATAAAGTCCAGGGGGACCACGCCCTCTACCACATTTCAGTAGAGTGAGTAAGAGACAGCAGTCATTCCAATCCGCCTGATGAGAACCTTGGGAAAGTTCGAAACGCGTCGCGAGAGTACCTGAATGACACAATACCGTAAAAATGAGTACAGCTGCCATCATTTTGAGTGGGGATGATGTTGAACAGCTCTGGAAAATTTTCTCTTCAGCCCATATAGGCGTTGAGTTGGTTCAGAAGGCCTCCATCATTGAGTGTCGTGATGTTGATGAGCCAAATTAATTTTTTCTCCGTCCACTGTGACGTTGAGTGTCTCTCCAATGTCCATACAGACGTTGGAAAATCGTGTTTGTGCCCTTCCACACATCTGCACTAAAACCTACCCTCGTTTTTTCTGCAAAATTAACCCTTTCTGGCGTAAACCTCGGCAATATAGCCCTATTGGATTTAGCACATGGCGAGTTAGCCCTCCATTTTATTATTTTATAATTATACATGTCTCTCTAGGACATTGCTGGGTTCACTTTGGTGTTTGTATTCGGGGAGCGGCCAGTAGAACGACGGACCGTGCCTAACCTGAATTTGTCTTCGGACAGTTTATGGTATTTATTTCCCCTAACCAAGCCAGTGCCTCTGCCTCTGGACCCTGGAGACTGCATTTGAGTGTTCCTTTTGGTGTTTGTGAGTGTTTATGTATAATTATTAAATTTTAAAATTGAATACAAATTTATTGATAGTGAAAAAACGATTTATGATGCACCATACAGTGCTGAACAGTGTGTTCTTGCAGTAGTGAGAGGGGCCCAGCCCTCTGAACTATAAAGTCCAGGGGGACCACGCCCTCTACCACATTTCAGTAGAGTGAGTAAGAGACAGCAGTCATTCCAATCCGCCTGATGAGAACCTTGGGAAAGTTCGAAACGCGTCGCGAGAGTACCTGAATGACACAATACCGTAAAAATGAGTACAGCTGCCATCATTTTGAGTGGGGATGATGTTGAACAGCTCTGGAAAATTTTCTCTTCAGCCCATATAGGCGTTGAGTTGGTTCAGAAGGCCTCCATCATTGAGTGTCGTGATGTTGATGAGCCAAATTAATTTTTTCTCCGTCCACTGTGACGTTGAGTGTCTCTCCAATGTCCATACAGACGTTGGAAAATCGTGTTTGTGCCCTTCCACACATCTGCACTAAAACCTACCCTCGTTTTTTCTGCAAAATTAACCCTTTCTGGCGTAAACCTCGGCAATATAGCCCTATTGGATTTAGCACATGGCGAGTTAGCCCTCCATTTTATTATTTTATAATTATACATGTCTCTCTAGGACATTGCTGGGTTCACTTTGGTGTTTGTATTCGGGGAGCGGCCAGTAGAACGACGGACCGTGCCTAACCTGAATTTGTCTTCGGACAGTTTATGGTATTTATTTCCCCTAACCAAGCCAGTGCCTCTGCCTCTGGACCCTGGAGACTGCATTTGAGTGTTCCTTTTGGTGTTTGTGAGTGTTTATGTATAATTATTAAATTTTAAAATTGAATACAAATTTATTGATAGTGAAAAAACGATTTATGATGCACCATACAGTGCTGAACAGTGTGTTCTTGCAGTAGTGAGAGGGGCCCAGCCCTCTGAACTATAAAGTCCAGGGGGACCACGCCCTCTACCACATTTCAGTAGAGTGAGTAAGAGACAGCAGTCATTCCAATCCGCCTGATGAGAACCTTGGGAAAGTTCGAAACGCGTCGCGAGAGTACCTGAATGACACAATACCGTAAAAATGAGTACAGCTGCCATCATTTTGAGTGGGGATGATGTTGAACAGCTCTGGAAAATTTTCTCTTCAGCCCATATAGGCGTTGAGTTGGTTCAGAAGGCCTCCATCATTGAGTGTCGTGATGTTGATGAGCCAAATTAATTTTTTCTCCGTCCACTGTGACGTTGAGTGTCTCTCCAATGTCCATACAGACGTTGGAAAATCGTGTTTGTGCCCTTCCACACATCTGCACTAAAACCTACCCTCGTTTTTTCTGCAAAATTAACCCTTTCTGGCGTAAACCTCGGCAATATAGCCCTATTGGATTTAGCACATGGCGAGTTAGCCCTCCATTTTATTATTTTATAATTATACATGTCTCTCTAGGACATTGCTGGGTTCACTTTGGTGTTTGTATTCGGGGAGCGGCCAGTAGAACGACGGACCGTGCCTAACCTGAATTTGTCTTCGGACAGTTTATGGTATTTATTTCCCCTAACCAAGCCAGTGCCTCTGCCTCTGGACCCTGGAGACTGCATTTGAGTGTTCCTTTTGGTGTTTGTGAGTGTTTATGTATAATTATTAAATTTTAAAATTGAATACAAATTTATTGATAGTGAAAAAACGATTTATGATGCACCATACAGTGCTGAACAGTGTGTTCTTGCAGTAGTGAGAGGGGCCCAGCCCTCTGAACTATAAAGTCCAGGGGGACCACGCCCTCTACCACATTTCAGTAGAGTGAGTAAGAGACAGCAGTCATTCCAATCCGCCTGATGAGAACCTTGGGAAAGTTCGAAACGCGTCGCGAGAGTACCTGAATGACACAATACCGTAAAAATGAGTACAGCTGCCATCATTTTGAGTGGGGATGATGTTGAACAGCTCTGGAAAATTTTCTCTTCAGCCCATATAGGCGTTGAGTTGGTTCAGAAGGCCTCCATCATTGAGTGTCGTGATGTTGATGAGCCAAATTAATTTTTTCTCCGTCCACTGTGACGTTGAGTGTCTCTCCAATGTCCATACAGACGTTGGAAAATCGTGTTTGTGCCCTTCCACACATCTGCACTAAAACCTACCCTCGTTTTTTCTGCAAAATTAACCCTTTCTGGCGTAAACCTCGGCAATATAGCCCTATTGGATTTAGCACATGGCGAGTTAGCCCTCCATTTTATTATTTTATAATTATACATGTCTCTCTAGGACATTGCTGGGTTCACTTTGGTGTTTGTATTCGGGGAGCGGCCAGTAGAACGACGGACCGTGCCTAACCTGAATTTGTCTTCGGACAGTTTATGGTATTTATTTCCCCTAACCAAGCCAGTGCCTCTGCCTCTGGACCCTGGAGACTGCATTTGAGTGTTCCTTTTGGTGTTTGTGAGTGTTTATGTATAATTATTAAATTTTAAAATTGAATACAAATTTATTGATAGTGAAAAAACGATTTATGATGCACCATACAGTGCTGAACAGTGTGTTCTTGCAGTAGTGAGAGGGGCCCAGCCCTCTGAACTATAAAGTCCAGGGGGACCACGCCCTCTACCACATTTCAGTAGAGTGAGTAAGAGACAGCAGTCATTCCAATCCGCCTGATGAGAACCTTGGGAAAGTTCGAAACGCGTCGCGAGAGTACCTGAATGACACAATACCGTAAAAATGAGTACAGCTGCCATCATTTTGAGTGGGGATGATGTTGAACAGCTCTGGAAAATTTTCTCTTCAGCCCATATAGGCGTTGAGTTGGTTCAGAAGGCCTCCATCATTGAGTGTCGTGATGTTGATGAGCCAAATTAATTTTTTCTCCGTCCACTGTGACGTTGAGTGTCTCTCCAATGTCCATACAGACGTTGGAAAATCGTGTTTGTGCCCTTCCACACATCTGCACTAAAACCTACCCTCGTTTTTTCTGCAAAATTAACCCTTTCTGGCGTAAACCTCGGCAATATAGCCCTATTGGATTTAGCACATGGCGAGTTAGCCCTCCATTTTATTATTTTATAATTATACATGTCTCTCTAGGACATTGCTGGGTTCACTTTGGTGTTTGTATTCGGGGAGCGGCCAGTAGAACGACGGACCGTGCCTAACCTGAATTTGTCTTCGGACAGTTTATGGTATTTATTTCCCCTAACCAAGCCAGTGCCTCTGCCTCTGGACCCTGGAGACTGCATTTGAGTGTTCCTTTTGGTGTTTGTGAGTGTTTATGTATAATTATTAAATTTTAAAATTGAATACAAATTTATTGATAGTGAAAAAACGATTTATGATGCACCATACAGTGCTGAACAGTGTGTTCTTGCAGTAGTGAGAGGGGCCCAGCCCTCTGAACTATAAAGTCCAGGGGGACCACGCCCTCTACCACATTTCAGTAGAGTGAGTAAGAGACAGCAGTCATTCCAATCCGCCTGATGAGAACCTTGGGAAAGTTCGAAACGCGTCGCGAGAGTACCTGAATGACACAATACCGTAAAAATGAGTACAGCTGCCATCATTTTGAGTGGGGATGATGTTGAACAGCTCTGGAAAATTTTCTCTTCAGCCCATATAGGCGTTGAGTTGGTTCAGAAGGCCTCCATCATTGAGTGTCGTGATGTTGATGAGCCAAATTAATTTTTTCTCCGTCCACTGTGACGTTGAGTGTCTCTCCAATGTCCATACAGACGTTGGAAAATCGTGTTTGTGCCCTTCCACACATCTGCACTAAAACCTACCCTCGTTTTTTCTGCAAAATTAACCCTTTCTGGCGTAAACCTCGGCAATATAGCCCTATTGGATTTAGCACATGGCGAGTTAGCCCTCCATTTTATTATTTTATAATTATACATGTCTCTCTAGGACATTGCTGGGTTCACTTTGGTGTTTGTATTCGGGGAGCGGCCAGTAGAACGACGGACCGTGCCTAACCTGAATTTGTCTTCGGACAGTTTATGGTATTTATTTCCCCTAACCAAGCCAGTGCCTCTGCCTCTGGACCCTGGAGACTGCATTTGAGTGTTCCTTTTGGTGTTTGTGAGTGTTTATGTATAATTATTAAATTTTAAAATTGAATACAAATTTATTGATAGTGAAAAAACGATTTATGATGCACCATACAGTGCTGAACAGTGTGTTCTTGCAGTAGTGAGAGGGGCCCAGCCCTCTGAACTATAAAGTCCAGGGGGACCACGCCCTCTACCACATTTCAGTAGAGTGAGTAAGAGACAGCAGTCATTCCAATCCGCCTGATGAGAACCTTGGGAAAGTTCGAAACGCGTCGCGAGAGTACCTGAATGACACAATACCGTAAAAATGAGTACAGCTGCCATCATTTTGAGTGGGGATGATGTTGAACAGCTCTGGAAAATTTTCTCTTCAGCCCATATAGGCGTTGAGTTGGTTCAGAAGGCCTCCATCATTGAGTGTCGTGATGTTGATGAGCCAAATTAATTTTTTCTCCGTCCACTGTGACGTTGAGTGTCTCTCCAATGTCCATACAGACGTTGGAAAATCGTGTTTGTGCCCTTCCACACATCTGCACTAAAACCTACCCTCGTTTTTTCTGCAAAATTAACCCTTTCTGGCGTAAACCTCGGCAATATAGCCCTATTGGATTTAGCACATGGCGAGTTAGCCCTCCATTTTATTATTTTATAATTATACATGTCTCTCTAGGACATTGCTGGGTTCACTTTGGTGTTTGTATTCGGGGAGCGGCCAGTAGAACGACGGACCGTGCCTAACCTGAATTTGTCTTCGGACAGTTTATGGTATTTATTTCCCCTAACCAAGCCAGTGCCTCTGCCTCTGGACCCTGGAGACTGCATTTGAGTGTTCCTTTTGGTGTTTGTGAGTGTTTATGTATAATTATTAAATTTTAAAATTGAATACAAATTTATTGATAGTGAAAAAACGATTTATGATGCACCATACAGTGCTGAACAGTGTGTTCTTGCAGTAGTGAGAGGGGCCCAGCCCTCTGAACTATAAAGTCCAGGGGGACCACGCCCTCTACCACATTTCAGTAGAGTGAGTAAGAGACAGCAGTCATTCCAATCCGCCTGATGAGAACCTTGGGAAAGTTCGAAACGCGTCGCGAGAGTACCTGAATGACACAATACCGTAAAAATGAGTACAGCTGCCATCATTTTGAGTGGGGATGATGTTGAACAGCTCTGGAAAATTTTCTCTTCAGCCCATATAGGCGTTGAGTTGGTTCAGAAGGCCTCCATCATTGAGTGTCGTGATGTTGATGAGCCAAATTAATTTTTTCTCCGTCCACTGTGACGTTGAGTGTCTCTCCAATGTCCATACAGACGTTGGAAAATCGTGTTTGTGCCCTTCCACACATCTGCACTAAAACCTACCCTCGTTTTTTCTGCAAAATTAACCCTTTCTGGCGTAAACCTCGGCAATATAGCCCTATTGGATTTAGCACATGGCGAGTTAGCCCTCCATTTTATTATTTTATAATTATACATGTCTCTCTAGGACATTGCTGGGTTCACTTTGGTGTTTGTATTCGGGGAGCGGCCAGTAGAACGACGGACCGTGCCTAACCTGAATTTGTCTTCGGACAGTTTATGGTATTTATTTCCCCTAACCAAGCCAGTGCCTCTGCCTCTGGACCCTGGAGACTGCATTTGAGTGTTCCTTTTGGTGTTTGTGAGTGTTTATGTATAATTATTAAATTTTAAAATTGAATACAAATTTATTGATAGTGAAAAAACGATTTATGATGCACCATACAGTGCTGAACAGTGTGTTCTTGCAGTAGTGAGAGGGGCCCAGCCCTCTGAACTATAAAGTCCAGGGGGACCACGCCCTCTACCACATTTCAGTAGAGTGAGTAAGAGACAGCAGTCATTCCAATCCGCCTGATGAGAACCTTGGGAAAGTTCGAAACGCGTCGCGAGAGTACCTGAATGACACAATACCGTAAAAATGAGTACAGCTGCCATCATTTTGAGTGGGGATGATGTTGAACAGCTCTGGAAAATTTTCTCTTCAGCCCATATAGGCGTTGAGTTGGTTCAGAAGGCCTCCATCATTGAGTGTCGTGATGTTGATGAGCCAAATTAATTTTTTCTCCGTCCACTGTGACGTTGAGTGTCTCCAATGTCCATACAGACGTTGGAAAATCGTGTTTGTGCCCTTCCACACATCTGCACTAAAACCTACCCTCGTTTTTTCTGCAAAATTAACCCTTTCTGGCGTAAACCTCGGCAATATAGCCCTATTGGATTTAGCACATGGCGAGTTAGCCCTCCATTTTATTATTTTATAATTATACATGTCTCTCTAGGACATTGCTGGGTTCACTTTGGTGTTTGTATTCGGGGAGCGGCCAGTAGAACGACGGACCGTGCCTAACCTGAATTTGTCTTCGGACAGTTTATGGTATTTATTTCCCCTAACCCATCCTAACCCCAATCCTGAACCTAACCCCAATCCTGAACCTAATCCTAACTCCAATCCTGAACCCAATCCTAACCCCAATACCAATCCTGAACCCAATCCTAACCCCAATACCAATCCTGAACCTAATTCTACCCCCAATCCTAATCCTGAACCTACCCCCAACCCCAATCCCGAACCTACCCCCAACCCCAATCCCGAACCTATCCCCAACCCCAATCCCGAACCTACCCCTAACCACAATCCCGAACCTACCCCCAACCCCGAGCCCAATCCTAACCCCAATTCCTATCTCAAATCCAATCCATCTACCTCTGGGGAAAACAGGCCTGGGGTCACCCCTTTTGGATTGGAGCTGAGGAACGGGTTCCAGACCTGTACAGCTGAGATACATCCAGCCTCTTCAACACACTTTCAACCCAATTTTGAACTCAACCTGTCGGAGGACCTTAATATAGGGGGTACTAGTGGAGGGGAGGAAGGTTTACCTGGGGTAAGGGAGGAAATGGTTCCACAGTCCAACGTGGCGGTGATTCTCTCAGAGTCACAATTCCGAGTGGAGGAGGAAGTAGAACTTCCCTTGGACAGGGGAACCTCCTCCAATTTGGGTGATGACGATATGGTTGAGACTAGAGTACCTCGATTGGGGAAACCTACCCGTCACTGTAATACATATCAAAAAATGGTACAATGGAGAGTAGAGATCAAACAACCTATTCTAATAATAGGAGATTCCAACCTGTCTAGGATCCCAAAAATTGAACATCCTCTGATCCAGGTAGATAGTTTTCCTGGAGCTCAGATCCTCCATTTGAAGGAAATTCTGGGTAAGTTGGATCCCTGTTTTAGAGTTCAAAAAGTCCTTCTCTCAATTGGCCTTAATAATTGTCTTAGGAAAAACAAGTTAGCTACCATCCAGGGGCAGTTCCGACAGTTAATGTCACGAGCCAGAGGTATTTTTCCTCGGGCGGAGATCTGGGTTCCTCGGATCCAAATTTCTACCCAACTCCCATTGGAGGTACAAACCCTCGTAAGGGAGGTAAACCTCTTCTTGGAGGATAATTTTAGGACCATGGGAGGGATTGAGGAAGACCAGTTTCAAGTGAATCAGAGGGACTTGATCCATTGGACAGCTGGCACGGCAACTAAAATAATGTATAATTGGATGTCTCAGTTAAACTTAAAATAGGGGGACCTAGGAATGTTATACAGCCCCTTTCAAATATTTTAAATCTTTCACTTACCTTTTCCCTTTCTGAGGTTGAGGAAGGGTTACTAGAGAGAGGACTCTTTTACATCCCTACACCGTCTGGGGTGGACAGGAGGGAACTTCGCAGGGATCTCCACCTATACCATAGGAAGCTGAAACTTTTGGATCATTTTGCTTATGCCATGGACTTCTCTCGTGAGCCGTTTGTCAACCCTTCTTCTTGGGAGCCTGAATGGGATTCGGTATCAGAACCCATTAAACAGCTAATCAGGCAAGATAGACGTGCTTTCGAGAGAATTTGTTTCCATGAAGAGAGGAGTAGTAATCTGTCAATGGAGGAAAGAAAGGCCCTTAATCGTTTAAGATCTAACCATGATATCATAATAAAACCTGCGGATAAGGGTTCAAAAATTGTGATAATGGATAGAAATCAATATTTGACCGAAGCTCACAGACAATTAAGCAATACAACACATTACTTACCTTTGACTGGCTCTCTCCAGTTGGAGACCCAGAAGAAGATTCGGGAAATTGTCAGCGACCTGTATGAAAAAAAGAGAATAACAGCTAAACAGAAATATTATCTCTTCGGGGAAGATCCTCCACAGCCCAGGAAATTCTATCTCCTACCTAAGATCCATAAGTCTCCGGAAAGTTGGACGGTTCCGAATCAGGTCCCTTCTGGACGACCGATTGTATCGGACTGTGGCAGTGAATCCTACAGGATCGCGGCCTTTATTGATTCTTTTCTGAACCCTTTGTCACAAAAACATGACAGTTATGTCAAGGACACCTTTGATTTCGTAGCAAAGATAAAACGGATAATAGTGCCACCTGGCGGGATACTTTTCACCATTGACATCGATTCACTCTATACCAATATAGATACCCGTTTGGGGTTAAAGGCAGTCCAGGAGATCCTTGTGAATTACCCCGACCCTTCCAGACCGGATGAGGCTCTCCTCACCTTATTGGAATTAGGTCTGACTAGAAATGACTTCCAATTCGATTCCAAACAGTATCTCCAAGTTTCTGGCACAGCCATGGGGAAGAAATTCGCTCCTGCGTATGCTAATATATATATGGCGAATTGGGAGACAACGGTTTTCTCTAAATGCCATAGACTACCCAGTGTGTATATACGATATTTGGACGATATTTTTGGGGTTTGGAACCATTCGGAGACGGAGTTTTTGGATTTCATCACGACTCTGAACGAACATCATGCCTCGATCTCAGTCAAATGTAACGCACAACGGGAGAAAATCGAGTTTCTGGATACCGAAGTCTATATGATTAGGGGAGACAGTGGGGAGGGTACTCTGGGAACGAGGGTCCATTTTAAACCCACCGACACCCACGCGCTGCTGCATAAGACCAGTTATCACCCCAAACACACCTACAAGGGAATTGTGAAATCACAATTAATGAGATACAATAGAATTTGCACAGTAGCGGAGGATGTTAGGTTAGCAACGCAGACCCTCTTCCAAGCCCTTAGACATCGGGGTTACAGCAGAACCTTCCTCAGAGCCATAAAAGTGGAAGTACAACAACTCTTCCAACAAGGTTTGAAATTTGGAGGAGAAAACCGTGAGAACCATCTGGTCCCCTTCGTTTCGACCTTTTCCTCTGCCTCCCTAGCATTAAATTCTAAATTAAAAACTAATTTCCAGAAAATACAGGATCGTTGGGAACCACTTACCTCTTTCAAAAGTATAGCAGCTTTCAGACGAAACCAAAATTTGAAAGATTTATTGGTACATTCCTCCTTGGGTGGTAGACCTAAGAAAGACAAATACAGTGGGTTTTTTAAAAGCACCAATTTTATTGAAAATAAATTTACTCACCTGAGTGCACCGCTCTTGCAGACTCTGGGGTTACAGTCATCCAACTTGGTCTACTGCATCGAGTGCAAAGTCTGTAACAGATTATATGTTGGTCAAACCAAAAATACTCTGTTGGAAAGACTAAAACAACATCTGCGCTCGATCAAGGGGACCGGTAGGGGAACTTACCTTTATGAGCATTTTAGAACGCACGGGAGCACTAACTTGTCCATCATGGGGATGGAAGCGGGATCCTGGTGGTCCGATAAACAGAGATGGAGGAAGGAGAGACAGTGGATCAAAAAACTCAATACGGTGTATCCCCACGGTCTCAATCAAATATAGTAGGTTTGAACCTTAAGTGGGGTGAGTTATTTATATTGGATTTTCTGGGGAGAGGGAGATACACTATCTTTGGTTTAGTTGATGAGTGATAAAAACCTATATTTAATATATAGATTCTAAACGTTGATGGTGTATTCCCGTATGAATTAACCCAGGAATCAACTTCCCCATACTAGAGATATACACATTTGTATATACACATTAATAAAGTGTGCTATACTTGCCTTCTCCAACCTGGATCGGACAGGTGCTATCGTGAATTGCCAGATTCTGCGGTAACCTTTTGGCCACGAGAAACCCCTTTTTTTAAAAAAAACGAAAGATAGTATTAAAATCAATACACATATAAAGGTGAAATGACATACAATACTTACCCAAGATGAAAACCTGAAAGAAAGGGGAAAAAGGGAAAATGAGCATCGAAGAGGAGACCGATAAAAACCGTTTTATCGGTGTAACGGATAATTAGCGGTTAATGATCAAGGACAATGTGCGAGCCCGTGCTTTTCGGCTGTCTTAAGGGAGCTGGAGTTTCTTTTTTCCCCTAACCTAACCTAACCCTTGAGCAGCCCGCCAGGATAGAGCCCCTAATGGCTACCCTGGCCCTGTTTGAAAAATGAAAATAATATCCTATAAACAACAATAAACATCATTGATTTACACACCAGCCAACCCACTAAAACCTACCCCACTTACCTGTGAGAGCAGCCCGGCAGGAAAGAGCCCCTAATGGCTACCCTGACCCTGTTAAAAAATTAAAAAATTGAAATTAAAATCCAATAAACAACAATAACCATCATTGGGTTTACACACCGGCCAACCCACTAAAACCTACCCCACTTACCTGTGATCCTGGGCTGATGAGCCCTCTGCAGGGTACACCATCCGTGAGCAGCCTGGTAGGACCCAGACCTCAAGGGCTACAATTGTCCTGTTAGAGAATAAAAATAAAATTTAATAAACAAAAATAACCATCATTTCACTTACAAATTCAACAATACTTACCACGCTTTCTTGGAATCCGATTCTGGTCAGTCCGCCAACACGGCCCTGTAAGAGAAATGGTAAAACAGAGACAACAATTCACAGGTATACAAGAATTAGATATGTAGGGATTAAAAACCTTTACATTGAAACACAATTAGGATGATAGAACAGGAGACAGTTTGGGTAGGTTGTGGTAGTTGTGGTCACTAACATTATAATGACTATTATTATCATCATTGTATTATATTATATATTATATACATACCAGTATTGGAGAGACAACCACACAGTTGTGGGGATTCTTTGGTCACTGCCTTTTTACGATTCCTTCCTGGACGTCGGGCCACCTTTAGTGGTCAGTAGAAGGTGGGCCAGTGCCTAACCATTTCTGGGGCCTTCGGGCCCCAGATCTTGGATTATTTTTCCCCTAACCCTAACCCTAACCCTAACCCTATAAATGAAATTTAAAAGGACATTTTTAGTCATACCTGGAAACAAATCCTGTTCAAATAGGTTATATGGGCCATTCTACAGAATTGGTTCAAAATTAGAGTTGGAAACATCTTGAAAAGAAAATTGTATTTTTCCATAAATGTCTTAGTAGGCCAATACATTTGATCATACATATTTCAAAGTTAAGGATTCATTATTTTGATATAGCTTGCATTGGAACAAACACTATAACATCTTAGTTGATTAGTTTATTGACAAAACATACTATATATTTAACATATGAGCAGAAACTGCTAACCAAAGCTTATTTGATGTCTATTTTAGAGTAAAAACTTTATAATCTATCCAAAACTAGTCAACGAAATGTTGTCTTTTATTTCGTCTGTAACAGTGCGCATCTGTGCGTTCATTCATTCATTCATTCATTCATTCATTCATTCACACACACACACACACACACACACACACACACACACACACACACACACACACACACACACACACACACACACAGACACAGAAACATGATTCAAATTTAAACAGTATGCTATTTTTGCGTTTACAGACACTAACCTTATTCTATATCGCGATTAGAACAAAGCACAAGAATAAAACACTTACACACTTCTCAGCTGGATCTGTTGCTCCTCCTCAAAGTGAAAATAAACCAGCACTTGTTCTGAGGTAGGTAAATGTCCCAGGATTATTCCTCTGACTAAATATAGTGTGTTCACAGAGTATATGTGGGCGTTTACACTCTCAATGTGTTGCTTCAGATAATTTGCGTTTGAATAGTGCACGCTCTCCGTGGGCGTGTCACATTAGGAAAATAATGAGCTGAGAGAACGATAATTAGAACGGCTGACACCTCTGTCTTTTTATATAGATGACATAAACGGAGAATATTTATTTTAGTTTTGAATCAGATCATTTAAAAGTACAAACTTAAATGATTTAAAAGATATATTGCTCATGGCTGGGTGAATAGTATTCGCTGAGTTTTGTTTAAGTTTAGAGACGAGCTCCAGAAAAAAAGTTCACGGAGACGGAGAGGCAGAATGCACACCCTGTTTATTTTCTTTATTTCACAAAAGCACAATATTTTATTTCGATTGTATGTGGGCACATAAAAAAGTAGACATTTAACAGTTTATTTTCTCATATTTCTTAACTCTGTATGACCAGAAATGATGGTAGTACTTTAAGTCTATTTTTCTGCTATGTGAAAAAAATCTGCCAAAACGCGCCGGCGCATTTTTGGTCCCCAGAGGGTAAACCAGCAGATGTCCTCAGCATGCTGTGTTTTGAGTGAAGCTAGTATAATCGATCTAATAATCTAACAGTGAATTTAGATGATGTAGTCAATATAGTGGAATAAAAACAACACCTAGTCTTTTTCAACTTCAAAGGAAGCAAGACAATGTTGTCGGAGCGAGCGCTGGATACCTGAGGTAATACTTCTCACCATTTATTCAGAGGGTATGAACGATTGTTTTCCATATCCATTTCAAACAGTGGTGAATTGTTCTGGACCTCGGGGGTTAACTTATCCACAATGCCGTCTGCCATTTTAAATGTGCAAGCCCTTTAAATTCGAGTGGATTCTGATTGGCTGTCAGTGTTTTATTGTTCGACAGCTGGGAAAAAAATCGGTCTGAAAGTGATCCCAACGATATTGTTCCTCATATCTTTATCATTATAGTTGTGGTGTGAACTCTGCTAATCTTTTAAAATGGAGAACGATTTTTAGAACTATCTTTATCGTATCTTTATAGTTATAGTCCTTGGTGTGGAAGACCCTTAACCAGGGGCGTTGTTAGGCCCTTTTTAGGGCACAACTTTTTAGTTGCACATGTAAATCCTACATGGGCAACTTTGGGATCATGGATTGTCAAAGACCTGGTCATGCTGGAAGGTATACAGAAGGGTCTGTGCAGTATCTGTGGCCTCCCTGTACCAACACCTCGACGGCTAATACTATATTCAGCCATAAACGTCGACATCTTCAAACCTGGACTAGTCCAGATGGAAAAACCCGTAATCAGATTGACTTTATTCTAATCCGCAAACACTGGAGCCACACACTACTGGATGCCCGCTCCCACTGGGGTATAAACATTGTCACAGACCATGCCCTAGTATTGGCCAAGATAAAGGTGCGCCCCATATCTAAAAAACGAAGAAAGCCACTTCAAAAGTTTGATGTCACACAACTAAAAATCCCAGACAAGAAAACTGAGTTTGTCTCAAAGTATAGAAGTTCTAAACCGCAGCTCCTATCCTACTCAGTTGATGGGATTTGGACACAAATCAAGCAAAGCCTCACCATTTCGGCAAAAGCCGTGCTAGGACATACAAAAAAGAAGAATGATGACTGGATTAGCACAAACACCATTTCCCTATCCAATCAAAGGAAGATTGCACGAAACAATAACAATCATATCCTTGCTTCTGAATTAGCCAGGCAGATAAAACGTTCTGCCAAGCAGGACCGGGAAATCTTTGGACAAACCAAGCTATAGAATTGGAAAATGCCCAAAATCGAGGGGATTGTAAGAAACTATTCCGATTGGTCAACAATCTGGCAAGGAAATATTCAAAACCTATCAGCAGAACCATATTAGACAAGCATGACTAGGTCATCAAAAGCAAGGAACAACTACATGACAGATGGTGTGAGTATTTTTTCCGAACTGTTAAATCGAGATCCTCCACAGACAACCCAAGCCATAAACCAATGCAAATCTCTATTAAATCACAACATAAGTGAAGAGCCACCATCTTTGGACGAAATCCAAAAAGCCATTAAATGCCTTAAGAGCGGCCGTGCCCCTGGAGTAGATGGTCTACCTCCTGACCTCTTTAAAACTGACAACCCTAGCCTAATACAGGACCTATACCACCTTTATACCAAAATATGGGTGAATGAAAACATCCCTATGGATTGGCAAACTGCCATCATAATACCTATCTTCAAAAAAGGTGAAAAGAAAAACTGCAAGAACTATCGCGGTATTTCCCTTTTAGCCAATGCCTAAAAACTCATGGAGCGAATTCTCCTAAATCGGATCCTACCCATTTGTGAAATGTCTACAAGAGAAAACCAAGCTGGCTTCCGACCAGGTTGTAGCTGCACCGACCAAATCTTTTCTCTTCGGCAAATAATAGAACTGCGACATGAATTTAGACAACCAACAGTAGTCGCATTCTTGGACTTTACAGCAGCCTTTGATAGTGTCGACAGAGGAACCATCTGGTCTCTACTAAAAATGAAAGGAATCCCCAATAAGCTGGTTAACCTGTGTGCATCAATGTATGCAACCACAAACTGCAGAGTCAGAGCCTATGGCAGAGATGGACATGCCTTTGCCACCAAGACAGGGGTGCGACAAGGGGGCATACTATCACCTTGCCTCTTCAACATTGCTATTGACCATGTACTCAAAAAAGCATTAGATGACAACCCACTTGGAATAACCATCTACCCCTCAGAACGACAGATCACTGATCTTACATTTGCAGATGATATAGCAGTCCTTGCAGTATCGATGGACTCCATGCAAATAATGATTGATCATATTACCCGAATGGCCGCCTCTGTTGGTCTGAAGCTTAACTGCTAACATTGACCCTACAGTTTCCATTAATAATCTAACCATCGAAAATGAACCAATGGAACATGTCACTTCATTTACCTATTTAGGAAGCAACATTACCCTAATAGGCAATACAGATGACGAAGTCCAAACAAGAATACAAAGGGCCTCCTCAATCTTTGAGGCATTGAATTATTTTTGGAACAGTCGTGACATTCGTATCAAGACAAAAACAAGAATTTACTGTGCTATAGTTCGAGCGACACTGCTGTATGCCTCTGAAACATGGCCCTTGAAAGTCGACCAACAAAAAAGGATGGAAATATTCGACCACCGTTGCTTGAGACGCATAGCAAAAATTCGATGGTCTGATTTCATCTCCAATGAACAGGTCCGAGAACACTGTGGGCTAAAGGAGCCCCTGTCCTCTGTACTTACCCGGCGTAGCTGGAAATGGATAGGACATGTCTTACGTATGCAAAATAGTCGCTTACCACTACTAACCTTTATGGCCACCCCTGGACCCTCTTGGAAACGCCCTAAAGGAGGTGTTCGTACAACAACAAAAAGATACATTTATAAGACTGCTGAGTCTTTTATCATGGTGCCCTTTGGACTGAGCAGAAAGAAATATGACCGGGATTGGCAAGAACATATTCAAACCTTGGCAATGGACCGAGTACAATGGAAATGCATCACAGAGGATGTCGTCCATACCCAGCTAGGGTGAACAGGACGCTAACTAACTAACCTTTTTAGGGGGGCTTCAGCTGCTAAGCGCAAATTTTAACAGTGTGACTCGACGCGTACGGTCAAGTGCGAGATAAGATGTAAGTAGCTAAACTTAACATTTCATATTTTTTTAGGTCATAAATGTTAAACGAATGACAGAAAATTATCAGGCAAACTAATATAGCTTTGTCTAATTTCGCCATTTTTAACTGAAAATAGGCCTATGTAACGTGACTTATGTAATGTAATAATTAGTTTACTGTCATTGTTAGGGGACAAGAAACATTAGCAAAGCCGTTTTCATCATGTTAGGCACAAGATTAATAATGAATGTGTACATATTGAAAATATAATACAAATTGTAGCCTTTAGTAAATTAAAAAAGCTCAGGTTTAGGAAGGGAAGAGAAAGGGATGAAGAGACTGAGAAAAAAAGAAAGAGTGAGAGCAGGTATTGACAAATAATCTACTGCCCACTGACATGGTTTTAAAGCTATTTCTTATCCTTTTTTTGGTCTTAAAAACATCTTGAAATGCACATCAGAGAAATAAAAAATTTGAACCCCCTACCAACCTCAAATTTAGGACCTCTTTGATTATAAAGCCCTGTCTACGGCCCTGTATTAGGCATAAGATCAATAATGAATGTGTAGCCTACATATTGTGAATGCATTTAATAAACTTAATTACCTAGCTTTAGTAGCTTTCAGTAAATAAACGCGTCTGAGAAAATAATTCATATGCAAAATCAACCTATCAGTTGACCCTATGTTTACTTTCTTCACTGACAGACAAATATGAAAAGCCTATATCAGTCAAAGCTCAGCTTTAGGAGGGGAAGAGACAGGGCAAGATAAAAACAAAGAGAAAAAGAGTGTGATGCTGATGAGGAGAGAAAAATAATCAGCTGCCCACTGACATGGTTTTAAAGCTGTTATCCAAATATTTTGACCTTCAAAACATCTTAAAATATGTAGATCAGAGAAATCAAAATATCAAAATTTTCTCGGGGAAACCCAGAACCCCACTATCTGCCCTACCTCACATTTGGGACCATGGTGATTATAAAACCCTATTTAAACAAGTTGTTGTGTGCACATCCCACCTTCTGGCAGGCGCAGGACAAAAAGGACTACTGAATTGAAAAGATTATAATGTCCGCAACACTGCTACTTACTCCCATATTTTAATAAAAAAAGGCAACGTTTCGACCCTACTGGGTCTTCTTCAGGCAATTAGCAAAACACATTTGATACAGAGTTATATAGGCCTTACAATCTGACCCACCCCGTGATTTCAATTAGCTTGATTGGGTCTAAACAAGCCTAATAACCTCACTCATTAATTGATTAAGAGAACACTTGCATGGAAAAAACAATCAACATACACAAGAATCAATTCCATATGCACATAACTTCCTAAAATGTAGTCAGAAACATGCAATTAACTACCAAGAAACAGTGCATACTCATACTCATACACAGTGCATACTTCAATTATCAAGCTAATTGAAATCACGGGGTGGGTCAGATTGTAAGGCCTGTATAACTCTGTATCAAATGTGTTTTGCCAATTGCCTGAAGAAGACCCAGTAGGGTCGAAACGTTATAACATTATAATCTTTTCGATTATAAAACCCTGCCTTTGCATGGTAATGAAACTGGTTAATAGTGAGCATTAGATCCTTAACTAAAGTGTTACCTTTTTTTATAATAAAAAAAAAATCATACCCTCATTGGGGGCTTAGCCCCCCTAAAATGAAAATCCTAGTGACGCCCCTGCCCTTAACGCTCCTCCAGCATCTGCACTGATTCTGTTCAAGCATCAGAGTTACTAATCTACTAATACAAATTAACCCTTTAGGCGCCAGAGGTTTTTTCCTAAAACGTTCAATTTTGACTCTTAATTTCAAAAGGCTATATCTTAAAAGTGATAAAAGATAGAGACTTTGTGTAAATTAGAGAAATATTAAGGATGACCCAAAGTTTATGTAGGGATTACATTTTCCCATCTAAGTTGCATATTATGACGTCATATTGCGGCGGCCACCTTGGATTATAGAATTTTTAAGAAAAGTCACATGTTTAAATGATAAAATGCAGAACTTCTTTCCCCCCAAAATGTCCCTCACCTTCTGTATGCTATATTGCACAATACTGAATGCTCAGGTAAATAGTAAGTAGTGAACAAACTGTGTAAATCATTACTAATAAATGGTAGAAACAAACCATATGCATGTAGCGGTTGGCCTTTTGCTGTAGAGATTTTCCATTTACTACATAGAGTAGGCACTCTGATTCCATGTATGGTGCACATATATATTATTCATATGCTTGTGATAGACTATGCATAATAGCCCCTCTGCCCCGTGTCACACCGCCTCTGCTCCTGCTACGAGCAGCGCGACCAGATCTGCCTCACGCGGGCGCCGAGTGTGCACAGCTCGGACTGCTGTCATTGTCATTGCGACTCCCCACCCTGCCTCCACGTTGCCCCCTAACTGTCCTATGAATACTTCGACCACGTCTAACATACCCAGTGGCATTAGACAAAGTCTCCACCACAATACTGTCGCCGCGATTGCGGAGAGGCACGCGGTCAGAAGACAAATCTACGTGGCTAGCGCAGTAAAAATCTCCCGCCTCGTTCCCCACAACACTAACACGCCTGCTAACTTCGCGATGAACACTCCGACCTTGGGAAACATTGTTCCCACCACTGACATTGGGCAAAGGACCATCTACATTGGACAAAGGATTCACCGTTTGTGCTTTGTGTAGGGCTATACTTTCACTTTCAGAATCACCGTCATCTTCTGAAGGCAGATATTCCCCTTCAAAATCAGGGTCTGCGATAAGTTGCGGGACTTGCGGGTAAGCTTTATTGATGCCATTAGATAATAATAATAATTATTATTATTATTATAATAATAATAATAATAATCTAATGCAAATACTCACTGACGTTGACAATATTGCTCTGATAAAATGGCTCACTCGCACACTAGCTCCGCTTTTGTTCACACTGATTCAATGCGCTCTAGCTCGAAGATTTTGTATGGAAGCATGACATTTTTTTGAGTCAGGGATGAAGTATGACATGTCTGCCATCTAGTAGAGGGGAGGTCGAACGAAATTTGACATCCTATTTGACAAAATCGGCCGTTTTATTCAGTGCCGCATCTTGTCGAGTAAACTCGACTGTGGCGCCATAAGGGTTAAGTTTACTTGATGTTGTGAGTTCCATTTTCAAGCTCCTGTCCGTCTTGTTTGTTTGAAACTTGTTCATCCTACCCTGTGAATTCCACAATTAAAGTAATAAAGAAAATTTTGATTGTATTGAACTGTGTCGCTCCCCATATTTTGCAGAAATGTTTGACTGCAAATTGTGTTTTTGATTGACTTTGAAGTTGGTTTGTAAATCTTCTGCCTGTCTTTGCATTGAAGTATCTCTGGTTGACCTCAAAAACACTAACTTACGATCTATAAGCTCTTTATCAGTCGCACTTACCTTAATTACATGAAAGCTGTAAGTCAGCGTAATTGAAACGAGTGTTCCTTAAACGCTGTGCATCTTAATTCCCAGCAGGATTAGAGCGCAGATCTCTTTCTGCTTTCTTTAATCTAAGATAAGCTAAAGTGTATATAACAGCCAGCCATCGCCTCTGCTTTCAGAGCTCATGACAAACACACATCGCTCTTCTGTGGTCTTCATGTTCTCGTCATGACGCAGACTTGCATATATTTCACTGCTCAGTCATTCTCAGTTCTCAGTGGTGTTGTTTTCTCCCTCCAGCCGGTTTCCCTCTCAGGTGTGTGTCCCGCAGTGTAAGTGACCGCTTCTCATCATGAGCGAGAAACACACGTCCTCCGGGCCGCCGCTGTGTGTGCAGCTCTTCTCCGCGCTGGCGCTGGTGTGTTTCGGCATCTACTGCATTGGTAAAGGAGTTTCTTTCGGCCTCTTCAACTGGTGGTACATCTTGGGCGCCGCGTGTCTGCTGGCCACCACCTTCGCTGCCTTCCGCGTGTACGAGGTGTGTGTGATCCTGGCGCGGAGAGAGACGGAGGGAGACGCGTGTGTTACGCTGCCGTGAGGCCTGAAGCTGACGACTGGACACATCTGGGAGGAGAACTGACGACTGAAAACATCTGGGAGGAGAACTGACGACTGAACACATCTGGGAGGAGAACTGACGACTGAACACATCTGGGAGGAGAACTGACGACTGAACACATCTGCGAGGAGAACTGACAACTGAAAACATCTGTGAGGAGAATCTGACTCTGATGAAGCTCATGGCATGTAAAACAACATCCTTTGTGTATTTTACAATAAAGCAAGTGACAGTTCTGTGTCATATTGAACAGCGCTCATAATCGTTATTAAATCACAAAAAATCTAGGAAATATTAGGGGACCAAAAAGTGTAAGAAAAAATGTATTGTACAAAACTATGACATGAAAAAATAAATTAAGTTGTTTGTTAATGTACCTTGGAACCTATTTCATGGTTTGTGTTCTCGAGCACCAGGCACTGTTGTGTGAATGAGTGGCCAGATCGCATTAAGGGTTTTCTGTTAGAATGGTGTCGTGTTAGCGGTCGCTAAGTTAATAACTAATGATTGTTGCGATGGAAGTGAATCGATCAAAACTAACTTTAGCTGGACAATAACTTTATTCTAGAGCTGCTGTAAAGCCTTTTTGTAAATGGAAAATCTCTACAGCAAAAGGCCAACCGCTACATGCATATGGTTTGTTTCTACCATTTATTAGTAATGATTTCATGATTTAATGTAAGATTCTCTTTTCATTAGGCCCAGATGACATTGTATTATTAAATCAAGTCACCTTCATTTATATAGCGCTTTTAACAATATAGATTATTTCAAAGCAGCTTTACAGTGATAATAGGATATTAAAGTAACAGAGATTGTTTGGCTTTACAGCAGCTCTAGAATAAAGTTATTGTCCAGCTAAAGTTAGTTTTGAATGATTTACTTTCGTTGCAACGATCATTAGTTATTAACTTAGCGGCCGCTAACACGACACCGTTCTAACAGAAAACCCTTAATGCACTCCGGCCATTCATTCGCACAACAACAGTGCCTGGTGGCTCGAGAAAGCAAACTTTGAAATAGGTTCCAAGGTGCAAGCCTTGAAATATTTTGAAAAAAGGTTATCTCTGTGCAAACTTCAAAAACGCCAACCTGTGAGAACGCTGACGGCGTGCACATGTGTATTACAGGTTTAGTCTATAGGTATGAGCGTTTGAATATACAGGTGCTGGTCATATAATTAGAATATCATCAAAAAGTTGATTTATTTCAGTAATTCCATTTAAAAAGTGAAATTTGGATATAATATTCATTCATTACACACAGACTGATATATTTCAAATGTTTATTTCATTTAATTGTGATGATCAAAACTGACAACTAAGGAAAATCCCAAATTCAGTATCTCTGAAAATTAGAATATTACTTAAGAAAAGAGAAACCCTAACCCAACTGAAAAGAATGAACATGAAAAGTATGAGCATGTACAGCACTCAATACTTAGTTGTGGCTCCTTTTGCCTGAATTACTGCAGCAATGCGGCGTGGCATGGAGTCGATCAGTCTGTGGCACTGCTCAGGTGTCATGAGAGCCCAGGTTGCTCTGATAGTGGCCTTCAGCTCTTCTGCATTGTTGGGTCTGGCGTATCGCATCTTCCTCTTCACAATACACCATAGATTTTGTATAGGGTTAAGGTCAGGCGAGTTTGCTGGCCAATTAAGGACAGGGATACCATGGTCCTTAAACCAAGTACAGGTAGCTTTGGCACTGTGTGCAGGTGCCAAGTCCTGTTGGAAAATGAAATCTGCATCTCCATAAAGTTGGTCAGCTGCAGGAAGCATGAAGTGCTCTAAAACTTCCTGGTAGACGGCTGCATTGACCTTGGACCTCAGAAAACACAGTGGACCAACACCAGCAGATGACATGGCACCCCAAACCATCACTGACTGTGGAAACTTTACACTGGACTTCAAGCAACATGGATTCTGTGCCTCTCCTCTCTTCCTCCAGACTCTGGGACCTTGATTTCCAAAGGAAATGCAAAATTTACTTTCATCAGAGAACATAACTTTGGACCACTCAGCAGCAGTCCAGTCCTTTTTGTCTTTAGCCCAGGCGAGACGCTTCTGACGCGGTGTCTTGTTCAAGAGTGGCTTGACACAAGGAATGCGACAGCTGAAACCCATATCTTGCATACGTCTGTGCGTGGTGGTTCTTGAAGCACTGACTCCAGCTGCAGTCCACTCTTTGTGAATCTCCCCCACATTTTTGAATGGGTTTTGTTTCACAATCCTCTCCAGGGTGCGGTTATCCCTATTGCTTGTACACTTTTTTCCAACCACATCTTTTCCTTCCCTTCACCTCTCTATTAATGTGCTGGGACACAGAGCTCTGTGAACAGCCAGCCTCTTTAGCAATGACCTTTTGTGTCTTGCCCTTCTTGTGCAAGATGTCAATGGTCATCTTTTGGACAGCTGTCAAGTCAGCAGTCTTCCCCATGATTGTGTAGCCTACAGAACTAGACTTAGAGACCATTTAAAGGCCTTTGCAGGTGTTTTGAGTTAATTAGCTGATTAGAGTGTGGCACCAGGTGTCTTCAATATTGAACCTTTTCACAATATTCTTTTCTGAGATAACGATTTTGGGGTTTTCATTAGTTGTCAGTTATAATCATCAAAATTAAAAGGAATGAACACTTGAAATATATCAGTCTGTGTGTAATGAATTAATATAATATCCAAATTTCACTTTTTGAATGGAATTACTGAAATAAATCAACTTTTTGATGATATTCTAATTATATGACCAGCACCATATGTGCGCAGGCGTGTAGTCTTTCTTTACAAATTGACCTCAACAAATTACTTTGCATACATTGCATAGACACTAACTATCACCATCCCTGTGTGTGTTGAGGGTCTGAATGCTTTTGTCTGGAAAACATTAGTGAAGTGCCACGTATCCTGAAAACATGGGTGTGTGCTTAATTTCCGTGCTGTAGACCAGTCTGTCCTTAAAAATGTATAATACAGAATTATTTATCGTTTCCGCTTAGCCATGTGAATTGGAATTATGTTGATGTTTTATCTGTGCAGAGGTCAAGTCAAGTCAAGTCATCTTCATTTATACAGCGCTTTTAACAGTATGGATTGTTTCAAAGCAGCTTTACAGTGATAATAGAAATTACCATAACGGATTGTTTAGGCTTTACCACAGCTCTAGGACAAAGTTATTGTCCAGCTAAAGATAGTCTTGATTGATTCACTTTCCGTTGCGAAGATCATTGGTTATTAACTTAGGCGCCGCTAACACGACACCATTCAAACAGAAAAACCCCTAACGCGCTCCAGTTGCCCATCCGCACAAAACAGTGCCTGGTGTTTTGAGAACGGACTCCCTGAAATAGGTTTGAAGGTGAAAACGATTATCCGGTTTTTCTGCGCAAACCTCAAAAATGCAAACCCGCGAAAACGCAGACGGTGCGCACATGCGCATCACGTGTTCAGTCGATAGGTGTGCGCATTTGAATATTTATGTGTGCAGGTGTGTAGTCCGTCTTCACAAATCAACCCTCAATAAACTACTTGTCTGGCCTTAAAAATGTATAATACATACATTTTTGTCACGTCTGCATAGCCACGCGAACCGGAATTATCTCGACAACGTTTTATCAGTACAGAGGTAAAGGGAAGGAGGCCTTCACAGGGGAGAGACTAGTTGACACTTCAGGACTGCGTTGTCGTCGTGTCCAGGCGCTGGTCCTTCATGAGATCCGGATACGGCCTGCGGTAAAACTCGGGATAAACAGAGAGACTAATATTAGCGTAGATGCCATCCTTCTTATGATGTACCAAGTACATCAAGATTTATGGGAAGTGTTCCTGGTCCCGGCTGATCTAAATTATGCAGCCTAACATTGTATTATACAAGTCTATGATGTGTTATGTGTATGCTAGGTCAAAGAGATGTGTTTTTAGTCTAGATTTGAACTGACAGAGTGTGTCTGCTTCCCAGACAATGTTAGGAAGACTGTTCCAAAGTTTTGGTGCTAAATAGGAAAAGGATCTACCGCCAGCAGTCGATTTTGATATTCTAGGTATTATCCACTGGCCGGAATTTTAAGAGCGCAATAGACGTGAAGGACTATAATGCGTTAAGAGCTCGCTCAAGTACTGGGGAGCTAAACCATTTAGTGCTTTGTAAGTAATCAGCAATATTTTAAAAAGTATACAATGTTTAATAGGGAGCAAATACAGTGTTGATAGCTGTAGTTTATTTATTAAGCGTGCAGGGCAACCACCCATAGAGCATTACAATAATCTAGCCTTGAGCTTATGAACGCATGAACTAATTGTTCCGCATTTGTCATTGAGAGCATATGAAGTAATTTATTAAGTGATTTATTATCATTAAGACGTCTTTTCTCCAGAGCTGCTTCGAAACGATCTGTATTGTGTAACGCACTTTACAAATAAATGTGAGCTGACACTGATTTGTACTCTATGTATGGTATGTCTTCAGTCATAAAATGCACACAAAGAGATGAATTAAAGAGATTTGTGACCATGAAATTTTACCATGACAACTTTAGCCAGACAAAAGTTACTCCGTCATGGAGACTAATGATGATGGACGTTTAAAACAGTGGCGTGGCCAATTAATTTCCTCATTTATACACACAGCTAATGTTTGTCTGCCCTTTAAAATGATATCAACCACTTTCTGCAGCTGTACACATAATTACACACTGAAATTCTTTTTGATTGTTCTGAAACTGTAATCCTGGATTGTATTTTGTGTGCTAAAAAGTGGTTAAATATTACTTATTTTGGTCACAAAAAAATAAGCTTTTCCAGAGGTTTATTGGGCTTAAAGCTGCCGGATTGAAGTCTTCAGAATGTATGTTCAGAAACAGAAGGGCTCGCAGTATCAAACAACAGGGGTTTTATTAAAAACAATGAAATATACAAATGTAACACATCTGTCAGCATCTGCACTCAGCATCTCACACACCAATAAACACTTCACAACAAACAGAAATATGATACACACAGTGTGTGTAAACCTCTAGTCTGTGAATCAAAGGATTATATTAAGGGTAATGAAGCTCTGAGATCAGCCAGCTTCCTCCGCAGAACAGTCAATGCCGGCGTAGGTGAACTTCTCATAGAGCGTCGTGTTGACGTACGTCTGGACAGAATGAGAGGAGAAGGTCATCAGCAAAACCACAGAACTGCTTTTCATCAGAACTGGTAGATTAATAATGCCCATGATACCTTCCTCTCCTCCAGCATACGATTGAGTGACATCAGGATCTGAGCGAATGACGGTCTCTCGTATGGCTTCTCCTTCCAGCACTGTTTCATCAGCTCATACCTGTAGAGCGAGACAGAGAAAGTCTTCATTCCTTTTGCTCTCGCACATGTGTGGCTGACCGGCGCTTCACACTTACACCTCGTCAACGCAGTTGAGGGGCTTCTCCAGCCGGAAGCCCAGCGGGAGTTTCTCGTAGAGCTCAGCGCACGTCAGACCGCAGTACGGTGTTCCTCCTGCCAATCAAGAGCCAACCAATCACATGTCAGCAGGAACACCTCAGACACGCAACCGCCCTCCAATACTGTAGGTGTGTCCCAAATGATGCACTAAATGTTCTCTATACCATCTAATGTACGAGTTTTATAGGGTTATTTAGTCATTCAGTATCAGAGTCTGATAGCATGTCTTCATACACTAGGTTTAATTAAGTAAACCTGTGATCAGTGAGTGCATGAAGTGTTCAATTAACTTGATGATTCATCATCCAGGTTTTTGAAGTGCTTTTTAGAATTTTCTCATTACTCACACTATTTATGCTAACCAGTGCATAAGCACATGAATTGGGACACACCTACAGTAATATTGAGAATATTGAGTAATATGCAGTGAACACAGACCTAAGCTGACCACCTCCCAGAGCAGCACACCGTACGACCACCTGCGCAGACATAACACTCATTACTCTCACGCAGACACACACAGCGCAGACACAACACAGGTTACTCTCACGCAGACACACACAGCGCAGACACAACACAGGTTACTCTCAGCACAGACACAACACACGTTACTCTCAGCGTAGACACACACACATTACTCTCAGCACAGACACACGCCGCACAACACTACAGACTGGAAGACTCTTACACGTCACTGTTGGTGGTGTAAACACTGTAGTTGAGAGATTCGATGGCCATCCACCTCACCGGCAGACGGCCCTGTGGAGAAACACGCGTTAAATCACAAGTTCATTTATGCATGACAAGAGCAGCGGCTTTCAGATCTTTACCATCGTCTTCTTCACGTAAACCTCCTGACCTCTGGACAGGCCGAAATCAGCGATCTTTGCCATAAAGTTTTCTCCTACCAGGATGTTTCTGGCTGCTAGATCTCTGTGAATAAACTGCAAAAGAAAAATATTCAGAAATGTTAAGTAAATGTGCAGAGGTGCCAAATTGAAACCAGCAAGTTAATGTAACTAACGACATAAATGTACATAGTCAAGTCACCTACATTAATATAGCGCTTTTTACAATACAGATTGTTTCAAAGCAGCTTTACAGTGATAATAGAAAATTGATCCAACAATGATCGTTTTGGCTGTACAGCAGATCTACAAGAAAGTCATTGTCCAGTTTAAGTAAGTTTTTAATCTATTTATTTCCATTGTAAAAGTCATTATATATTAACTTAGGGGCCACTTACATGACACCATCTTACATGACCAACAGAAATAAGAAAACTTTTAATGCATTCTGGCTGTTCATTTAATGACAACAGTGTTATGGTGGCTCGAGAACGCAAACTTTGAAGTAGATTTCAAAGTAAAAAAAAAAAAGAAAAAACATTGACTAGAGTGTAAACGACTTGATTCTGTGAGAAAGAGTCCTGATGTGAGTCATGAAACAAGCGCAGATACAGTATGAGAAAATTATCAATTATATAGTTTAGCATCAGTAAAGAGAAATATGTGTTTGCTGAGCACAATTAAAGGATTAGTTCACTTCAGAATTAAAATTTCCTGATAATTTAGTAACCCCCCACATCATTCAAGGTGTTCATGTCTTTCTTTCTTCAGTCGAAAAGAAATTAAGGTTTTTGAGGAAAACATTCCAGGATTTTTGTAATGCCAGGAATTTAGTAATTTGTCATTTTGATTATTGTAATGCTCTCATGGGTGGTTGCCCTGCATGCATAATAAAAAAAATTACAGCTGGTCCAAAACGCAGCCGCTAGAGTTCTTACCAGAACCAGGAAGTATGACCATATTATCCCGGTTCTGTCAACACTGCATTGGCTCCTATTAAACATTGTATACATTTTAAAATATTGCTGATTACTTACAAAGCACTAAATGGTTTAGCTCCTCAGCACTTGAGCGAGCTCTTAACGCATTATAGTCCTTCACGTCTATTGCGATCTCAAAACTCTGGCCAGTTGATAATACCTAGAATATCAAAATCGACTGCTGGCGGTAGATCCTTTTCCTATTATTAGGCTGCATAAATTAGGTCAACCAGAACTGGGAACACTTCCCATAACACCCGATGTACTCGTTACATCATAAGAAGAGTGGCATCTACACTAATGTTAGTCTTTCTACTTATTCCGAGGTTTACCGTAATCAGCTGGATCCAGGCCGTATCCAGACCAGATGGAGGACCAGCACCTAGACACGACCACAATGCATGATGTAGTCAGCTGGATCCGGGCCGTATCCAGACCAGATGGAGGACCTGCACCTAGACACGACCACAACGCATCCCTGAAGTGTCAGCAGAGATTGTGTAAACTAGACTCTCATCGAAGGCCTCATCGACACGACAGCCATCAGCACTGATCCTCAACAAACCCACCTCCATCCTGGTGTGATGACTTTGATCTTAAACCAGATGGAACTGGATAATATTTTGATTGTTCCAAACCAATCTGACTTATTACCTATAATGCTGTCTGAATCATATTCATACACTGTTCGTTCCTTAACCAGAAGAAAACTGCCCCCACCCCGCTGAGCCTGGGTTCTCCCAAGGTTTTTTTCTCCATTCTGCCCTGATGGAGTTTTGGTTCTTGCCACTGTCGCCTTTTTCCACCTTTGTTGCCATTGGCTTGGCTTGCTTAGTTGGGGACATTAAATTTAACATTTAATTTAATATTCAACAATAATATTGATCTGCCTGCATTGACACTATTGTACAAGAACTGAACTAAGCTGGACGATGAGTGGCTAAATATATAAATTAGCTTTTTTTAAAACAAAAATGAAACATCACTGAACTTACTTAAGCTGGACTGTGACGCTATTTTCTTCTGGAAACAAACTTTTTTGCATTATTTTCCTGTTATCTCTGTAAAGCTGCTTTGAAACAAATCTGTATTGTAAAAAGCGCTATATAAATAAATGTGACTTGACTTGACTTGAGGAATAAGGCAGTTGCACTAGCTCTGTGAGGAGCCAGATAACCACGTTGGAAAGGTCACGAGTGACGTAGGTGGAAAATACAGGGTAGGGCGAAAAACTCCTCCAACTCATTTTCTCAAAAAAAACAAAAACAACTCAAAAGTCGTTCTTTTACCTTTTATTTATTTATAAAAAAAAATTGTACAGGGCGTTTGATTTAGTCTTTGCACATTCGCTTTGTAAACACTAGGTCTGTATTTCCGCCTATGTCACGCGTGACCTTTCAACGTGATTACGTAATGCGTGAAGTTGTGGGGGTGCAAGATGAGCATTTGTGGTTAAAAAGTATATACATGTTTATTTTGTAATAAAATGGCTGATGGTTTGTCTAGATAAGACTCTTATTCCTCGGCTGGGATCGTGTCGAGCCTTTGAAGCTGCACAGAAACTGCAATTTGGACCTTCAACCCATTGGACCCCATTGAAGTCCACTAAATGGAAAAAAATCCTGGAATGTTTCTAGGGAACTAATCCTGGAAATAATCCTATTGCAGAGACACTATTAGGACAGCGTGTTTCCTGCGCTCACCTGTTTCTGGCTCAGGTAGTCCATGCCTCGCGCCACGTCTGCAGCGAAGTGCAGGAGCTGCTGCGAGGAGAGTGTGGACGCGGTGCTGTTAGCGATGGCGAAGGCCGGGTCCGTCTCTAACACGCGGCTCTTACGCAGGAAGTCCAACAGGTTTCCGTGAGGAGCGTATTCAATGGCCAGATACAAGTAACCTGCAGCACAAGCAAACAGTGCAAATGAGCTCTGCTGTGCAGTAGTGCCCTATCGAGAAGATCATGCGTTGAGCCGCACACCTCTGTGTTCACACGCTCCCAGGAGGTTGATGATGTTCGGATGGTGACCCAGCTTACACAAGACCTCCAGTTCGCCCGCAAAGTCTCTGTGGTCATCCTTAGATGCATATTCTATTGAGCAGACAGAGAATAAGACGTCATGAGAAAAACTGTGCAATCGCTAGCACACATAATGACTCTAATGACAAATTCCTCTCGCCTTTCATTCTCTTGATGGCCGCATCCATCCTCAGCCCATCTTTCTTAATGCGAGCTTTCAACACCTGTCCAAAGTTTCCCTCTCCGATCACGTCCTGGAACTTTATGTCGCTCCAATCCAGGGCCGGATAGGCCACAGACTGGCTGGAGTTGGGAACTTTCTTCTGCATTTTTAGAGGCACGGGGCTAAACTGGACCACGGGCTCCTCTCTCTGTGTGCACGGGAAAGACAGATGTTTACAGACTCTGTAGGTCCGGTCCAGCAGACCTGAAGCAGCTAATGAAGGTCTTCAGGATCACTGGAAACCTGGCTGTAAGGAGCAGGATTGAACAGCCCTGCTATACAGAGTAAGGTGTGACTGAATTCAGTTGTTTTCTATTGTGATCTCACCACTATGTTGTGAAAGGCCTGCACCATGCGTCTCTGGAAGGTGGCTCTCTTCAGCTGCAATACAATGCAGAAGGCCAGCAGGATGGTAATGCACGTCATGCCAGCGGAGCCCAGTATGGCGTAGAAGAGCATGTTTCCATGAGCTGTGAGTCCGTGGAGCTCTGAAACACAACAGACAGGATTACAGTCTAGAATACGGTTGTAAATCACATTCAATATTGCAGAACGTTACCTGTCAAGTGTTAAATAATGTAACATGTTAAATAAATGTTAATTAAGTAACATAATGTGAATTAAACAGTATTAGCATATTTTATTATTTTTCCTCACATTTGTACCCATTTTGCTCAATAATATACATTTACTTTCATTATACTTTGTTATTTGTTTGAATTTATTTATTGTAAAAGGCCGTGTTGCAGGGTTAATTTTTCAACGAATTTGTGCAATTTGCTTGTTGGTAATAAACATTTAAACTGTTATCCATTGTATTTGTTGTTGGGTATCACAAAACGGAATATAATACGAAAAAGTAGGTACTATCTTACAGCGGTTTGCAACGATTCTCCTTTCCCCCACAATGCATTGCATTACGTCACCTTGGGGAGAGAATTTACCAAAGCCCGCCTTGAGAGCATTGAGAGTGACTAGAGAGAGATGAGTAGTAGACGAGATTATTCAGATTATAGATAATAA
This sequence comes from Gila orcuttii, assembly GCA_026230005.1. Lineage (NCBI taxonomy): Eukaryota > Metazoa > Chordata > Actinopteri > Cypriniformes > Leuciscidae > Gila > Gila orcuttii. The sequence continues at coordinate 98,233 of JAPDVR010000004.1, forward strand.
GATAAATACATAGATATAGATAGATAGATATATAGATAGACAGACAGATATATATAGATATAGATAGATAGGCTAGTATATGCGGCAACTGCACATCCAATGGCGCGGGCGCCTCTGACGTGCGACCAACTCTACGTTATCAATCTACCTACTATATATTTCTATGTATTTATCTATCCAGCTGCTAGCTATCTATGCTAACGTTATGCTATCTGGCTGTCTGCCTATCTCTCTCTATACCGCCCACACAAGCACCTGCCAAACACAGCGACAGACACGCGGCGGCTACGTTTGCAACAACATTTTCACCGGAGGAAGAGATAATCGCTTATGGTGTGTTCACACCGAACGCGAATAGAGCGTCAAATACGCGTCTATTGCGTCTAGTTAGACGCTTGAACATTCGCTCGAGTTCAAATTTTTCAACTTGCGCGGAAGACGTTCGCGGCAAACGCGTCTCCCAATCCCAATTGGCTCCCCCCCCCCCACCCTAACCCTAACCCAATTCGCGTCATTCGCGACTTTGTATGTAATCTACTCGCGCAAATAATTAAATTGGCGTTCGGTGTGAACACACCACGCCCATATAGCTAGCATGATGCCTTCTATTTCTAGATGACAAAGACAAAGTTTACCAGTACTACAACACTATGACAAAGGTTACCGGTACTTATCTGAACTAACGTCATGATCACTGCCACTAGATAAAAAGACAGATTTTTCACTCGGTGCTATTCAATGACAGTAAAAAAAAAATGTGTCGTTATTGTGCACTGCTGCTCGTAGACTAGCTCCAGCGCTCATTGCTGCGTTGCTAAATGATAGCAACTCACCAGGCCACTTCACCAACTCTCCACTCATTCTCCTCGGACCATGCATTTAATTGGCTTTGACGGCCATCAGTTCTTGGCAATTCCTCATTTGCCCTCTCACGTCTGGCAGGTTTGAAATTATACGGCTGCAGGCCATCATACATGTTGGCTCTTGCCACCTCTTCCTCATCCAAGTCAGTCCCCATAGTTCTAATACTAGGCTGAGGCTACCTTTCCTCCACTTCTCCCCAACGTGACATCATCACCGAATTGCGTAAAAAAAAACGTTACTACCAAAAACGTAAAAAACTGGTCTTTAAGACCATTTTTGAGACATTTTAAAAATGATATACATATCTTGAGTGATTTATTGACCCATTAATCGACAGTGGTGGTTAACCTGCAACATGGCCTTTAAAATGGTCAAAATGTATCATTTGTGCCTGGATCACATGGCGTTAAAGTATTTGTCTGGTACAACAAACGCTGTATTTCATAGTTTTTTTTGTGTCATGCAGAAGAGAAATGACCACAGTTTTGAGCCTTATGGTTCATCATAGTTTTATGGCTGCGTCGTGTGGAGCTCCCAGTTCTTTTGCTGTTTTTGTTTGTTTGTTCTGTGTTAAGTCATTATTTTCCTATCAATTTCACAAGAGACAAACTACTGGACATAAGGCAACACACACCAGACAACATTTTTCCAGTCTTTGATTATTCAGACGTTTTGTTGATCGTTTTAATCTGAGGGGCAGCGGTTCTGTTCAAACACACGGTCAGACGGAAACAGCGCACTTGTTAAGGTTTGTGAACGTGGCTTTCTAACTATAAGTATCCATCCAGCAAATCTCTGATGCCTTCCTAACAAAACGGGTGAACTTCTTCTCTTAACCCGCACAAACAAAGACTTTTCAAACTCTGCTGCATTGTGCTTCAGTGAAACCTGAAGCCATACCTGTCTTCTGCCGGGCTTTCAGCTGTTCCACCAAAGACTGTAATTTACTGGATCGAAAAATGCGTATCACTCTGTCCCACGTTCAGATTTGGGGCTCTCTGATCACTGTCTAGTTCATCTTATACCGACTTACAGTCAGAAACTGAAATCAGCTAACCTAACCAGGCCAGAAACAGACTAACAAAGAAGATCAGAGTGGCTAAAAGAAGCTACTCTGAGAAGCTGAAAATCCAGTTCTCAGCTTATGACCCAGCATCAGTCTAGAAGAGTATGATGAACATCACCAATTACAAGACAGGAGAATCAACTACTGGCTGAGGATCTGAATGTGTTTTACTGCAGGTTTGAGAATCCTAGACTCACACCCGTTCTGATCTTCACTTCACACACTCACCAGCACCTCCTGCAACCCTCCTCCTCCTGCCAACCTGTGCTTCAGGTGTGTGTGGAGGATGTGAGCTGGGTCTTCAGAAAACAGAAGACTAGGAAAGCTTCAGGCCCAGATGGCGTCTCAGCTGCGCGTTTAAAAGCCTGCCCTGACCAACTCACCCCAATCTTCACACAGATCTTCAACAGATCACTGGAGCAGTGTGAAGTTCCCTGCTGCATCAAATGCTTCACTATCATCCCAAATCACTTGACTTTATAACAGACCTTTCGCTCTCATGTCTGTGTTCTTTAAGTCGTTTGAATGACTGGTGTTGGCCCACCAGAAGAACATCACTGGACCTTTGCTGGATCCTCTTCAGTTGTCTACAGAGTAAGCAGGTCTGTACATAATGCAGTCAACATTATATCTTGCAACATCTGGACAGACCTGAGACTTACGCAAGGATCTTATTTATGGACTTCAGTTTGTCTTTCAACCACCATCTTCCATCATCAAACTGATCCAGTTTTTCCTGCACACCCCAGTCTGTCAGTGGCTCACCAGCTTCCTGACAGAGAGGCAGCAGCTACTGGGGAATCTCACACCCAGGGCCCTCAATATCAGCACTGGTGCTCCTCAGGTGTGTGTTCTCTCTCCACTGCTCTTCTCACTCTACACACATGACTGCACCAGTCTGCATATAGACAAGAGTTTGAACAACTGGCTGTCTGGTGCCCCTGCTCTCCTCCTCTCAGCATCATGAACAGCACTGTGGAGCAGTGGAGCCATTCAGGTTCCTGCGCACCACCATCTCTCCGGACCTGAAGTGGAACATTCACATGGACTCGGCCCAGCAGAGGTTGTACTTCCTTCGCCAGCGGACACCGCTCTATTCAGCCGTCACTGAGTCTGTCCTGTGCACTTCTATAACTGGTGTGGTTCAGCCACCCAATCAGACATCAGGAGACTACAAAGCCGTAAAGTGGCTTTGAAACAATCTGTATTGTAAAAAGTACTATATAAATAAAGGTGACTTGACAAAGGACAGGACTGCGGAGAGGATTATTGGTATCTGCTCACCCTCCAGGATCTGTGCTCTTCCAGAGTGAGGAAGAGAGCAGGTAAAATCTTCACAGACTCGCTCATCCTGACCACAGCCTGTGTGAACCTCAGATCACTGCACACTAGAACATCTCGGCACAGAAACAGCTTCTTACCACAGGCTATTTCCCTCTTGAACAGTTAAATGCCTTCCAAGTGCAATACTCCACTGTTTAGTGCAATATCTTTGTAAATTAATTTAGTCCTATTTATTAATATTATTATTTAAAATTGTCACCTTTATTTATATAGCACTTTTTACAATACAGATTGTTTCAAAGCAGCTTTACAGAGATAACAGGAAAATAATGCAAAGAAAATAGCATCACAGTCCTACTGTAATAAATATTAATAACAAATACTGTAAATATGTTCATTATCTGTAAATGTTTATCCTGACTAAACCTATATGTGTCTTATTCGCAAATGTTATTATGTGCCTTGTTATATTTATATGTGTAGACTGGAAGCTACAATACCAAGGTAAATTCCTTGTGTGTGCAATAAAGCTCTTTCTGATTCTGATTTATAAACATTAAGTGATCCATGCCTGTAGAGGGCAGTGTTACTCTCTCTGTGTGTACAGCCAGTCGCATCTGCCATTCTGTGGTTCAGAAGGCTGCTCACTTTAGTCAACCTACAGACTTAAAGGAACAGACTTAAATTTTTCACAGTCAAATAAAAGTAAGGTTTGAAAGACATGAGGACGAGTGAATCCAGTCGGAGTGATCGATCACTTATCGAACTAAGTAAGTTCAGAACGTAGCGCTGTTAACCACCACGCAAACCACGCTTATGCAGGCTTGGATGACCCCTGCTGGCCAAAAGCATTTAACTTAATCCATGACTCCTTTTGACATGATTTATTACCGAGCGGCCCTGATTAGTAGAAAGAAACAATAATTAAGCACATATATCCACGCAGTACTCAAAAAAGAAAGAAAACAAAAGACAAGAATTCCAGTACTCAAAGTTTGCCCAAGCTTACAATTTATTTTGCTGACAAATCGAAAATGACACATCTGATGAGGTGGAAGACCCGGGACGATCGCACACTGAATAAGCTGCGCTGGACAACTGGTTTGTGAATCAGAAATTGATTACAACTCTGGAATCAGAAACTTAAGGTCAGGAATCAGATACTTGTTCAGAAATAGGGTTAGGGTTAGGGTTAGGCCTATATTGATACATATAGGCCTAGTGCGCAAATATGAATTCAATTAAGTTGAACGGACAAATAAACAAAATTATGTTAAAATATCCTCGTATAGATATTGATCTTGACTGAATAACTTTTGTAACTTTAATAGATTAATTTAGGCTATATTTTATTTATAAAAAGAAAACTGGTATTATTTTACATTTGATTTCTTTAACTGTTCAGTTGTATTTATTTGTGGTTTTTCTAATTTCTTTATTGGTTCTTATTTTATTACTGTCTGTTTACTTGTCTTTATCAATGTTTGAAATGTATATTAAGTCATTTTTGCTGATATTTTTGTCAAAAACATGGTTAAGTTCCTTGTGTAACTGGTCTTCAGGCTGCTGATTTTTGTTCATTTAGCTGAAATGTTTTGTAGACAGTATGTTTGATATCTAAATGTTTGATTTTTTTTAAGAAGACTTTTGCTCAAGCTAAAGCCAATAGTGTTAATTGATTATTGCTAAAATTATGATTTCTGATGAATCCAAAACTGTACCTTTGAGCAGAACATAACATCCTAACTTTGCTTAGGGCCCCCAAAATGGTAAACCCGGCCCTGTGTACAGCGTAACATCAGAGACGGTAGGGAGTTTCAAGAATATTTTCACGCATAAATACACTGCTTCACTTGAATACCAGATTCTGACTCCAGTAGTGGAAGCTTTTTGAGATGCACTGGATGAAGACACATAGGAAGGTTGGATCTGAGACTCACGTTTGCTCTCCTGCGGAGTCAGCGTCTGGAGGATGACCTGTGGCCGATCCACACTCTCTCCCATGTTGTTGAGGGTCCAGAGCTCCAGCTGGTAGGTGCTGTCGGCCCTCAGGCCCCGGAGTTGGAAGCTCATGCTGGTCTGGTCCGGCTGCACGCCAAGCTCCACCTGCTGGCTGTAGTCCTTCTGCTCCGTCCGCTGGTAGCGGATGACGGCTCTGGAGACAGAGTGACCCTCAGACACACACCAGGTGATGAAGGCTGAGCTGTCACTGATGTTACAGATGGAGATGTTGGCAGGAGGAGGAGGAAGCTCTGAAGGATCAATGCATAACCAATTAATTACTCCCACCAACTCGCCACTAGTACAAGTGCTACTTATGCACATACATACAGTGCTATATATGCTTCATTGTCTGATCGCCTGTAAGTGTAAACTATCCTGTCGCACAACTCTAAACTGCTCATTGTGCACAATGAGGCATCAACTTCATGAGTTTCTGTGAAGTCTCTATCAAACCTTCCGGATGGATGAGGGAGCTTTCAGAGGAGATATAGATATGCAAGTTTAGGAAGTATCCAGGTAATCTTCTGTAACAGTAACAATAGGAATCCATATACATGAGGAGATATAACATCATGCTTACGGTCGCTGAGCGTCCAGGCGCTGGCGGTGGGACAGGGCAGATCTGTGTCCCTGCTGGTAGTCGTCACCCTGCACTGGTATTTGTGTCTGGGTTTCAGCTTGCTCAGATGGAGACTGGAGGAGTTTGACGCGAGCTGGAATCTCCTCAGGGTTCCTGAAGCTCCGACCTGCTGACACGTGACCTCGTAACCCCAGGTGTCGTCGGCAGGAGCCGGGTCCCACGACAGGACAAGCGAGTTCTGATTGACAGGCATCAGTTTCACACCCACGAGTGGCTCTGAGGACAGAACACACACACTTTAGTATCTCATCATTTGGTGAATGTTAGATGTGGTTGAGCGTTAGTAGGTTTAGGGTTAGTTCTTAGGGTTAGAGTTAAGGAAGAGTTCTTACCGAGCATCTGTGTGGAGAAAGTGGCTTCGGGCCCGGGCTGGCCGGCTCCTCCTGGTCCGCGGCGACTGAGCTGCACCAGTGTAGTGTAGTTCATCATGGGAGAAAGATTATCCAGCTTTACCAGAGACCCACTCGCTGTTCAACACACAGCCAAATATGTCTCTTTTTAATTCATATCTGGTATCGACTCAAAAATCCAGCAACAGATTCACAGACTTTCCACATATTGGGTATCAATTTCACACAGAAAGATTAATGAGCCAAAGACACAAATGTGTTCATGACAGCGACATTTAGATTGTTTTCTTATTCAGAACAACACTCTTCCCAATGATCTTTGGTGTTTTGTTTTTTTCTTTTGGTAGTATCACTCTCACACACACACACTCTCTCTCACACACTCTCAGTCTCTCTGTCTGTCTCTGTCTCTCTCTGTGTCTCTCTCTCACTCTCTCTCACTCTCTCTCACTCTCTCACACACACACACACTTTTATATACTGTATTTATATTATCAATACATATCTGCAAAGATTATTTTCCAGTCCCATCTATTTGCATTCTTTTCACCTTTGGAAATGACAAACTTATGAAACACTAGTTGCACTGTCCTTCTGTTTGTGCCAGCACCAAGAAACACATTTAGTTAATAAGGGAAAATCCTCCTATATGTAGTGAAACACAAACATCAGATGCGGTCAGTGATTCTGGCCTTTTCCTCAAATCTGAAATGAAAGGGTCTTTCCGGAGCAATGACTTCACCCTCATTCTTCTGACTAGTAATAATAAGTTCTGTATATGACAACCATCAGAAATATGTTCAGCTCATCAGATAGTGTGATGGAAATATTTATTACACTAGACAGTTTGCCAAGAGCAACACAGTGACCTATAACCTCAGATATGAAATGTTCCAACTGTTTTACGCAGAAACAGACCACACAAAAACACACACATTGAGAAACTCCGAGCACATTAACCCTCTGAGGTCGGCTATCGCGCCGGCGCGATAGTCTCGCTTTTTTTCTTATCAGTGCAAAAGAAACTCAAATAACTCCGTTGATTTTTGTCATACAGACAAGTGTTATTCATTTTTAAAAACGGTTAAATGTCTTCTTTTTTTGTGTACACTAATAATAAAAACAAAAAGTTGTGTTTTTCGTAAAATAAAGAAAAAAAACATGATGCACGTTCTGTCTTCTCTCTCAATGTGAAGTTCATTCTGAAACGCGACAGAAAATTATCTGTAACTTAGCCAATACTTGCCACCCACACATGAAAGTAATGTCTTTACAAAGTTCGAAGTCTCCTTTTTTAAATGAAGTAAATCATATCAAAAACAAATATTCTCGGTTTAAGAAATCCGTATGAAAGCAACGACATGTACAGTTTCTCCAGCCCGAGCTCATTAACTTTAATTTGACCACACCCCCACGCGCGCAGCTGTTATCATTCAAATGATCCACGTGAAGGAACGCAGAGCTGTTAACGCCCTCATCAGCTCTAAACAAAGAATCAGCGACTCCAGTATTTCTCTACTTTTCATCAGTTTGGAAGACTGTTTGTGCTGTGGATTTACCTTGGATTTACCTAAGGACACATTTTTATTATGAGAACAATTTTTAAGGTAAGAACATAATAAGTGTTTTATTGTTGCATAAACTTTACATTGTAGCTACTAAACTCAAACTGGTGCAGCCTAAAATGTTATGAAATGAGATACAAGTAGGCCTATGCTAGTATGAGTGTTTATTCTAAAATGGTGAATATTTTAATGTTTAGACCTGTGTTTACTGTTAAATACTGTGTTTGTGGATATCTGCTCAAACGTAGATGTATAATTTACGACAATGTTTCATAGTTTGGAGCGGCTCGATCGCTGCACGCGCTGAGTTTGAGTCTGAGTCACGCTGTGTGTTTGAAAAGCAAAACACGCCACACATTAGGCTTCACGACAAACTCATCTCATTTCATAACGAATAGAAATATTTGAAGTAACATGATAAACAATATATGTTTGTCTAGTGTAGTGTTACTGAAAAGTGTTCATTTTTAACGATTTATAGGCTGCCTGCTATCTAGGCTATTGTTATTATTTTATGCAGCCCTACACATGCCTATATACAAGGCACAACAAACTAGATGTTCCTATATATATTTACAAAATACATATACATATATACACTGCCGTTCAAAAGTTTGGGGTCGGTAAGATTTTTAATGTTTTTAAAAGAAGTCACTTATGATTAGATTATTTATCAGATAAATGCTGTTCTTTTGAACTTTCTATTCATCAAAGAATCCTGAAATAAAAATGTAAATAACTGTTTTCGACATTGATGATAATGAAAAATGTTTCTTGAGCATCAAATCATCATATTATACTGATTTCTGAAGGATTATGTGACACTGAAGACTGGAGTAATGATCACAGGAATAAATTACACTTTACTATATATTTACATAGAAAACAGCTGATTAACATTGAAATATTATTTCACAATATTACTGGGTTGGTTTTGTATTTTTACTCAAATAAATGCAGCCTTTGTGAGCATACGTGACTTCTTTTAAAAACATTAAAAATCATACCGACCCCAAACTTTTGAACGGCAGTGTGTGTGTGTGTGTGTGTGTGTGTGTTATATATATATATATATATATATATATATATATATATATATATATATATATATATATATATATATATATATATATATATATATATATATATATATATATATATATATATATATGAGACCCGGGTTCGAATCCACTGCGAGACACCAATGTGTCCCTGAGCAAGACACTTAACCCTTAGTTGATCCAGAGGCGTGCGACCTCTGACATATATAGCAATTGTAAGTCGCTTTGGATAAAAGCGTCAGCTAAATGAATAAATGTAAATGTGTGTGAGTGAAAAATCTAAAATCTATTCCCAGAATGGTGCAGCCCTATAGTTTGTCTTGATGTCAACATGTTTACAGGTGTTTATTTATTTATTTTTTAGAAAGGGACCAGATGCCACTGGATGAGTCCTGCTGACTTCAACATTCACATGAGTCTCTGTACATGAACATGGTAAAATGAAAAGTCAAACACCTTGGACATGACAGGTATGTAGGCTACTATGTTTCAGGAATGGCACAAAGGTGTGTGACTGTTTAAGTCTTTGTCTTTACATCAGTGTGTTTACTAATGTGCTTTTTGTCCTTTGTTGTGTATCTTTGGATTATGTTGTGTTGTAAATAAATCCAGACAATCTAAAAGCCATTCTTTTTTTAATTTCTCCTCATTCTTTGTGCAAGGCTTCTCATGATGATAGGGCCTGATAGCCCCTAATAGGGCCATTAGGGGAGGGTCTTTGTCTTTCTCAGGTGTAAAATGCATTCATATTAATGAGAGATCCACGCCCCTTCGCATAAAGCTCTCACACAAAACACGTCATACAAATTTTAAATCAATATATTGTCTTATCTAAATGAGTATGCAGGATGATTTTCACATAGTTTTGGAGCAAATATTCTAGGCTACGTGATACAATTTTCAAAAGTCTTGTGAAGAAATAATCACTATGGGTTTTATGACCTTATTTCAGTGACATTTGTTTTTAGTTTTTTCACAAACCACGCATAAACATTATTATCTTAAAAATACAAACATGTACATGCATGTTGCTCACATATTACGGTAGCCCCGTTTGTGCTATATAGAGTGAATTTACACCTTTGCCATTAACATGTTTATAAATAACTGAAAAAAGCACAAATGTCAGAGCATGTCAGAACACCTCCAGGACCCAGAAAACACCTTAGACCTCAGAGGGTTAAGCTCCGTTACCCTCAACGCTTCTCCATGTGGATGTGCTGGCCCGCCGGTAGACAACCCTGACCGAGGTGACCGGTCCATCTCCCGTGAAGGGATCTTTATCGACCAGCAGAATCAGGTGATGTGGACCGCTGCCGTTCAGGACGGGCCGATTCTGAGCCTGCGGTGGAACTGACACAAGACAAGACTTATGATTTACATATGAAACGGCCTGTTAGTTGGCTTGTACAGGAAATTAATGCATGAACTATTGCAAAAGTAAAATAAATATATTTTCCTCTCTCTTGATATTGCTTGTTTTATGCCAGTGATCTCCTGCTTTTAGTTCTGCACACACGTTCTACATTAGAGGTCACTAATTATCAGACCACAGATCCAGTCCCAAGATCCGGGCTGCAATTAATTTATTTATAAATTCACAGAATTACAAACATAGGGCACTGATAGCTAAGCCATCTTAACATAATGAAAGACCCAGAAGTCACATTTACCATAACAAAGTGTGTTTACAAAGACTTTATATTGTGGGACAGAGACGGCAAACATTATTTTAATCACAATCAGTCTAAATGCCATGAAAATATTGTATTTGCACAACTAGAGTTTTTTTCGCATGGCATGGAAAGAGAGCACGATTGCGTACAGAGACGCTTAAAAACTGCTAGATCTGCTTATTTTTCAAACCTATTAGAAGAAAATAAACAAAACCGTTGGTATTTATTTCAAACAGTGGCTAAATTAACGAAAAATAAAGCTTCAACCCCAGAAGTTTCCAAGCAGCACAGAAATAATGACTTTATGAACTTCTTTACTTACAAGATTGATGATATCAGGGAGAAAATTATAACTATGCAACCGTCTACTACAGTATCGCATCAGACAGTGCATTGTAGTCTCACTGACGAAAAATTTGATTCATTCATTGCTATAGGAGAGGAAGAATTTTATAAACTCGTTAAATCATCTTAATCGACAACATATATGTTAGACCCTATACCGACTAAATTACTGAAAGAGATGTTCCCAGAGATCATAGATCCTCTTCTCAATATCATTAATTCATCTTTGTCATTAGGATAGGTACCAAAAACTTTTAAGCTGGCTATGAATAAACCGCTTGTTAAAAAAACGCAACTTGATCCTACAGAATTAGTCAATTACAGGCCGATCTCAAATCTACCTTTTCTGTCAAAGATACTAGAAAAGGCAGTATCCTCACAACTATGTTCCTTTTTAGAAAGAAATGATATCTGTGAGGATTTAGACCGTATCATAGTACTGAGACTGCTCTCATTAGAGTCACAAATGATTTGCTCTTATCATCCGATCGTGGTTGTATCTCTCTATTAGTGCTACTCGATCTTAGTGCTTTATTTGATACCATTGACAACAACATTCTTTTAAATAGACTTGAAAATTATGTTGGCATTAGTGGAATTGCACGAGCATGGTTTAAATGATACTTATCTGACCATTATCAGTTTGTAGCAGTAAATTAAGACATGTCTTATTGATCAAAAGTTCAGTATGGTGTACCACAAGGCTCAGTACTAGGACCGTTGCTGTTCACTCTGTACATGCTACCCTTAGGAGATATCATTAGGAAACATGGCATTAGTTTTCCGATTATGCTGATGATAGTCAGCTCTGTATTTCTTCAAGCCGTGACGAAACTTACCAATCCACAAAATTAACAGAATGCATAGCCGATATAAAAAATTGGATGAATAGTAATTTCCTACTACTTAATTCTGAAAAAACAGAAATTCTAATTATTGGACAAAAAACTTCCTCACGTAATAACCTAGAATACTGTCTAACACTTGATGGCTGCTCTGGTTAGGAACCTGAGTGTGCTCTTTGATACCAATATTCAATTTGAAAGTCACGTGTCTAGTATCTGTCGCCTTTTTCGCCTTTCTTCGCCTTTGTTGCCATTGGCTTTTGGCTTGCTTAGCTGGGGACATTTAATTTTATATTTAACAATATTATTACAACATTATTTTCCTGTTATCTCTGTAAATCTGCTTTGAAACAATCTATATTGTTAAAATCGCTATATAAATGAAGGCAACTTAACTTGACTATGTTAACAGCATCTCATTCACAGTGGAACCGGAGCAGGAATAGATTTAAATGAACGTCAGAGCATTTGTGTTTTACAGTATTAGCATGAAGAGAAGCCTTAGGAAAACACTGATTTCTGGCCGTCCAATCGCTCAGGTTCTAAGCCAGTCAGAGCCATTTTTAACACCAGTGTTAAAGCACACATACTCATTATCATAACCTAATTCCCTCTGTTGGTTTAGTATTTTTTTATGTTCTACATGTAAAAGAAAACCCAGCAATCTTGGGGAGACTATTTGACTACTTATTGTTATTTACTTTTATAAGGTATTAAGGCTGCCTGCCACATTAAATAGTAACTATTAATATTCCCACAATGGATATTGCTAATTTCAAAGCCATGCAACATTTTGGCTTTTGGAACACTCTGTTATGATTGTTTGGAACTTTGCTGGGAAAGAAATGGAGAAGGTTAAAGAATCTCACCTTTGACATTAACCATAAATTCCTTCTCCTCCTGAAAGTTTTTGGTTTTCACCTGACACAACCAGCGGCCAGCAGCAGATAAACTGGTTTTCTCCACCCTGAATGTGGACGTTGTTTGATCATTTTCTGTCTGTGTGTCCACTGCCTGAGAAAAACAAAAGAGACTATCAGATTTCTCAGAGATTAGAGGAGATAAACTCGTGCTGAAACAGTTTAAAGATGATGTCACTGCGATCCAACTCACATAGAGCATGGATTTGTCGGGTTTGACCAGGGTTATTTCCCCGTGTAAAGGAGTGGGCTGGCCTGACGCAGAACAGTTGATCGTGAGTATGGCGCCTGAGTTGAGCTCGATGTCTCTCAGACTGCTCGCGATCACAGGTCTCGTGTCTTTCGAAGAAACCATATGCAGACATGGATTGAGCCCGGAAATATCCCAGAAACACAAGACAGTTTCACTCGCTTTGAATTAAAATGATTTTCACCTGGTCTCTCACAGCGAGCTCCGTGCCTGCCTGGACACACACATCCTCTGAAGCGATTGCATTCGCCCCGTTCACACACACATTTCTGTTTACAGTCTGCGCCGTAATAACCAGACGGACAGGCTGAAATCAGAAGACGTGTCCTCAATATATCTGACATATATTTCAAGTCATCATAATAATAAGGAAATATCACGTCTTAACAGATTAGGGTTGTAATAAAATACAATTAACATTTTATTTCATTAAAATGAAAAAAGAAAAAATATATATTTGAACTGTTTATTTTCATTGCACATAGCATTTCACTTTAGAACATCTTCAACAAAACCAGTTCACAGTACTACCATTATTAACACATTTACTAACACATTTTATTAACACATTTAGACAGTAAAATGCGGGATATTAAACCAAACCTACATAATGAATGTAGAACACACCTAGTGTGTGTTAAACTCACCCTCGCTGCAGTTCAGGCCCTTCCATCCAGACGCACAGGAGCAGCCGTACGGGTCCCTGAGACAGAAGACCAGCGATCGGCAGAGACCGTCTACACAACGCTCCTTACAGCTGGGGCCAAAGCGGCCCTCGCCACACACTGACACGAGAGAACACACACACACACATGAGATAACACAAACACATGAGAGAACACACAACGCTCCTTACAGCTGGGGCCAAAGCAGCCCTCACCATACACTGACACGAGAGAACACACACACGAGATAACACACATTGACATGAGAAAACACACACACACACACACACACACACGAGAGAACACACACACACACGAGAGCACACACAACGCTCCTTACAGCTGGGGCCAAAGCGGCCCTCACCACACACTGACACGAGGGAACACACACGCACACACACACATGAGATAACACACACACATGAGAGAACACACAACGCTCCTTACAGCTGGGGCCAAAGCAGCCCTCACCACACACTGACACGAGAGAACACACACACACACACGAGATAACACACACTGACACGAGAGAACACACACACACACACACACACACACACACACACGAGACAACACACAACGCTCCTTACAGCTGGGGCCAAAGCAGCCCTCACCACACACTGACACGAGAGAACACACAAACATGAGATAACACACACTGACACGAGAGAACACACACACACACACACACACACGAGAGAACACACACACACACACACCAGGAGAGAACACACAACGCTCCTTACAGCTGGGGCCAAAGCGTCCCTCGCCACACACTGACACGAGAGAACACACACACACATGAGAGAACACACAACGCTCCTTACAGCTGGGGCCAAAGCAGCCCTCACCACACACTGACACGAGAGAACACACACACACACACGAGATAACACACACTGACACGAGAGAACACACACACACACACACACACACACACGAGACAACACACAACGCTCCTTACAGCTGGGGCCAAAGCAGCCCTCACCACACACTGACACGAGAGAACACACAAACATGAGATAACACACACTGACACGAGAGAACACACACACACACACACACACACGAGAGAACACACACACACACACACCAGGAGAGAACACACAACGCTCCTTACAGCTGGGGCCAAAGCGTCCCTCGCCACACACTGACACGAGAGAACACACACACACATGAGAGAACACACAACGCTCCTTACAGCTGGGGCCAAAGCGGCCCTCGCCACACACTGACACGAGAGAACACACACACACATGAGAGAACACACAACGCTCCTTACAGATGGGGCCAAAGCGGCCCTCGCCACACACTGACACGAGAGAACACACACACACATGAGAGAACACACAACGCTCCTTACAGCTGGGGCCAAAGCGGCCCTCGCCACACACTGACACGAGAGAACACACACACACACGAGAGAACACACAACGCTCCTTACAGCTGGGGCCAAAGCGGCCCTCGCCACACACTGACACGAGAGAACACACACACACACGAGAGAACACACAACACTCCTTACAGCTGGGGCCAAAGCGGCCCTCGCCACACACTGACACGAGAGAACACACACACACATGAGAGAACACACAACGCTCCTTACAGCTGGGGCCAAAGCGGCCCTCGCCACACACTGACACGAGAGAACACACACACACACAAGAGAACACACAATGCTCCTTACAGCTGGGGCCAAAGCGGCCCTCACCACACACTGACACGAGAGAACACACACACACACGAGAGAACACACAACGCTCCTTACAGCTGGGGCCAAAGCGGCCCTCGCCACACACTGACACGAAAGAACACACACACACACACACACACGAGAGAACACACACACACACACGAGAGAACACACAACGCTCCTTACAGCTGGGGCCAAAGCAGCCCTCACCACACACTGACACGAGAGAACACACACACACACACGAGATAACACACACTGACACAAGAGAACACACACACACGAGAGAACACACAACACTCCTTACAGCTGGGGCCAAAGCAGCCCTCACCACACACTGACACGAGAGAACACACACACACACACACACACACACATAAGATAACACACACTGACACGAGAGAACACACACACACACACGAGAGAGAACACACACACGAGAGAACACACACACACACACACACACACGAGACAACACACAATGCTCCTTACAGCTGGGGCCAAAGCAGCCCTCACCACACACTGACACGAGAGAACACACAAACATGAGATAACACACACTGACACGAGAGAACACACACACACACACACACACACGAGAGAACACACACACACACACACCAGGAGAGAACACACAACGCTCCTTACAGCTGGGGCCAAAGCGTCCCTCGCCACACACTGACACGAGAGAACACACACACACATGAGAGAACACACAACGCTCCTTACAGCTGGGGCCAAAGCGGCCCTCGCCACACACTGACACGAGAGAACACACACACACATGAGAGAACACACAACGCTCCTTACAGATGGGGCCAAAGCGGCCCTCGCCACACACTGACACGAGAGAACACACACACACATGAGAGAACACACAACGCTCCTTACAGCTGGGGCCAAAGCGGCCCTCGCCACACACTGACACGAGAGAACACACACACACACGAGAGAACACACAACGCTCCTTACAGCTGGGGCCAAAGCGGCCCTCGCCACACACTGACACGAGAGAACACACACACACACGAGAGAACACACAACACTCCTTACAGCTGGGGCCAAAGCGGCCCTCGCCACACACTGACACGAGAGAACACACACACACATGAGAGAACACACAACGCTCCTTACAGCTGGGGCCAAAGCGGCCCTCGCCACACACTGACACGAGAGAACACACACACACACAAGAGAACACACAATGCTCCTTACAGCTGGGGCCAAAGCGGCCCTCACCACACACTGACACGAGAGAACACACACACACACGAGAGAACACACAACGCTCCTTACAGCTGGGGCCAAAGCGGCCCTCGCCACACACTGACACGAAAGAACACACACACACACACACACACGAGAGAACACACACACACACACGAGAGAACACACAACGCTCCTTACAGCTGGGGCCAAAGCAGCCCTCACCACACACTGACACGAGAGAACACACACACACACACGAGATAACACACACTGACACAAGAGAACACACACACACGAGAGAACACACAACACTCCTTACAGCTGGGGCCAAAGCAGCCCTCACCACACACTGACACGAGAGAACACACACACACACACACACACACACATAAGATAACACACACTGACACGAGAGAACACACACACACACACGAGAGAGAACACACACACGAGAGAACACACAACGCTCCTTACAGCTGGGGCCAAAGCGGCCCTCACCACACACTGACACGAGAGAACACACACACACACACACGAGAGAACACACAATGCTCCTTACAGCTGGGGCCAAAGCGGCCCTCACCACACACTGACACGAGAAAACACACACACACACACACACACGAGAGAACACACAATGCTCCTTACAGCTGGGGCCAAAGCGGCCCTCACCACACACTGACACGAGGAAACACACACACACACACACACACACACACACATGAGAGAACACACAACGCTCCTTACAGCTGGGGCCAAAGCAGCCCTCACCACACACTGACACGAGAGAACACACACACACACACACACACACATGAGATAACACACACTGACACGAGAGAACACACACACACACACGAGAGAGAACACACACACACACGAGAGAACACACAACGCTCCTTACAGCTGGGGCCAAAGCGGCCCTCACCACACACTGACACGAGAAAACACACACACACACACACACACACACACGAGAGAACACACAATGCTCCTTACAGCTGGGGCCAAAGCGGCCCTCACCACACACTGACACGAGAGAACACACACACACGAGAGAACACACAACGCTCCTTAAAGCTGGGGCCAAAGCGGCCCTCGCCACTCACTGACACGAGAGAACACACACACGCACGAGAGAACACACAATGCTCCTTACAGCTGGGGCCAAAGCGGCCCTCACCACACACTGACACGAGAGAAAACACCCACGCACACACACACACACATGAGAGAATACACAATGCTCTTTACAGCTGGGGCCAAAGCGGCCCTCGCCACACACTGACACGAGAGAACACACACACATGAGAGAACACACACACACACACGAGAGAACACACACACACACGAGAGAACACACAACACTCCTTACAGCTGGGGCCAAAGCGGCCCTCGCCACACACTGACACGAGAGAAAACACGCACGCACAGACACACACACACACACACACACACACACACACGAGAGAACACACACACGAGAGAACACACACACATGAGAGAACACACAACGCTCCTTACAGCTGGGGCCAAAGCGGCCCTCACCACACACTGACACGAGAGAAAACACGCACGCACACACACACACACACACACACACACACGAGAGAACACACACACGAGAGAACACACACACACACGAGAGAACACACACACACACACGAGAGAACACACACACACGAGAGAACACACAACGCTCCTTACAGCTGGGGCCAAAGCGGCCCTCGCCACACACTGACACGAGAGAACAAACACACACACACACACACACACACACGAGAGAACACACACACATGAGAGAACACACACACATGAGAGAACACACAACGCTCCTTACAGCTGGGGCCAAAGCGGCCCTCATCACACACTGACACGAGAGAAAACACGCACACACACACACACACACACGAGAGAACACACACACACACGAGAGAACACACACACACACGAGAGAACACACACACACACACACGAGAGAACACACACACACACACGAGAGAACACACACACACGAGAGAACACACAACGCTCCTTACAGCTGGGGCCCAAGCGGCCCTCGCCACACACTGACACGAGAGAACACACACACACACACACGAGAGAACACACACACATGAGAGAATACACACACATGAGAGAACACACAACGCTCCTTACAGCTGGGGCCAAAGCGGCCCTCGCCACACACTGACACGAGAGAACACACACACACACACACACAAGAGAACACACAACGCACATGAGAGAACACACAACCACACGCTTCATCCTCATGCTCTCGACACACACTCCACAGAAGAGAACACAACACCTGTCAAAATAGGGTCTGATTCATTGACCAATCATGTAAACATTAGAGCTAAATATGTCCCTAGTAATAAACGGCTATCTCTGAGTATATTGGCAAAGAATATGAGTGTTACCGGTTTGACAGGCGGGTCCTTTAAAGCCTGGAGGGCAGATGCATTCTCCCGTCCCGTCGTGACACACGCCTCCGTTAGCGCAGGGCACACATGGTTTCGTACAATTCACGCCCCATAAACCAGCCTTACAACCTGTTAGCATAACAACTGACCGTTACACAACATAACCTTACATTCAGCTGGGATGTACAGGAACTTCAATTGACAGGAAGATAATATGAACATATACTTTTCTGCACATTCAGCAAACGGTTTAAACTTTAAAGCAACCTAATTGTGCTGGAGTGTAAAGACTAATGTATTAGGGCTCCTCCCACAAACTCCTAAAGAAATACTTAACCAAATTGGATGGCCAATAAAGACATTTTATAGTGCAACTTACAGTGAGGAGCAGTATTATGAATCTTTATGATCATGACACATTCAATCTCAAATATTTCACAGTCATCGCTTGTAATTTAAATGTCAAGTAGGCCTATGTACTTTTTGCACCATTACTAGAGAATGCATTCAATTATTGTGGCGTTTAGTAAGAAAGCATGAACTGAAAGACTTACTCCTGACAATCAGTCGGGTTATTGCTTCGCTGAGCGGAGCTTTAGAAATGTAACGGATGGAATATAATCCAGCATGACTTTGAGCTTTTGCATTGGTTATTGGGAAATTAATTATGTCCATAATGTCTTCTTTGGGTGACGAGTGTTCAAAATGTCCTGAAAAACAAACAAAAAGACAACAGCTAGAACCACAAAAACATGCTTTTCAAAACCTTCTCTCATCTTAATCCTCCTCCTCCATCAACAATAACAGCTGACGACTGCTGCCACATTCTTCATAAAACAACCATCATCTGCAAATGTTTCAGACCACAACCTGACACACACATCCTAACTGCAAACACACACACTCTCCCCTCCTTCTCTCCTCTCTCAGAGGCAGAAGTCTTCAAACTCATCCATTCCAATCACCTGCAACCTGTCCGCTTGATGCTCTCCCCTCTCGTCTCCTTCAAACCCTTTCTTCTTCAGTTGTTCCTGCACTCACTCACTCAAATCAACACCTCTCTTCACACTGGTATCTTTCCCACAGCATTTAAGAGGCTCTGATAACCCACTGCTAAAGAAACCCACTCTAAATCCAGCACTTAGAAAACTACAGACCGGTGTCCCTTCTTCCATTCATTGCTTAGACACTTAAATGAGTCGTTTTCAACCAAATCTCTGCCTTTCTTACACAGAACAACCTGCTGGACAACAACCAGTCTGGTTTCAGAAGCGCCACTCAGCTGAGACGGCCCTGCTCTCTGTTACTGAAGCATGTGTGTGTGTGTGTGTGTGTGTGTGTGTGTGTGTGTGTGTGTGTGTGTGTGTGTGTGTGTGTGTGAGAGAGTGTGTGTGACCTGCCCTGCTCTCGGTTACTGAAGCATGTGTGTGTGTGTGTGTGTGTGTGTGTGTGTGAGTGAGTGAGTGAGTGAGTGAGTGAGTGTGAGTGTGTGTGAGTGTGTGTGTGTGTGTGTGTGTGTGTGTGTGTGTATGTGTGTGTGTATGTGTGTGTGAGACCTGCCCTGCTCTCGGTTACTGAAGCATGTGTGAGTGTGTGAGTGTGTGAGTGTGTGTGTGTGTGTGTGCGTTAGAGTTCTCAACGGGCCGGGTCGGCCCGACAAACCCGACAGGACCCGCGGGTTCGGGTCGAAAATATAAGCAAATGACTCGGGTCGGGTCGGACCTCGGGCTTAATCTAATCTGCTCAGTGAAAAAAAAAAACTCTATTAATCATCGCTGCTGTTCAAACTCTGTAGTCTGTTTTCTTTCGTTTTGAATTGTTCTGTTTAAAATTAGACATGTGAGGCAAGTAGGCTACCTTATATGCTGAGTTTCGGTTCATTTATGAGACGAGCTCCAGTTCATGCGCCGGCGCCTCCGTTTCTTATCTATCGTCTGCTATATTTACTTCTTATTTATTAAATCCAGGCAATTGGTTGATGAAACATTGATTAAAATTAAGATACAATTAATAAAAAACGAAATTCAGGTTAAAGAAAGGTTTTGTGCTTTCTGTTTGATGTCTCTGTGAAAGTTTTAAAGCATCTTTTAGTGCCGCTTTCAGAGTGCTCACGTCCGTAATGGAGAACACGTCCGTAACATTGTTTTTTCCTCATAAATGCGAACACGAAAAATAAAATAAAATAAAATAAATATTTTATGTACTGTGGTGACTGAGAGGAAAACGTTCATCCGGTGGGTAGTATTACTTTGGTTTGCGCAGTGTAATTCACATAATCACTAAAAAAATATTTTGCCTCCTAAATTTTTTTTTTTAAGCAATCAGGTTCACCGTAAAGAAAGTCTGGCTGCTGAGTGCAACGTGCATCGCGGGGGCAGACCTGACGCCGCTGTGTGCACGCCTTTAGCCTGGAGAAGAAGATGGAGTTGGTGAAAAGTAAACTTGCCGCAGGTGAATTCACCGTCGCTACTACAGGAGTGGGAAAATCAGAGGTCTGGAAAGTGTTTGGAGTGGTGGTGGATTCTGATGGAAATTCTACAGGTTATGTGCAGTGCTCAAAATTCAAGGTGCTGATGACATATGACAGCAAAAAAACAGGGTCGTCCAGAAGATTTTTATTTGAGGCATATTTAGTATATAGCCTATTTATATATTTAAAGTTTGTTTCAGTTGCTTGTATTGTTTGTAGGCTATTGTTAAAAGCAGTGGTGTAACTTTGTTTTAAAAAGTGGGTGGGACAGGTGTGTGTGTGTGTCTGTGTGTGTGTGTGGGGGGGGGGGTGGTATATAGTATACAATAGTACATTGTGTTGAATTTGTCGTTTAATGAGATCTAATATGTTGTTAGTGGCGAGTATTTTTACGTGCATATATATATAGATCCGACTGTTATCTTCATGTACTTCAATGGCCCAGTGGTAGAACTTTTGCCAAGCGTGTCAGAGGTTCTGGGTTCTAATCCGCACTAAGTATAGTTTTTTCTTTTCCTCATTAAAACCGATAGTTTATTAGTGGTTGTATATCAAGCAGGGACACGTTTTTTGTGCATTATGTTTTGTGATTTGTGATTCACCGTAACGAATAAAGAGTCTCTCTGCAACGGATTGAAGCGCGCGTCCGTGTGATTCGTGAAGACTGTGCGCGAGTCACAACAGAACACTGTATCCGCGCCACTGATAGCAGAAGCAACGAGCACTTTGGTCACTTGATTTCAAAAACAACACATTTCAGATCGCCTCTAATTTAACAAACGAACAAAATGAATGTTCTACTAGAGTTAACTGGAGATGTTTTATTTATTCGTATTGGTACATCCGTGCCGCGAGATGTTTCAAAAGTGGTGGGGACACAATCGACCCTGGCAAAAAGTGGTGGGGACATGTCCCACCCGTCCCACCCGCAAATTACGCCTATGGTTAAAAGACGTGAACATTAAAGGTTGATTTGAATTCCTGTCTGCTGGGCATGATAATACGTGTGAGAAAAAAAGAAGAAAAAAAGAAAATCGCGTCGGGCCGCGGGCCGGGTTCGGGCAGATAATACATGTTGAAGTGTCGGGTTACATCGGGTCCGGGCTTTAAAAGCCACGGGCCGGGTCGGGTTGTAATTTTCAGGCCCGTTGAGAACTCTAGTGTGTGTGTGTGTGTGTGTGTGTGTGTGTGTGTGTGTGTGTGTGCGTGTGTGTGACTTGCCCTGCTCTGGGTACTGAAGCTCTGAGACTCAATAGCAGCTTCCTAAAACTCAGTCCTCATCCTGCTGGATCTGCAGCGTTTGACACAGCCAGGAACCTTTTAAATCTTAAAGAGACACAAAATCACTCTTACGGACCTTCACCTGGACTGTTCCCTGCTGGAGGAATGACCAGCTCAACCAGAGCTTCTGAAGATTTAGCATTTTCAAGAAACGACTAAAGACGCATCTTTTTGTCAACATTTGACCTATTAAGACTAACACTTACAATTCAATATATCTACTAAAACATTTTTTAAAACTTGCTACGTGTCCTGTGCTGTCCTGTTTCCTGTTATCACTGTAAAGCTGCTTTGAAACAATCTGTATTGTAAAAAGCGCTATAGAAATAAAGGTTACTGGACTAACTGGGACTCGTCACAAAACTTGCATATTGTTGCCCTATTGTGGGTTTGATTGCTTTTATTGCTGTCCTCATTTGTAAGTAACTTTGGATAAAAACATCTGCTAAATGATTAAATGTAAATGTATTTTCTCAAGGCACGTCACAATAAAACAATGCACAGATGTTTATTCATGAGTTTTTTGAGTGTTCAGAGTTCCTACCGTTTTTATGGATGACTATGTCCTCTTGTAAATATTTCTTTGTCGTGAAAGAGAGTTTAACGTCTTCACCTTTGTTAACAGTGATTGTCAGAGATTCAGGGTAAAAGTCAGCTGAAGAAAAAGGAAACAGTTAAAAACGACATATGATCAGTTTACAAGTGCAGTGTAAGTCTTTATTCTGGCCTGTGCCATTACAAACAAGTATTTCCTTTCAAAGAAGATTTACTACCTTCATGGAGCATCTTGTAGGTGTAGATTTTACTCCCGTTAGAGTTTTTGACTTGGCAGTAAAAAGCTCCAAAGGTGTGATTGCGGGAAATCCATGTGACTTTTGCGGCAGAGTGGCGGCTTCGGTCCGGTTCAGTGCTCAACACATGAGTGTCCACATCAGGATACTCGTGGCCCAGACTCAGCGAACTGCTGCCAGAACCGGTCCAGTCACTGCTCACACACAGGAGTGACGGCAGGTTCGCCGAAGACACAACCGGGTCTGGATTTATGAGAGACACGTCTGAGATGTCAAGAGCGCTGCCTGCAGAAACAGGACAGGAATGATTATTATTTGATCTGAAAGGAAAGAGGTCTGCTGACTGCTATAGTTTATGTAGATTCAAATATATGTGACATTTACAAACTCCTTGATGTTACGTTTCAGTTTGTTTTATCTGCATATCTCTGAATATTAAATAATCTCTGTAATTATAACAATAATAATAATAATAATAATAATAATAAGTTTTATTTATATAGCACCTTTCCAGGGCTCAAGGACGCTTTACAATAAACAAGCAACAATAGAGGCAATGGACAAAGACAGCAGACAAAACAACAGTAGATGAACGTGCATGTAATAAAATCCAATCAGAGAAAAAAAATAAAAAAAAATAAAACAACTTAAGAATTATGACATTCAGAAAATAAGTGAGTTTTGAGCATGGATTTGAATTCAGAAATAGTGTTAACAGAACAGAGTGATCGGGGGAGAGAGTTCCACATTTTAGGTGCAACAACACTGAATGAGTCAATTCAATTCATATTTATTTGTATAGCGCTTTTCACAATACATATTGTTTCAAAGCAGCTTTATAGTCTGATCTGACAGACTGATCAATTATCTGCCCCCCATTGAAGCAAGGCGATGCCGAGGGACGACTAGACGGCCAGAGTCAGAGGATCGTAAAGTGCGAGTCGGGGTGTAGGGGTGGAGCAGGTTGCAGAGACAGAGGGGAGCCAAGTCTTGCAGAGATTTAAAAGTGAGAAGGAGAATTTTGAATTTAATACGGTAAGCCACAGTAAGCCAGTGAAGATCATGCAGAATTGGGGTGATATGCGCAGAATGCTTGGTATAGGTGAGTATTCTAGCAGCAGAGTTTTGAATGTATTGCAATTTGAAAATGGAGCTAGCAGAACGGCCAATGAAAAGTGCATTACAGTAATCAAGACGTGATGTGACAAATGCATGGATGACAGTTTCAGCGTCTGAGGTACTGATGAGGGACGGAGCTGAGCGATGCGACGTAGATGAAAGAATGCTGATTTAGTGATAGACTTAATGTGAGAGTGGAAAGATAGAGAGGAGTCAAAGATTACACCAAGATTTTTAACAGTAATAGATGGTTTGATATGAGAGCCAGCGAAATCACAGGTGAAGTTGGAAGGGATTTTGTTAGTGAGCGACGGAGGTCCGGTAAAAATAATCTCGGTTTTGTCCATGTTAAGTTTTAGAAAATTTGAATGAAGCCAATCTTTTATTTCATGTACACAGGCAGAGATTTTGTCGGTTGTGATAGATAAAGTCGATGTACAGGTAGTATATAATTGAATGTCGTCAGCGTAGAAATGATAATTGAAACCATGATGGTGGAGGATCTGACCAAGAGGTATTACATAAATTATGAATAGTAATGTACATTTACTCCTCATATTATATTGGTTTTATTCTGTAAATGTGATCTTTGCTGTAATTCTTTGTCTAGATAGATTAATAAATTACGCCAATAAAACTATTTTTTTATTTATAATTATGTTTATTGAATTTTTCATTATAATACAAATATAACAAGACATCTCAAAAAAACATTTACAATACAATAAAATAAAATAAAGGAACACCAATAGATTTATATATAAAACAGGACTACACCATAATAAAACAGGTTAGAGAATAAAAACAAAACAGTAAAATATTTCAAAAAGATGCAGAAGAGAACAAATGTTCAATGTCCAGAGAGTTATGCAATTACAAAATTCCTTGTAATATAATAGGGCGAAGATGAGTTTCTAAATAGTCCAGATGGGGTCCAGACTTTATAAAACTGGCATTTTTTTAAAATGTAATGCATCAGTAAGACGCTCCAGGGGAATCAATTAAAAAATAACCTTCTGCCAACCTTTAAGGGATGGAGATTTATCACTAATCCAATTAAGTTAAATATTTTTTCTGGCAGCAAAGGATAGAATATTGCACAATTTCTTATTAGCAGATGAAACAATGCATCCATTAGGTAAACCCAACACCAGTGACACTGGGTCAAAATCACACTGAATATTAAAGATCTTTTCCATTTCCCCCAGAACCAAACACCAATACCGTTGCAGTCTGTTACATGACCACAGACAATGTGTTAAAGTATCTATTTCAGTTTTACATTTTAAACACATAGTCGATAGAGAGGGGTTAAAAAAGGTCTGTGGTTAAGGGAAATATGGAGTCTGTGTATGATTTTAAATTGTATTTCTCTTCTACGTGTACAAACAGATATTTTCTTAGCATAAGACCAAATGTCATCCCATGCTTCATCATCAATGTCAGTAGCTAACTCTTCTTCCCATTTAGTTTTAATACTCTGTGTATCAGCAGAAGAGATTGAACACAAAGAACCATAAAACTTTCCCATAGACATTTTTCCTGATGATGAAAAATAACCTCTAAATTGAAGATATTTCACAATTCCTGACAAGTGTTGTGTTATTAGTAATACAATGTCTCAATTGGAGGAAACGAAAAAAATCTTGTTTGAACAACTGATACTAATGAGTTAAGTCCATAAATTACATTAATTTATTGTCTGAAAACATATTCCCAAGGCTAATAAGTCCCAAGTTACACCAACATTTAAAACCATTATCCCAAAAATCAGGGTTATTAAATATTGGGGTAATGAAAGAAGTCAATTTAGATCTACGTTCAAGCCTACAGACCGATCTCCATGCTTTCAGTGCGTTAACTATAATTGGATTATCATAAATTCCTTTTAGTTTTTGAAAACTCTTTACAAAAAGAAGAGCTCTTAAAGGAAATTGTGAAAAGGAGGATTCAATACCATTCCACACGGTCAAACACCTTCTTCGCATCCAAAGACAGCCCTAGCACATTTATGGATTTCCCTTTAAAGGCGTACATAACATTCAAAAGGTGTCTAATATTATAAGAGGAATTCTTATCTTGTATAAATGTTTGATCAATCCCAATTATCATAGGCAGACTTTTTTCAAGGCGCATTGCTAAAATTTTAGAAAGCAATTTCCGGTCTACATTCAGTAATGCAATTGGCCTGTAAAAAGAACATTAATCAGGGCTTTTATCTTTCTTTCAAATAAGAGAGATATTAGCTTCTCTAAGGGTCTTTGGTAATTCTTTAACCACAAACGAATAGTTAAACATATTAAGTTGCTTGTAGACACAAGCAACTCTTGAAACTCCTTAAAGAACTCTCTGCAAACCCATCTGGTGATTTACTGTTCTTTAGAGCATTAATATCTTGTCTAGTAAAAGGGACATTGAGACTCTTTTTGTGTAACTGAAATTTTTGAAAGATTAATCTCAGAAAAAAAGTCAACCGTTTGTTTGAGATGGACATTTGTTTTTTCAGAAGAATATACATTTATATAAAAATCTCTAAAACAGTTATTAATATTCTTATTATCATAGAAAATATTATCATCTGAGTCAACAATAGTTGCAATAAACTGAGATGCTGCACGTTGTTTTGCAATATATGTTAGAAATTTCCCAGGTTTATCTCCATGCTCATAAAATCATAGTTTGAGTATCTTATTTTCTTCGTCCACAGTAAGGAGACAGTCTACAGCCAATCGAATTGCTTTTAACTATTTTAATGAATCTGCAGAAGGAGATCTATTATACAGTTTTTCCCTAACCAATAACTGAGCCTCCAAGGCTCTTTGATTCAACAGATGAAGTAAATTGGATAATTAGCCCCTTGCATACAGGTTTCCCATAATAAAGATGGATTATCTTTGGATAAAGAGTTAATAGATAGAAAGGATTTAAATTCCAAAGAAAAGTAAACTGAAAATGCACTTTAAAGGGTAACTAAACCCTAAAACAATTTTTTTTAAATTAATGATTTGTAAGACTGGGGCTTTATTAATGCAGTTCATTGATTCCAGTAAATGTTTTGACATTTGGGTATAAAGTGTTTTAATTCTACAATACATGGTGTAAAAACGTCTGAGTGCTGCCCTCTTCAGGTTGAAAGAAGAGGTGGCTACTGCAGTTGAATTTTCCTATTGACGTTGTGGTACTGCGTGACGTAACCAGACTCCAGCTCACCACACCCTTGCCTACAGAGAGACTCCCCCCCCCAGGCTCTCAGGTACACCCCCCCCCCCTCCCTCCGCTGGGCTCTCAGGTACATGCAATACCCCCCCTCTCTCCCTCTCGCCCGCGAGTCTCCAGATCGTCGATGTGCGCTGACATTTCGTCCTCTTTCTTGGTAAGATCCGGCCCCGTATCCTGCAGTGACCGAAGTCTCCGCGTGGCCCACTCGCTCCACTGAGGCCTGGAACTGAACTGTGATCGTTTATCGCGGCTAGCACAGTATTCCCTTTCTCAACTATTACCTTTGTAATGTTATCAGTTAACTTGTCTAAAGCTTGAGCAAAGTTGGAATTGGATCTTTCCTCCTTGCAAATCTTCACACTCATGTCGTCCGTAACATCGCGTGCATCGCCTCTGACTGTAGAACTTTTCGGCACAATCTTCTTTGCTTTGGGAATTCTGCCAGATCCTTTTAAAAATATTGATCTAAAGACATGGCACAATAACCATCTTACCAAGTAGAATGATTTCACTGAGTGAAAATATAAATTGACAGAATATTTAATGTTACGGGAGCTTGTCAAATGACGTGTATACTCCACGACGCCATCTTCCTTCGTCAATAAAACTCTTTCTAAATTAGTAACACAGCTGTTGCAATTCTGAATCAAACAAATCAACATCAACAACAGTTCTCAATAATTTTTTTAGGTAATGTGCAAACATTCATTATGCCATTAAAACGATAAGATCATGTGCCTGTTTTATGTGGCATGAACATTATTGGCTCGTTTCCACTGAGCAGTACGGTACGGTACAGTACGGTTCGGGTCGGGTCGGGTCAGTAAACCATGATCCAGATAGCGTTTCCACCGCCAACAGTACCCTACTTGATAGGCGTGGTGTTTGCCGGAAAGAAGCGATCAACGTCATTTTCGCGCGAAGAAGAAAGCGACAAAGTAAACACCAAATGGATGGCATACAGCAGATCTTGTCCTTGCTTCTCGGCATGTTTGTCACAAGAAGACAAGCGCCGACATTAGGCATTTCTCAATACCAAGTATGTAAAGTTCTCAGCAGAAGGACTCCTGAGGACGCGAGTCCGGTAATTCTCCAAATGGAACAGCGTGTTCTTGAAAGCGTCACTCAGCTCGCTCTGCATGTACATTTTAGGCAACAATAAAACAAATATGTTATAAAACACCACTCTGCCTCTTTTCGTTTTCATTTAAAACAATTTTAAACATTATAGGCAATATGTGCATTTGTACAAATGTTGCAATAAACAACATTACAGTGATAATCTTGTAATAAAAAATTACAAAACTCAACCCTATCTCTTTTTGTTAAATTTCAGTTTTATCAATAATAGCCATTATAAAAGTATAAGTAAAAGGTAACGTTATAAGAAGCTATACAATAAGAAATATAGCAAACAATTCAGTCAAATATACAAATTCAGCGCTAGTCTAACGTTAACGTTACAACGGAAAAGTTATAGCCTAAATATATGAAACTTCACTTAGCCCTCAGCCAAAACGATTGGCCAGGGAACGAATTATCGATTCACGAGACCAAAGATCACCCGTTAGATATACACAAGACGAATTGCCACTACAGAGTCAGCGGCAAACGTCAGAACGACTAGCCGAGGAAAGGCTGTTCCAGGCGGGGAACATGAGCGCCGAGCGCCCGGTGATCGCCTGGAATGGATCAAATTATCATAAATCATTATAAATAAACCGCAGATTTGAGCTTTAAACAACTACATTCTCGCCTCAAAAAATCTTAAAACTACATTTCGTGAAAGAATAACCGTAGTATTATATTCCAACTGTATATTAAAAAATGGCGCTTCTTATGTTGTCATTCCCCTTGTAGCACGCGCAAGTGACGATACACTGTCAACCGATCAGCGTTCTGCAGTGAGTCTAGCTCCACCCTTTAGTACCGTACCACTGAGCTAGGTACCCCAACGGAAGGGTACCCAAAAAGCTGTACGGTACGGTTCGGCTTTTTGGTACCATTCACAACTTTTGACAGTGGAAACGCAAATAATTGCGTACCGTACCGAACTGTACCGTACCGTACCGCTCAGTGGAAATGAGCCATATGAGACTCAAACCGACTAACTTCCTGTTGCATAAAACCTCTGTGTGTTATAATGCCCTATGAAACACTCCAGGACTCAAACACTCTGACCGCATAAAACACTGTATGTTACAACACTCTGAAATACAGCCATAAAACTACTGGTCCATGACAGAGACACAAATACAGCCGACTTACATTTACATTTATTCATTTAGCTGACACTTTTATCCAAAGCGACTTACAATTGCTATATTTCAGAGGTCGCACACCTCTGGAGCAACTAGAGGTTAAGTGTCTTGCTCAGGGACACATTGGTGTCTCACAGTGGATTCGAACCCGGGTCTCTCACACCAAAGGCATGTGTCTTATCCACTGCGCCATCACCACCCCGACTTAAGGCTCAGAAACAGAAACACACAGAAGCTGTGTTTTAATCACTAGCTGCGATTTCACTTTCCCGTCCGGGCCTCACTGGAGCTTCTTCCGGGCTCTCACCAGTTTCTCGAGAAACCTTTTCACTTTTCTCACACTCATCTTCACAGTTGAAAACATTACAGACATACAGAAGGCAAAGTCAGCTAAACTCACTGGTGACGGTGTTACTCATGGTGTTGGAAATCGATTTCTGTTTGAGCAGGGTTTTGAAAACTTCACCCTGCGATTGTTACTGTACACATAAAATCATTGTGTGTGCAGTTGAGATATTGTATCTGGATTGATGAGCTATAAATAAGACTGAAACTAATTAGGGCGGGAAAAGAATCTGTGTGTATGTGTGAGTGTAAAGGGTGTTGGGCTTTTAAACCAACTCTTTAAACAGAGAGCCAAACAAGGCTGTCAAGATGAATAATGACTTCTTTCTTATCTTTGAGTGTAGTAGTACAACACTAGCTCGATATTATTGTTCTGCTTTACTGATTAGTGAGGGAACATGAAAATGCATCTCTCTTCACGTCTGATATCACTTTATCCTCTACACAGACCCGGTGGCCAGCTTCGACTCCCCCACCACACGCTGGCGTACTGTATCCCAATCTTCACGCAGAAAGAACTGGATAAAATATTCTGAATGACATCAATCGACAATTTGACTAGTGATACAGACAGGGATTAAACCACATCATGTTGGTTCATCAGGCCAGAGGAGAACTGAGACTGAGTCTGGTTTCTCACAAGGGTTTCCTCCATTCTGTCTCTGGTGTTCGCACCGCTGTCGCCTCTGGCTTCACTAGTTCTGGACATTTAATACTCAACAGTGTTATGGATCCAGAACTTTAATTTAACTCTAATTTAATAACTGATGATCTTTACAATGGAACTGAATCAAGACTAAACTGACTTCAGCTGAACAACAGATGAAATCCATAATTTCCCTGTTTATCACTGTAAAGCTGCTTTGAAACAATCTGTATTGTATAAAGAGCTAAATAAATAAAGGTGACGACTTTATTCTACATATATATGCCTTGCACTGTGTAATATTTAAGGATTGAGCAGCGATGGCATGTAGCTCAAATTCTATTCAATCATTTTCGTATTACTTCTTTCTCTGCCACAATCAGCTGAAACAATCTGCATAAATCTGGCAATTTACAGCTCTTTTCATGTTCATTTTCAAAGCATGTTCATCATAAATGTCTCATGTGTCTGTCAGGCAATATTTTTGTATGTGTGTAGATTTGTGAAGATTTGTCAATGTAATAGTGGGTTGTGGAGAAAGGAGGAAGATCTGGTGCCAGAGTCTCAGAATGAACCGGTCAACGGCTAAGGGGATTACTGAATTAAACTTACATTATTCTTATTTATTTATTTAAACTTGAGCCAGCAGAGTATTAATCATTGTACTGTCCCCTTTCCACTTCTGTAGTATCATGATACAGAGACTTATACAGAAACTCAACACAAAAGACTGTTTATTATAATTGGACATGGGTCATGTGTAGTGCAAGAAACAGCCAAAGAGTTATTGTAGGTGGTTACAACACACACACACACACAGACACACACACACACACACACACACACACACACACACACACACACACACACACACACACACACACACACACAGACACAAACAAACATAAAACACACAAACATACACACACAACAATGAAATGAAATTCAACAATGAAAAATTAATAGACTCAATTTTTCAGTCTACTAGTTTGGCAAAATCTGCAAAATAAAAATGTCAATGTTTAAACTACCTCACTAACCAAAACAATACATCAATAATCTAAATTTAAACATAATATTACCTCTCTAACTTTCTGTTATTTACATGTTTCATTACGGCAAAGTGTACTGTAATATTTTTGCAAAATTATTTTTCATATATTGAAAACATGATATTAGAAGTTTTGGCTATAGTTACATGGGATCTATGTTTCATCTTAATGATCAGAGCCACCAATACAACAAATACAGACAAACCACAAACCCCTGGAGTCCCATAGAGCAGAAACCAGAGAGACAGAGTGAATGAAGCCCAGCGTTACCTGTGAGCAAGCAGCCAATCAGACACAGCATGACGGAGGACATGTGACTCATGGTCCCCGCGAGACACAGCCGACCAGTTCGTGCACATCCACAGAGAAGAGCGTTCAGTCCCAGAGACAGAGTGTCTGTCAGAAACTCCGGTCCGCACACATCCCTCGATCCGGACTCAAATGAACTCTCCCTTTCTTTTCCTCCAGCGTCTCCACCCCTCTCTCTGTTCAGGCACAGGGAGTTGGAGTTCCTTTTCCTGTTTCCTCTCTGTGTGCTGAGGATGGGAAAGGCCACAGCTTAAACAATCGCATGTCATTAATTGCGGCTCCTGAAGGGAGGCTCCCATTTTGAGACAAGAGAGATATTCCGCCAGCAGCCCTTCCTGAGAGAATAAATCAAACCTCCTAATCTGGCATTTCATGCACTTTTTCATTGTGCTGATTTTGTTCACAACCAACTAAACGTCCAAGTCTCGCT
The DNA here is from genome assembly GCA_026230005.1 of Gila orcuttii. NCBI lineage: Eukaryota > Metazoa > Chordata > Actinopteri > Cypriniformes > Leuciscidae > Gila > Gila orcuttii. The sequence continues at coordinate 131,022 of JAPDVR010000004.1, forward strand.
GTTGAGCACATGTGTGTTTTACTTTGTGATTTATTTAAACGTTTGATGAAATTTACTTCCATTGAAAGAGCTTCTATTCTCCTCCACGATCGGCATCTCGATGGCTGACATCAAAATAGCAGCAATGCCTTATTTTTAGATTATATATGAACTGCATGAATTGTTTCGATGTTGTTCTTGGGTTTCCACTCGTATGCTGTAGAAGAAAATAAGAAAAAGTAATGGACTGTATGCAACAAAATCTCACTTCAAATATACATTTTGCTGGTGAGAAGTAGTTATCACGAGTGCACTGGTCCTCACTCACATTGAGCAAAGTGCATTTGATCTGATATAACTGAGTATAAGGTAATAAGATTAATTATATGAATGCTTGAGATGCGTCTGTAATCTAGATTTAAACTGGGAGAGTGAGTCTGAGCCCCGGACATTATCAGGAAGGCTATTCCAGAGTTTAGGAGCCAAATGTGAAAACGCTCTCCCTCTTTTAGAGGACTTAGATATTCTAGGTACTATCCAGTGGCGGCTCCTGCAAAATCTCTCAGGGGGGGCAAATGTTTCAGATCAACTTTATCGCATGCTGACTTTTTAATAGATTTAACTTTAGGTTTTGAGATGTGCAGGAAACTTAAAACAGGTTTTCTTTTGTTTCCTGAAAAGTAACAGTTTTGGACATACAAGGCTTCCGTCCGACAGCGATGATTTGTGTGTGTGTGTGTGTGTGTGTGTGTGTGTGTGTGTGTGTGTGTTGTTACGTTAATTAACATTTTACCAAAATTCAAGCTCAAATGGAGTTTGACAAGGGTTTTTGACCAGTAAATGCATTTTCAATCCACTCAGATAGTTTATTTTATTAAAGATTTCACTAGGTGGCGACAAATAATATTGTTGACTGAATCGTTGACGTGTAGGATAAAGATTGTGTTGGTGTTCGAATGGAATGTACAAATTTCAAAGTACAATGCTAGGAGTAAAAAAGACTGCTACCATCCTTTCCTAAACTGATTGTAAAAACAAAGTGAGATTTTCCAACACTCGAGTATTTAAATGGTCAGCAATAAATACCTCTTTAGACAGCCTCTGCTTGTCTTCTTCTCCCAAGGCCCTCCTAGATCTTGTTGTTCCTGTTGTTACTTGCTCCTGCTCCTGAAATGAGCTCTGGTCCTGATTACTACGACGGCTGAATGGTATTTCTTTTAATGACACGATAGAATTAACTGCATTCGCCATGACGTTGTTCAAGTTCAACTGGCCTCAACTCGCGAGATGTCCCAACAGTCTCTCTCACTCTCGTTCTCTTTTTTATTTTTATTTTTTTAATCACATTTGATAAAGATATTAAAGTAGTGTTTCATTTTTTGTTGTTGTTCAAATTCAAAATTGTTTTCAAATATTATTTGTCACTTAATCTTAAAGATTTTTAATAGTGTATGTTTGTTCCCACCAATGGCTGCATAAGTTAAGGATAAGCACGTAAGCACGTTAGTGCGAGCCCTCCGGGAACCCATAGAGAATGCATTGCAGTGCCTGCAGTTCGAAAAAATACATCTTTGAATGTAAGTCTATGGGAACACTCTGGGCGATTCTCAGCCAGAGTCAGAGAATGTCTAATATGGGGAGAAGTTTCACTGGCAGTAAACTTCCGGGTTCTGAACTGGTTGCAGTTCCACTCTGGCTCCATATGAGGGCGCTCACAGGACGAGTGCAGAATGAATGGAGGTCTATGGAGATATACCCCTAAAAATCCACTAAATCCCAGGATATCATTTTTTGTCTAGTAATTTGAATGTTGTTTTCGAAAGGAGATGCAAAGAAATTACAGATTACTGGGTGTTAGATTTTTTAGAGTCACTTGTTTGCTTTAAAAAGTCTTTTAAAATGGCAATGACGTCATACCCATCGTACGACCAGAGAACTGCTTTACGGAAATCCTTCAGTCACTTTGGTGCTTTCGCGATCTGCACTTTCTTTTCTCTCGAGGCATCGACAACACCGCTGACACAGGTAAACACACGTGCTAGAAGAGTTTTTGTTTTGTTGTTTTAAAAGACCACGCCGAAAATACTTCGGATGTCACGATGCCATCAAGCGGTATCTCTGGACGTAATCAGTCCTTCACTGACCAATCAAAGTCCATTAGCAGAATGCTAGCGTGTTATGGGCAACCACAACTCAACCTGTAAGAAATCGAAAGGACATAAGTACTTGTTCATTCAACTTTGGACCTATAACCCATGTTGAACTTGCAAAATCTACATTCAAATCTGAGATTTCTCAACGGCAATCGGGTGAAAGAGACAAATTTAGCCGTCTAGCCCCATAGACTCCCATTCATTTTGCCCTCGGACGATCGCCCCCAAGTGGAACTCTGGTGGAACTACAACCAAAATTCGGTACAATAGGGCTTAACCCCCTGGGGTCGGCTATCGCGCCGGCGCGATAGTCTGGCTTTTTTTCTTATCAGTGCAAAAGAAACTCAAATAACTCCGTCAATTTTTGTCATACAGGCAAGTGTTATACATTTTTAAAAACTGTTAAATGTCTTCTTTTTTGTGTACACTAATAATAAAAACAAAAAGTTGTTTTTCGTAAAATAAAGCTCTCAATGTGAAGTTCATTCTGAAACACGACAGAAAATGATCTGTAACTCAGCCAATACTTGCCAGCCACACATGAAAGCAATGTCTTTACAAAGTTCGAAGTCTCCTTTTTTAAATGAAGTAAATCATATCAAAAACAAATATTCTCGGTTTAAGAAATCCGTATGAAAGCAACGACATGTACAGTTTCTCCAGCCCGAGCTCATTAACTTTAATTTGACCACACCCCCACGCGCGCAGCTGTTATCATTCAAATGATCCACGTGAAGGAACGCAGAGCTGTTAACGCCCTCATCAGCTCTAAACAAAGAATCAGCGACTCCAGTATTTCTCTACTTTTCATCAGTTTGGAAGACTGTTTGTGCTGTGGATTTACCTTGGATTACCTAAGGACACATTTTTATTATGAGAACAATTTTTAAGGTAAGAGACATAATAGTAAGTGTTTTATTGTTGCATAAACTTTATATTGTAAAGCTACTAAACCAGTGCCAGCCTAAAATGTTATGAAATGAGATACAAGTATGCTAGTATGAGTGTTTATTCTAATATGGTGAATATTTTAATGTTTAGACCTGTGTTTACTGTTAAATACTGTGTTTGTGGATATCTGCTCAAACGTAGATGTATAATGTAACAATAATGTTTCATAGTTTGGAGCGTCTCGATCGCTGCACGCGCTGAGTTTGGGTCTGAGTCACGCTGTGTGTTTGAAAAACAAAACACGCCACACATTAGGCTTCACGACAAACTCATCTCATTTCATAACGAATAGAAATATTTGAAGTAACATATGATAAACAATGTATGTTTGTCTAGTGTAGTGTTACTGAAAAGTGTTCATTTTTAACGATTTATAGGCGGCCTGCTATCTAGGAGACTGGAGTAATGATCACAGGAATAAATTACACTTTACTATATATTTACATAGAAAACAGCTGATTAACATTGAAATATTATTTCACAATATTACTGGGTTTGTTTTGTATTTTTACTCAAATAAATGCAGCCTTTGTGAGCATACGGGACTTCTTTTAAAAACATTAAAAATCATACCGACCCCAAACATTTGAACGGCAGTGTGTGTGTGTGTGTGTGTGTGTGTATATATGTGTCACGTTTCAGTATGTTTGAGTTATGTTCTGTGATCTTGTTTCCCCCTGTCTTTGTGATTTTGGTTTAGTCCTGTTAGTGTTTCCCGGTCTGTTTAATTAGTAATTCCCTTCACCTGTGTTCTGTTAATCATCCCATTAGTCCCTGTTCATTTAAGCCTTGTGTTTTCCCTCAGTGTTTGTTGGTCGTCGTCCGTGTATGGTTGTGTGTTCTCCGAAGTCCTGGCATTTGTTCTTTTGTTCCTGTTTATTTCTGTAAGTTGAGTTTTTGTTAATAAATCAACTATACTGCAGTGCCCGTGTCCTCGTCTTCAGCTACCTGCACACAAACCTGACAATATGTATATATATATTTATATATATTGTGTGTATATATATATATATATATATATATATATATATATATATATATATATATATATATATATATAGTGTGTGTATATATATATATATATGTATATGTGTGTGTGTGTGTGTGAGTGAAAAATCTAAAATGTATTCCCAGAATCGCCCTATAGTTTGTCTTGATGTCAACATGTTTACAGGTGTTTATTTATTTATTTTTTAGAAAGGGACCAGGGGTGTATTCCAGAAAGCAGGTTATGTGACTTACCCGGGTAAGTTTAGGAGTAAGTAAGCGGATAACCTCTGCTTTCGGTTCCAAAAATGGAGGTAACTTTCGGGTTATGTAAGTAACCATAGCAATTGACTCTCTGAGGATAACCTGCTCCGGAGCAGGTTATGTTGCAGGGTTAGTTTGTTTCAGAGAGATTTCCGAGCATGGTGTGCCCTTTTTGATGAAGATCCTGTGGACGTAGAGGCACAGATTATACAGTAATAGTGTTACCGTTTTTCAAAAGAATCGTTAATTTATTTAACGAAGATTTTGAAACCATATATAGCAAACGTGACACATCGCGGATTAGCGCTTAACACAGAGCACATTTTGTGCATTGCCCTTCGCTTTTTTGCGACGGGGAGTTTTTTGTTTACAATAGGCGATGCAGAGCATGTGGGAAAGGCAACTGTGTGTAAAGCTGTTCGTACAGTATGCATGGCACTCAAACGGTTCCTACACACTTTTGTGCAGTTCCCTGGCCATAAACCACTGAGGGTCATTAAAGATGATGACCCTGGTGGTGATGGCGCAGTGGATAAGACACATGCCTTTAGTGTGAGAGACCCGGGTTCGAATCCACTGTGAGACACCAATGTGTCCCTGAGAAAGACACTTAACCCCTAGTTGCTCCAGAGGCGTGCGACCTCTGAAATATATAGCAATTGTAAGTCGCTTTGGATAAAAGCGTCAGCTAAATGAATAAATGTAAATGTAAATGTAAAGAGGAATTCCACAGAGTGGCGGGTTTGTCCGTTCCATGATATTCTATGACAGACCATTTTAGTTACACAGTTAATCTATCCATACTGTATACAGTCACAATAATTTTAAATGTTTCTAATTATAGCCTATAACTTTCAATTTCAGGGTTCCCAAATGTGATTGGGTGCATTGATGGAACCCACATTCCCATTATAGCTCCTTCAGTCAATGAAGGAGACTATGTTAATAGGAAGTCAATCCATAGCATCAATGTGCAGGTGACAATAGATTTTTGGGGTGCTAAATGTTTGGGTGTTTAAATCACCCTCATTACTGGTCCCCACTAACTAGGTAATAGTGATGCAACCCACCTCATCACTAATGTTGAAGTCAAATGGCAAGGGTCTGTATGATGCCAGAATGTTTAGGGAGTCATCATTGTGCCACAAATTTCAACAGGGTATGTTTTGCCTTACACAATGTTTTTTTTATTTTTTTTTTTTATGTTTTTTTATGCAATTATATACACTTTAACTACCTTTATAGGACACTTCAATGGTTACTTGCTGGGGGACAGAGGGTACCCTTGTCTGCCCTATATGATGACACCCTACCCTGAACCTGAGCCTGGACAACAGGCACAATTCAACCCGGCCCACAGCAGAACACGGATCAAAATGACCAGGCATCCTGAAGGCAAGGTTTCAGTGCCTGCGTGGGCTCAGGGTCAGCACAGAAAGGTCATGTGACATCACAGCTGCTTGTGTTGTTCTTCACAACATTGCCACACTGAGAGGTGAGAGGGCCCCCCCTTCTCTTGATGAAGATGGCCAAGAGGAACCTCCAGTGAACCCAGTAGACCCAAGAGATGGCAGGGTGGTACGAGACATGATTTGCCAAAATCACTTTAATTAAAACCAGTTAACAGTCAAGTGTTGTTCATGGTTTCTTTATTTCCTGTAACAAAAGACATTTGTATTTATTGCTTTAGATTTCATTCAACAACAAATGACAGATTAATGTTCACAAACTGTTTCCCACCTTAAGCTGGTGCTCCAGCAATTCAATTTCAAGTCTGGCCTTTTTTAGATTAAGCCTTTTCTCCTCCATTTGAAGCTGTATAAGGTCCATCTCCATGTCACTTTTTCTGATTTGCTTTTGAAAGTGGACCTTATGCAGCTCTTTGGCAGGCAACTAGAAAGACAGAATAATTAAACATGACTGAAAAAGTCTGTTATACAAACACAGACCAAATATTTAAATGAGGAAGGAGAACTGCAGAACATTTCTTACACTGCTAAGATTCTGTGTGGAGGTTGATGGACCCTCATTTGTATTAAAATCTCCTGCCATATTCTGTAAAATGACAATGACAATTTATGCTCTTATGTAAAAAAGGGGGAATGCATTGTATGCATCATACCTCTATGGGCCTCCCCACATTTTCTGTTTCTGTCACAGCAGAAGTGGTCTCTTCATCGTCATCCTACAGTGCAAATAAGGAAGGATGCCTGGTCTAGCAAACAGAAACCTGAACACAATAATCACTTACAACTGTGACAGAGTGTGGTGTTGCAGGAGGATCCAATAATACAATGTGGCCATCAGCAACTGCAAGATAATTAAACCAATAAGATAATCATGCATATTCAATACTCAATGTATATTCTTAAACAAATACAACTAATAAAGAAGGACATTAGGAACATCTAAGAGTACTAGTAATAGTATTACAGTATACAGCATATGCAGTCAAAGCAGCATGCATACTGCACAAGTGAATCAATGACTGTAAAATGCATTTAAAATGCCTTTTTAAAATGGTGACAGTGTTGATGATTTACTTTATTAAAACACTGACAAAAACAGTGAAAACATCAATAAATCATAAGTATTAATATGGTACACCTACATTTTACTAAGCCACTTGTCTTGGTAGCTGAGTCTGACGAACTGCCCCCCGGAATCCCATTGACCACAGGTCGCCCTTTATTAAGGGACAGTGCCAGCTCCTCAGCTGGGGTGAGGGACGGTGGAGGTGGACCCCCACCTGTTTTACGGGCCTCAGCCTTCTTTCTATTGGCTACATAGAAAACTAAATTACATTAAATACTAAATTACATGGCGTCAGTAACAAGTTTAGTAAGGTTAGAAAATATTACCTTGCTGGAGAATGTTTTTGTGTTTCATTTTTCCTTGGCTCACACTTCTTCTAGCTCCAGAAGGATTACACCTGATAAAACAAGAAGCCAACATATAACTAGCCAATTATGTGCATTACTACTGTAATATTAAGAAATGTATGGAGGCCAACAAGTAAATACTTGTCTATTTTTACTACATGCTCCAAAGAATTTTTGCGTCACAATGAAAGGGGAAAATAGCCCATTTATAATTTTCTAAACTCACGCATTTACTCTGTCTGTTATTTTTTGCCAAATGCCAAGCCAACTCTCTTTCTTTTGCTGATGCAGCAGTATTGCTTTTTTTAGTTATAATGGCCTTATAGTCTTCATAAGCAAGTATTAAAACCTCCAACTCAGTTTCACCGAAATATGTAGCTCGCTTTTTTTCTCCCTTGGTTTCCATGGTGACTCCTTAAATCGGCGATCCATTGAAAATGTCTTTATGTACTCGCCGTGCGCGCGCATTAACTCTGGGTTACCAATAGGAGGTTGATTAAACTAACTCCTCACAGGTGTTTTGGAACCGACATACCCCGAGTAAGCAGGTTTTGGGTTAATCAACCCAGAGTTCAGGGTTAATCTGATGGTAAATTAACCCAGCTTTCTGGAATACACCCCAGATGCCACTGGATGAGTCCTGCTGACTTCAACATTCACATGAGTCTCTGTACATGAACATGGTAAAATGAAAAGTCAAACACCTTGGACATGACAGGTGTGTAGGCTACTATGTTTCAAGAATGGCACAAAGGTGTGTGATTGTTTAAGTCTTTGTCTTTACATCAGTGTGTTTACTAATGTGCTTTTTGTCCTTTGTTGTGTATCTTTGGATTATGTTGTGTTGTAAATAAATCCAGACAATCTAAAAGCCATTCTTTTTTTTTAATTTCTCCTCATTCTTTGTGCAAGGCTTCTCATGATGATAGGGCCTGATAGCCTCTAATAGGGCCATTAGGGGAGGGTCTTTGTCTTTCTCAGGTGTAAAATGCATTCATATTAATGAGAGATCCACGTCTCCTCGCATAAAGCTTTCTCACACAAAACACGTCATTCAAATTTTAAATCAATATATTGTCTTATCTAAATGAGTATGCAGGATGATTTTCACATAGTTTTGGAGCAAATATTCTAGGCTACGTGATACCATTTTCGAAAGTCTTGTGAAGAAATAATCACTATGGGTTTTATGACCTTATTTCAGTGACATTTGTTTTTTGTTTTTTTCGCAAACCACGCATAAACATTATTATCTTAAAAATACAAACATGTACATACATGTTGCTCACATATTACGGTAGCCCCGTTTGTGCTATATAGAGTGAATTTACACCTTTGCCATTAACATGTTTATAAATAACTGAAAAAAGCACAAATGTCAGAGCATGTCAGAACACCTCCAGGACCCAGAAAACACCTCAGACCTCAGAGGGTTAATAGGGAGTGGCCAGTCTTTTCTTAGACGGCTTTGGCCAGAGTGAAATCGCCCAAAAAGAGGCGGTACTCCACAGAACGTGACATGACGCTGATTGGACTATATCCAGAGGTACAGTGCAGGCTAGCGTAACTCTACCTTTCACACTTTGGTGGTGGGTCGCCCAATCACCCTAATGAAGAAACCGCCCCTGATACTATCAAAAGCCCAGAGTTTTGTGAGCTTAAAAAGTGTGATGGATTTTAAGGCGATAGAATATCAGTTAAATACACATGAGCTAAACCATTTAGGGCATTATAGGTCAGTAGCAATACTTTTGTAACTGATACGGAACTTAATAGGTATCCAGTGTAGAGATGATAAAATTGGTGTTATTTGATATTATTACACGGCTCTGTGGAATACTTGATTCTGATTGGTCAATCGCGCCCTCCAGCATTATGTTATTCCCAACAATAACAACCACTCAAAGCAGATAACGCAGGCTCATCCGAGTCACTGAAGTCAGCAGCACTATACATTGCTAGGAATGTTTATTCTTCGTGGAAGTTTTGCATTTGGTGAGCTAATAAATTAAATTAAATTTAATTTATTCCATTTCTACATCACCAGCATTACAGAACATTACAGAACAACTCACCACGAAATGGATCCAGCAGTTGCCAGCAACCGGGCTCTGGGAGAATACCTGTCGACGTTATTGCAAGAGGGCCAGTCCGTCCAAAGGTACGCAAAGGATTTTCTGTCCATTTGCCATCTGGGAGCGCTAGATGATATCCAGCCCATGGGCCTGTTTTGGAATGGGCTGGATTATGAAATCGCTCGATGGATGCCGCGGGACCTTACCAACTGGACTCTTGACCGGTATATCGCTCAGGCTTGTTCCTTGGAGAACCTCTTCTCCATTACAGGCTTGTTCTACTCGACACCTCCCGAGTTCACATTACCCGCGAAGCCCTCGTCGTCGTCTTCGCCGCTGGTCCGATCCAGCCCTGCCGAGCCCACTCTTCACTGCAGCGCTGACGAACTCACTCTTCACTGCAGCCCTGACGAACCCGAGCTCCTCGTCAGCCTCGACGAGCCGGTGCTTCAAGTCAGCCTCGAAGAACCCGAGCTTCACATGAGCCCCGACGAGCATGCATCTCACGTGAGCCCAGTGCGATGGATTTTCAAAAGAATGCTCACCCTCTGATGTAGTTCTCTTCAGGAAGGGTCCTTCTGGCCCGGTTAGAAGAATGTGACTCGCACTCAATGATCCAAGGTCCAGTCAGATGATTATAATAAATGTTACAAAATTTATTAAAATAATCAAATGAAAAAGGAATACTTGTTACAGATCATAAATGAGTACTAACTAACAGATATATACTAGCTAGGCTTGAAACTTCTTGCCCCTGACAACTGCTGGTGTGTCAGGTTGGTGGTTGCAAGGAAGAGCGAGCAATTTCTCCTTTCCTTCTCTTATATAGTCTTTTGATGCAGCTGGCTTTTGTTTCCCCGAGGCGCTGTAAGCATCTAGTTTCACAAGACCGCTGTTGCAGAAAGGAGCTATGTTTCTAGCAACTGCTTAGAGGGTATGAGTCCCTCATGTATAGAGAGGTGAAAGGTTTAAGACACAGTAATAAATCTTAAATGTTCATAAACACAGTAATACACTTTAAATGTTCATAGCTTTCATTAGTTCAGACACTTCTTTTAAACAGGTGGCTTTATGTGGCAGCCCATGTTTTCTATTGTGTCCTTTTCGACCTCTGCATTTGGATGTAGACAGATTTCCTGCTGAAGATTTTAATAAAGTGAGGCCAATGCCATTCTCAGATGAGCCTATTTCCACACCAGACGAGCATGCATTTCACGTGAGCCCCGACGAGCATGCATTTCACGTGAGCCCAGACGAGCCTGCACTTCTCGTCTGCCCCGCCGAGCCTGCGCCTCATGTGACCCCTGCCGAATCCAGTGAGTCAAATGCCGAGTCAAGTGAATCCAGTGAGTCGAGTGCATCGTTCAGTACGTCAAGTGCATCGTCAAGTGCATCGTCCAGTGAGTCAAGTGCATCGTCAAGTGAGTCTACTGAGTCAAGTGAGTCTACTGAGTCAAGTGAGTCTACCGAGTCAAGCCCAGTGAAGCGCCGTTGCAGAAGGAGAAGGAGGACGCGCTCGGCTACTCAGGCTCCAGTGAGTGTACCCAGACTTCTCACCCTGCCGGCCCCGCCTCTGCGCCTCGCCCTGCCGGCCCCGCCTCTGCGCCTTGCCCTGCCGGCCCCGCCTCTGCGCCTTGCCCTGCCGGCCCCGCCTCTGCGCCTCGCCCTGCCGGACCCGCCTCTGCGCCTCGCCCTGCCGGACCCGCCTCTGCGCCTCGCCCTGCCTGCGCCCTTTAAGCTCCGGGAGACCTTTCCTAAACCCATGGATTTCCAAGGCTGCGCCGCCATGGTCGTCTGCAGGGGCTTCACCACCCTGGCCTTCGCCTCATCCTGCTCCGCCCTGGCCTTCGCCTCGTCCTGCTCCGCCCTGGCCTGCTCCGCCCTGGCCTTCGCCTCATCCTGCTCCGCCCTGGCCTTCGCCTCGTCCTGCTCCGCCCTGGCCTTCGCCTCGTCCTGCTCCGCCCTGGCCTTCGCCTCGTCCTGCTCCGCCCTGGCCTTCGCCTCGTCCTGCTCCGCCCTGGCCTTCGCCTCGTCCTGCTCTGCCCTGGCCTGCTCCGCCCTGGCCTTCGCCTCATCCTGCTCCGCCCTGGCCTCCGCTTCGTCTTGCTCCGCCCTGGCCTCCACCTCGTCTTGCTCCGCCCTGGCCACCTGTTCAGTCAGGCCCGCCCACGCTCCACGGCCCAGGCCCGCCTTGTCTATGTCCAGGGTCCGTTCCCCTGCATGGGCCTGGCCCTCCATCCCTCCCCCAAGACCGCCTGTGCTTCACCGCCCTCCTGAACTTTCTTGTTTTTTTTTTTGTTTTGTTGGGCGTCAGGAGCCGTCCTTAAGGGGGGGGGGGTTATGTCATGATGTGGGTTTTGTGTCTTGTCTTCTTTCATGTTCAGTGGTTCCCTGACCTGTTTATTAGTTATCCCAGGTGTTTCTTATTATGCACGCCCCCTTGTTATCCTGTTAGCTCGTTTGTCTATGATTATTTAAGCCCTGTGTTTTTGCCCTGTCCTTGTGAGTTGTTGAATATTTTATGTCAACGTGGGTCGCTTCCTTGTAACCTGTTCTTGAGTCCTTGTAACCTGTTCCTGTCTGAGTTTATAGTTTGTTAATAAAGCCATACTGCATTTGGATCCATCCTCCTCCATTTCTACATCACCAGCATTACAGAACATTACAATAAGTGGTATGATTATATATTATTTTTTTAAGTCGTCATCTTCATTTATATAGCGCTTTTAACAATGTAGATTGTTCCAAAGCTGCTTTACAGTGATAATAGGAAATGAAAGTAACCGAGATTGTTTTGGCTTTATGACAGCTCTAGAATAAAGTTATTTTCCAGCTAAAGTTATTTTTAATTGATTCACTTCTGTTGCAACAATCATTAGTTATTAACTTAGCGGCCGCTAACACGACACCGTTTTAAGTAAGTTCTCTCTACGCAAACTTTAAAAGTGCAAACCCGCGAGAACGCTGATGGCGTGCACATTTGTATTAAGAGTTCATTCTATAGGTATGCGCGTTTTAATTATATGTGCGCAGGCATGTAGTCCTTCCCTACAAAACCAACCCTTAACAAACTACTTGTCTGGCCTTAAAATTTATAATACAGAATTTTATCGCTTCGGCGTAGCCACATGAACCGGAATTATCCAGACAATGTTTATCAGTACAGAGGTAAAGGGAAGGAGGCCTTCACAGTGAAGAGACTAGTGACACTTCAGGACTGCGTTGTCGTCGCGTCCAGACGCAGGTCCTTCATCAGATCTGGATACGGCCTGGATCCGGCGGACTGCGGTAAACCTTGGGATAAACAGAGCCATTCTTCTTATGATGTAACGAGTACATCAGGAATTATTTAGATTATATATCTCTTAAATGTCCGTCTAATTTGAACTTGCTGCGCTAGCAACTGCTCTATCCGCAGAAGCTTTGCATTTAAACACTTAATAAAATTTTTAAACACAGATCAATATTTCCTGTCGAATTATTTACTTATGTGGCAAGAAGTCGTGTAATAAGCGGGATAATGTACATCCAGCCAATTGTTCTCTCAAAATAAGCCCCGTCAGGCTTATAAAGACTCATTATTACCCTGTCGGGGGTTATTTTGAGAGAACAACTGGCTGGATGTACATTATTGCTTACATATTTTCTTGATCTGGTAAGAAATCTAGCGGCTGCATTTTGGACTTATTGTAGCTTGTTTATTGAGGATGAAGGACAACAGTTAGTAATGGTCCAATAAGTAATACCTCAGTCTTAAGAAAATTACAGGTCATCTGATATTTTATATCCTAAACACACTCTGTAAACTTGGATAATTTAGAGATTTCATCATGTCCTGATGAAATATACAATTAAGTATAAAATAATAAGAGTATCATCGGCATAACAGTGGAAAGTAATTCAATGTTTTCTAATAATTTTACCAAGTGGCAGCATATAAATTGAGAATAGCAGAAGGCCGAACACAGATCCTTGCGGCACTCCATAATTTACTGACATTATCTTAGATTTTCCCCCATTTAGGGTTAGGGTTAGGTGGGTTAGGGTTAGGGTTTCCCCCATTTAGACAAAATGGTAACGGTCAGACAGGGACGATCTAAACCACCTTAATGCCTGTTCCTGAATACCAGTGTAATTTTGCAGTCGATCTAAGAGTATTTTATGATCTATAGTGTTGAATGCAGCATGTAAAACTACTATTGAATTTTTTTACTATGACTATAACTGCCAACTTGAACGATCTTGGAACATGACCTAGAGATAAAGACGAGTTAATAATATTGAGCAGAGGCTCTTCTGCTACAGGTAACAACTCTTTCAGTAGTTTAGTGGGTATTGGATCTAATAAACATGTTTAAATGCAAAGATAAGTTTATTTAGCTCGTCCTGTCCTATAGTTTTAAGCACTGGAATTGTTCTTGAGGGGTGATAATTGAGGCTGAATCATAAGTCACTGACAAAGGTAGTACATTTACAATTGTATTTCTGATGCTTTCGATTTTCTCAGTGAAGAAATTCATAAAGTCATTACTACTAAATTGGAATGGAATAATTTGTTCAGGTGATGTTTATTTGTTAATCTAGCCAGATGAGTTTGTTTCCATTTATGCTCTAGATTACGAATTTCTCTCTTGATAGCATGAGAAATACTGTTGTACCATGGTGCAATACTTTTCTCTCTAACCGTTTATAAATTGGTGCAACTGTTTTTTATGTACTAGAGAAAATGATGCAAATACTGCAAGTCATTTCCTCTAGTTAATTTGTGTGCTTGGGAGAATTGTTCTACCTGGTCGTTAACGCGGCGCGACATGTCACATTTGAGCAGTACGCAGTATGTGCACGTTTCACGGTAGTGATCAGTGATATCATCACTTTGCAGTTGAATATCTATATCAGTAGGATTGGTTCTAAGCAATATAATTAAATCTAGTGTATGATTAAAATGATGATTGGGTCTAGTGACATTTTGCTTGACCCCAAAGAAGTTTAGTAAATCTGTAAACATAGCCCCTAACATATCATTTGAGTTATCTAAGTGAATGTTAAAATCTCCAACAATGAATGCTTTATCGACGTTAACCAATAGGTCTGAGAGAAAATCCGCAAACTCTTTTAGGAAATCAGCATAGGGCCCTAGAGGTCTGTATAAGGTAGCCAAAGCAAGAGATAGCAGGGATTTTTTCTTATATCTGAGAGTGTAACATTTAGCACAACCAAATCAAATTAATTAAACCTGTGTCCTGTTTTCTGAGAAATATTAAGAATATCTCTATAGAAAGTTGCAACACCACCGCCACGACTGATCAGACGGGGCTTGTGCTTATAACAGTAGCCTGGAGAAGTAGACTCATAGACAGATACTTATTGGCTAGTCTTTAAATGTAGCTACTTAACTCCATGATTCATGAAACCAGTGGCGGATCTAGAGATTTTTTCCTGGGGTGACAAAGGGCTGGCATGAGGTTTCAGGAGGGGGGCCATGGACATTATTCATAATTTAAAATGCTACGGTTTTCATTCAATGTGTTTTGTTCACTACACTACATTATACGCAGTGGGAGTCAAATCAGAGATGTAGCTGGGTTTTTGGATGGTGTGGGTTTTAATTTGTGAAATGTGGACCCTTTCTCTTTGTAATCACTATCAACAGTCTGTGTAGTCTATACTTAAATTGTACTTTGTGAAAAAGCAATTCTTGGGGGGGTCTGGGGGTATGCTCCCCAGGAGATTTAAAAAAAAAGAAAAAAAAAGACCCCTCAAATGATGTCTTCTAGTGAGTTTTGAGGAAATATGGACAGATTTAGTCATAGGACACACACACAGTTCGATCGCGCCCGCGCCTCTCTCTCTCTCTCACACACACACACACACACAGTTTGATCGCGCAGGCGCCTCTCTCTCTCACACACACACACAGTTCGATCGCGCCCACGCCTCTCTCTCTCTCTCTCTCTCACACACACACACACACACACACAGTTCGATCGCGCCCGCGCCTCTCTCTCTCACACACACACACACACACACAGTTCGATCGCGCCCGCGCCTCTCTCTCTCTCACACACAAAGTTCGATCGCGTCCGCGCCTCTCTCTCACTCACACACACACAGTTCGATCGCGCCTCTCTCTCTCTCTCTCACACACACACACACACACACACAGTTCGATCGCGCCCGCGCCTCTCTCTCTCTCACACACAGATCGATCGCGCCCGCGCCTCTCTCTCTCACACACACACACACACACACACACACAGTTCGATCGCGCCCACGCCTCTCTCTCTCTCTCTCTCTCCCTCTCACACACACACACACAGTTCGATCGCGCCCGTGCCTCTCTCGCGCGCACACACACACATTCCAGCATTGCAATCTTGACATCGCAGTCTGTTTATTATGCTGCGTTCACACCAAACGCGAATAGAGCGAAATTTATCACTATTTAGAGTTTTATTTATTTGTATACCGTGTATTCTCCGTGTAAATTCATGCACCGAACCGTGACGCCTGTACCGTTTCAATACGAATACATGTACCGTTCCCCTATTTGAAAGTAGTGGGCTACTTTCACTTGTTGTGATTGAGTAAAATTTCAGTCATGTAGGGCTAACTTAACTGCAAAATGCGTAGTCAACCAGAGAGAAAACGGTCACGTTGTTGATAACAGGTGTTCATGTGAGTCAAACGTGCAGTGTTTGTGCATCACCAGCTTATGACACCGCTTAGATATCTCAGTTTAATTTGGCACGTCGACCATTTTTCAAAATTGGATAGTCTTAGATGCTGGGAAAGTGGATGCATGCCAATTTTGTGACAGCAGTAGTTTAAACACACACAAAGAGCTAGACTAACGTTAGACCCTTATCTGACCTGACGATCATAGAAAAATTCGATGAGACAACAAAGTATTGTGGATGTAAATAACGTAACAATGTGGTTGTTGCAGGGTTAACTGTCTGCTATAGACTTTTTCGACTTGGTGTCAAACTTACCTCTAAACTCACTGCTTATCAGCCTCTCTTCTCCGAGGCACTGTCCAGGCTGCCCTGGTGGCGTGAATGGTGAAATTTCACGGGGGTCGCTGCCATGCTGGTGATGGGTGAAACCATTGTGAGGAGGAGGGGATTCTAAATCGGCGATTTCTGTTTGAGAGGAGTTTGGTGCGGGTCTCCTTGGCCTTCAACGTGTAGGCTATGAACATAAAATATACTTAAAAAATATGATCTGATTTATAAATGGGATGGCAACAGGGTTGGCAAGACTGTATCCCAGGGGTGGCAGCTGCCACCCTTTGCCACCCCGTAGATCCGCCCCTGCATGAAACAACCGACCTGAAACTCAAGTACTGCGAAAGGTTTTAGCCACATTAACTTGAATCAATCACAGTTCTTGTCACAGTTCTTTGGTGGATTTAGGCTTTTGTCTGAACTGTTTCTGTAATCCCAGACTGACTCCATGATGGTGAGGTCAGATTTCTGTTGATCATACTATCTAGTGCAGGGATTGGCAACTCTGATAATGACGAGGACCAGCATTTTTTCTCCTTTATGCCAAGGGGCCAGATTACTAAACCACACTAACACATTTTACATTACTTTACTCAATTTCCTCTTTATTGAGGGAACTCAATGTACAATTAATGCAATGTGTTTTTAAAGAGTTTATTAAGTGTAAAACTTATGCAGTTTTGCAAATTCAAGTGGGCAAATTCATTGTTAACTGACAAGCAAATCAATTTGCAACAAACAAATGTACAAAGGTCCTATTTTTTATTAGTAGCCTAAAGATCATTCAACTGTTTAAAGTGCTTATTCAAAAAACAGTTATTAAAAAAAATATATTAAAAATAGTAATAAAAATACTGAATATAAGAACAATTCAGGGCATACATTTCCATACCAGACCACCCAAACACATTCTTTTATAGATTAGTTTAGACAACAGTCTTAATGAGAAACGTGTGGGCTCTCCTGCTGGTGCCAATTGAATCAAGGTCAAGCTGAAAGTTTGTACGGCCAACTTGCAGTAGCTGAAAGAGTGTCATCTGTTAGCCTGTTTCTCTCTCTCAATTTGATGTGCTTCATTGTACATGCTGCAAAACATGCTGAGCATCAAGAGTGCAAAATCTCTGAGAAAGGGAAAACGGGACTCAGGGAGCAGTTTCCACACTTCAAGCCCCCTCTCATTGTGCCTTGCCAGAAAGAAGGGGTCGGATTGAAGTTGGCAGAGATCTGTCTGAAAGAAGGGGTCAGACTGAAGTTGGCAGAGATCTGTCTGAAAGAAGGGGTCGGACTGAAGTTGGCAGAGATCTGGCTGAAAGAAGTCAAGTCAAGTCAAGTCAAATATATTTATATAGCGCTTTTCACAATACAGATTGTATCAAAGCTGCTTCACAGTATCAATCAAAACAACTTAATGTTTGTTTATTACTGGAAAAAAGACATCCAAGTTTGGTAGAGCTGATCAATGGTATGATTGGTTAATTAATTTGAATATTAATTATTCAAATTAATTTATATTCATATAATAACAAGCCAAAGGCAACAGTGGCAAGGAACCGAAAAACTCCATCCAGTGACCTAATGGTGTCCTAACACCCCATCAGATGACCCAATGGAGAAAAAAAAAATAAACCTTGGGAGAACCCAGGCTCAGTCGGGGGCCAGTTCTCCTCTGGCGTTTATGAACTAGAGGCCGAATTTACAGTAACTGTAAGATAAAAAATGTATATGAATGCCTGGCTAAATAGATACGTCTTCAGTCTAGTTTTAAACTGGGAGAGCGAGTCTGAGCTACGAACAATATCATGAAGGCTATTCCAGAGCTTCGGAGCTAAATGTGAAAATGCTCTGCCTCCTTTGGTGGATCTGGATATCCTAGGAAAGACCAGAAGCCTTGAATTTAGTGATCTTAAAGAGCGCGATGGATTGTAAGGCGATAGAAGATCCGTTAAATAGACTGGAGCTAAACCATTTAGAGCTTTATAAGTCAAAAGCAATACCTTGTATTTAATACGGAACTTTATAGGTAACCAATGAAGTGATGATAAAATCGGTGTTATATGATCATATTTTCTTGATCTAGTAAGAACTCTAGCGGCTGCATTTTGGACTAACTGTAGCTTGTTTATTGAAGATTCAGGACAACCAGCTAATAAAGCATTACAGCAATCTAGTCTCGAGGTCATGAATGCATGAACTAACTTTTCTGCATCAGAGACTGATAGCATATTACGTAGCTTAGCAATGTTTTTAAGGTGGAAAAAGGCAGTTTTTGTAACATATGAAATATGATTTTCAAAAGACAGGTTGCAGTCTAATGTAACACC
Source organism: Gila orcuttii (assembly GCA_026230005.1). NCBI lineage: Eukaryota > Metazoa > Chordata > Actinopteri > Cypriniformes > Leuciscidae > Gila > Gila orcuttii. Next base: position 149,644 of record JAPDVR010000004.1, read on the forward strand.
CAGGTCTTTTACTGTAGCGGATAAAGTAACAGGGCATCCTACTATGTTAAAGTCGTGCTGTGAAAGGTTTTGTGGACGGTTTTTAGAACCGATAAGTATTACCTGTCTTGTCTGGATTTAATAAAAGAAAATTACGCGTCATCCAATCTTTTATAGCTTTAACACAATCGGCCCTTTTATTTGCTTGATTGCTTTTGTCCGCCTCGCTGCCTGCTGTGAGCTGTGAGTTTGTTTGCGTCGTGGCTGTCTAAGCCTCGTATTAGCTTCGTATTTCCTTCTGTTTTTCCGTATTTCTCTCTGTTCTGAACCATCATTTAACTCATAATTACAACTCGGACTGTTGGCCAGACGTGTCTCAAGCCATTATACGGCTGGAACCGCAAATACGGTTGGAACATTGGTTGTTGGTCGTAGAGCGAGACAACGCTTCACTGCTGTTCGCCCTGCGATCGACTGCTTTTGTCAGCCTCGTTGTCCGCTGTGAGTTTGTTTGTTTGCGTTTGTTTGTTTGCGCAAATACGGTTTGAACATTGGTTGTTGGTCGTAGAGCGAGACACCGCTTCACTGCTGTTCGCCCTGCGATCGACTGCTTTTGTCAGCCTCGTTGCCTGCTGTGAGTTTGTTTGTTTTCCCGTCTATCGTGCGTCTACATTACACCCATACCACTAAAAAGACGGTTTTTACCCAAGACTTGAGTCATAAATTAGTATAAATATTAATAGCATCACTGGTTGCATCATTGCTAACTTACTGTCCATCTGTTAAAATGGCGAATATGTCAGGTGTATGTTGTCTACCTTTTGCTGCAGATGAGAACAGATCTGAATTGCTCGCGGTGCAGTCTGAATTAGAAGCTGTAGAAAAGCAGATTCGTGACCTTCTAGAGAGACAAGCTGAGCTGAGAGACCGGCGTTTAGCTCTTGAAACATCACGCGCTGATGCACACGGATCAGTGATTAATGTTAGTAATCCGCTGACGCTGACCTCGTCTACTCCGTGCGTTTCTCAGCATTGGTCCCGAGCGTCCAGGTCACGATCAGCCATGATTTCATTCACTCCGGCTCCAACACACCACCACGAACCTGGGTGGTTCCGCGGAAGCTGCGTGCCAGGACAAGAATCTTTTCGCCCCTCCCGGTTTTCGAGATCTCCACTCAGAACCGCTTCTCCCTTCTTCGCGAAACGGAACGCGATGCTGTGATCATCGGCGATTCCACCGTCCGACACGTCCACGCTACGTTAGGTAAAAGTAAGGTGCACAGTCACTGCTTTCCTGGTGCTCGTGTTCTCGATATCACTGCGCGGGTAACTGAGATCTTGAACGGTGACGAGCGCATCGGAGCTGTTGTGCTGCACGCGGGAGCTAACGACATTAGGCTGCGACAGACGGAGGTTCTGAAGAAAGACTTCAAGAGCCTTATCGAAACGGTATGCAGCACATCGCCTGAAACATCGATTATTGTGTCTGGACCGCTTCCTACGTACCGACGAGGGCATGAAAAGTTCAGTAGATTATTCTCGCTAAAATAATGGTTATTGTCATGGTGCAATGAGCAGAAACTGATTTTTGTAAATAATTGGAATCTGTTTTGGGAGCGACCAAGGCTCTTCCGCGCTGATGGCTTACACCCAAGTAGAATCGGGGCAGATCTTCTGTCGGATAACATCTCCAAGATGTTAAATACCATTTGACTAGTAACCAAAAATCCAAATCACAGTCTCTACTGCACCAATTTAATTGATATTAATACTAGTGTAGAACATTGCATAGAAACTGTGTCTATTCCTCGTTTACTAAGATCAAATAATAAATCTACTGCGGGATCTAGAAAAAATCGAATTGTTATTAAAAGAAAAAATCTCGTCCGGTGATGGCGTAACGAGACAGACGTGTTTGGTGACCGCTCTCCGAGATTGATGGAAAATACCCACCAAAACTCGATTATATATTATCCATTAATAGAGTAAGTTAAGCATTTGAGTGGGGCTCAAAACATTAAAGGCCAAAAAGACGCAAAATGCCTAAAGGAGACAAATCAACAACCGCGACAAAAGCTAGCAACGCAACCGAGCAAGCAAGCACGAGCCCGGGCGGAACTGACAAAACCTCGAGCGCGATATTGAAAGCAATAGAAACGCTTAAATCCGAACTGAAGGAGGACAATGACAAACTAAGGAAGGACATCAATGCCCTGCGCCAGGAGATGGGTAATAAACTCGACAACCTGACGGAGGAAGTGAGAGGCCTGACGGAAAGAATGGAAGAAGCGGAGAATCGCGTGGGATGTGTTGAGGACATGACACTGGATTTGACTGAGGCGCTGACTGAAAGCATTACGCGACAGAGGAGTATCCAAAACAAACTGACCGATCTTGAATCTAGATCGCGAAGGAACAATGTGGCGAGGGGGGCGTGGTCTCGCGAAGTCTGTAGCGAGAGACGAGTCAGCGAGCTGTGCGGTGAGTAAGTAGGTCAAGTGCAGATGATGAACACCTGTGTCTGATTGCAGTGATTGGCGTGGAGACCGCATATAAGCTGCCAGAAAGGAAAGAGCGAGAGAGAGAGGACTGGGACTTGTGCGGCGTTCGAGAGAAAAGAGTGCTGTGGAAAGCAACGAGAGCTGAATCAGCGTGGAAAGAGTTTTTGATTGAAGTTGTGCTGTGCTGTAGAGAACCTACGGTGAATGCGCTGTGTGCGCGCCTTTTGTTTTGTTTTGTTTCTGAGTGAATAAAGTCCGTACGAGTCCCAGTATCGCCGACCCTGTCTTCTCCTTCCTTCACCCACACACACTGAACATTACTACACTGGTGCCGAAACCCGGGAAGGAGAAGACAGGGTCGGCGATACTGGGACTCGTACGGACTTTATTCACTCAGAAACAAAACAAAACAAAAGGCGCGCACACAGCGCATTCACCGTAGGTTCTCTACAGCACAGCACAACTTCAATCAAAAACTCTTTCCACGCTGATTCAGCTCTCGTTGCTTTCCACAGCACTCTTTTCTCTCGAACGCCGCACAAGTCCCAGTCCTCTCTCTCTCGCTCTTTCCTTTCTGGCAGCTTATATGCGGTCTCCACGCCAATCACTGCAATCAGACACAGGTGTTCATCATCTGCACTTGACCTACTTACTCACCGCACAGCTCGCTGACTCGTCTCTCGCTACAGACTTCGCGAGACCACGCCCCCCTCGCCACAAACAACATTCGTCTTTTCGGGGTAGAAGAGGGAGAGGAAGAGAAGTCGGTGACGCAATTCGTGACAGATTTCCTCAAGCGTGAGTTACCTTTGCCAACGGACTTGGATCTTAAAATTCAGCGAGCCCACAGAGTCTTCGCAGCTAAGCCCCGTCCAAATAATAACCCGAGACAAATTATAGTAAATTTTCAAGAATATACTACTAAAGAGCTAATCCTCAAGGAAGCGTGGAAAAAAGGACGCATTCAGTCAAATGGGAGAAACATTTATTTAGACCACGACTATGCAACTGAGATCGTCCAAAAACGTATGGCATATCGAGATATTAAGAAAGTGCTGAAGGAGAAAGGTGTACGTTTCCAAACACCCTACACGAACATACGAATCCATTGGGAGAGTGGCGTCAGAACTTACAGCAGCGCACACGAAGCTGGGATGGAGTTGCGGAAGCGGGGCTTGGAAGTGGAGGTGCCGACAGCGGTTACGGAAGAAGTCGCTGAGACTCGACTGAAGTCCTTGGGATGGCAGCGGGAGACGCGCCCCCGGCGAGAGCACAGAGTCCCTACTACGGCGCAGAGGGCAAAAGAGAAATTGATGGAGTTTCAGAGAAGCGGGAAAAAATGAAGGACGAGGAGCGTTTGCATTATTGACACAGGAAGGCCTCTGTAATTCACAGGACTGAAGGAGAGGCACCAGAGAAGGAGTTAGACGTTGGACACTAAGGATGGAAGTAGTTTCCAAACCTTACATAGGGCCCTCCCCTTACGGGAGACACTACCCTAGGCCTACCGACGGGGCCCAGTTGGGAGAGATATTTTTCCCTTTGAGTTGGAGTCACAGGTATCCCCGGTTTTATTGTCTCTATTTATTTTATTCTTTTATTTTTTTTGTTCCCGTTAATAGTTCCTGTTCACTTGTGGGGTCTACAACAATAATTTACTCAGGGTATGAGTGGGTCATGTAAACTGAAAATTGAGACAATAAATGTAAATGGTCTGGGTAACCCGATAAAGAGGAGTAGGTTGATAACAAAATTGAAAAGGGATAATATGCAAGTTATATTCATACAAGAAACTCATATGTCAAATGAAGAACATGAAAAATTTAAAAAGCTTGGTTACATAAATTCATTTTACAGTTCGTACAAGAATAGCAGAAGGAGAGGAGTTATTACCCTAATCTCAAACACTGTTAATTTTGAATTGACTGAGGAATGTTCCGATAAACATGGCAGATATGTGATTGTTGAAGGGAGGATTGATAATACTGTAGTTACGCTAGTCAATGTGTATGCTCCCCCTGAGGAAGACAAAACATTCTTCAAATTATTGTTTGATAAAATTACAATGAGTGAGGGGATTTTGATATGTGGAGGCGATTGGAACACAATTTTGAATTACACTAAAGACACAACAAGTACTAAAAGATATAAAAACATAAAATCCAAGAATCTTAATATTCTAATGAAAGATGCAGGTATGTGTGATGTTTGGAGAGTTCTGCACCCATTAGAGAGAGACTATACGCATTATTCTGCTGCTCATAAGGTACATTCTAGGATTGACTACTTTCTGATGAATACAATAGATAGACATCGGGTTATAGATTGTGAAATCGGAATAGCAGATGTGTCAGATCACAATGCTATATACTTAACTATACATCTTGATATTCCAACCAAAACAACATTATGGAAAATTAATGTTAATATTCTTAATAATGAAATCGCGGTACAAGAAATCAAAAAAGAGATTCAAGACTGTATAGCCAATAACAAGGATGAACAAATAGAGCCAACAATATTATGGGACACTATAAAAGCAGTGATGAGAGGAAACCTGATATCAAGGCTAGCTCACATTAAAAAAAAGAAAAAGCTATTACAAGCAGAATTAGAACAAAATATGAGAAAATTAGAAAAACAACAGCATACAGACAAAAGTGATACATTGGCTGGTATGATAAAAGGAATCAGAAAACAATTATCAGACATGGCAAACGAGGAGACAGAAAAGAAACTGAGATTCACAAAACAAATCTTTTATGAATCAGGTCCCAAAGCAACCAAAATATTAGCAAAAAGATTAAGATCACAGCAAATAAGGAACTCAATTAACAAAATCAGAGATCCAGAAAGTAATGTCATAACATATGAACCTGAGGAAATCAAAAAATGTTTTCATAAATATTATAAATCTCTGTATAGTCATTCAGAACAAATAGATAAAAAAGAAATTGAAGATTATTTAGCGGAATTAGATCTCCCCTCCATAGGAATTACTCAAAATGGATCATTAAATTCACCTATTACTAAAAAAGAACTTGATAATGCTATTAGTAGATTGAAAAGTAAAAAAAGTCCAGGTACAGATGGCTATCCTAACGAATGGTACAAAGTTTATAAAGAAGACCTTGCCCCTCTATTGTTGGAATCTTTTAATTGGACACTCAAACATGCAAAATGCCCTCCCTCGTGGAAAGAGGCCATGATAACAGTCATACCAAAGGAAGGTAAAAATAAAGAGTTATGTGAGTCCTATCGTCCAATTTCCATTTTGAATGTTGATTATAAATTATTCACGTCTATAATCGCTAGAAGATTAGAAACCTTCCTCCCTGACCTGATAGATGAGGACCAGACGGGTTTTATAAAAGGTCGCCAAACACAAGATAATATTCGGCGCACATTACATATAATTAATGAAGTCAATAAACAGAACACACCTACAGCCTTAGTAAGTCTTGATGCGGAAAAGGCTTTTGATAGAGTCAGCTGGAATTTCCTTTTTGCGGTTTTGAAAAGAATGGGTTTTGATAAAACTATCATTAAATGTATACAGGCCCTATACGATAAACCAGTGGCTAGAATTAAAATAAATGGCGACTTAACAGACAGATTCGAGCTCTTCAGAGGGACAAGGCAGGGATGCTGTCTGAGCCCCTCCCTATTTGCCCTGTTTATAGAGCCTTTGGCTCAGTATATAAGACAAAGTAAAGAACTTAAAGGAATCACAGTCGCTAAGGATGAACATAAATTAGGTCTCTTTGCAGATGATATTATCATATACCTCAGCAATCCAGATTATACGATTGCTAAACTTTTTACGCTACTAAAAGATTTTGGAGGGAAATCTGGGTATAAGTTAAACATTTCAAAAACCCAAGTTCTCTGTATAAAATACAGACCAGCTGACTTAATCAGACGAGCTTACAAATTAAAATGGGATTCAGGAAAAATACAATATTTAGGTGTTTATCTGACTAGAGAACTAAATACATTATATGAGGCTAATTATAATAAGATTAATGAAGTTATACAAAAAGATTTGACAAAATGGGCAACACTAGTAATGGATTTAAGCTCAAGGATAGAGGTGATAAAAATGAATGTGTTGCCTAGATTGCTGTACTTATTCATTTCACTGCCAATTTGTATACCAAAAACTCAATTTGATAAATGGGATAAACAAGTGAGTAGATTTATTTGGAAAGGGCAAAGACCAAGAGTTAAGCTCAAAACTCTACAACTAGAGAAAAAAAGAGGAGGACTTGCTCTTCCTAATTTTAAAGAATATTTCCTAGCTGCCCAGTTTAGATATATAATCTATTGGTGCTCGTCAGAATATTACTCCAAATGGAAGCACATTGAGCTTAACTATGGAACATGCAAACCACAAACGAGGTTGGGTGAGAAAACACCTAACCAACCTATAGAACCAAATCCTATAGTAGACACAACAATTAAGATCTGGTGGGATATAATGAATAAATACAAATTGGAGGGTGATTGTAAATTGTTGATATGGCCATTGTACTCTACAAAATTCAGAAGTGGACAGATGGATAGCACATTTACAAGATGGACAGACAAGGGAATCACCGCAGTGTGTACAGTAACAGAGGGTAAAAAGTGTAAATCCTTTGAAAACTTGAAGAGGGAATTTGACCTGGAAAACTCTGATTTATTTAGGTATCTCCAACTAAGGCATTTTTATAATACAGACATTAAAAATCACCTCTCTCAAGAAGGCAGTGATTTAATAGATATGATCGCAGGGGCATACAGACATTTACCCTTGAAAACTGTATCCAGGGTGTACAAATGTTTACAAAATAGCAATAGGTTTGACTCACTGTACATAAAACAGAAATGGGAGGTAGAACTGCAGCTTAAATTGTCAGAGGATGATTGGCATTCGATCTGTCTTTTTCAACAAACTTCCACTAGCTCCAGACAATGGAGAGAATTTGGCTGGAAGAACTTGGTGAGATACTTTATTACCCCCCTCATCAAAAGCAAACAGTTAAAAAAACAACAACAGTGTTGGAGACTTTGCGGGGATGTCAATGTCAATCACTCTCATGTATTTTGGTCATGTATAAAAATTCGCCCCTACTGGGAATCTATTGTAACAGAAATGGAAAAAATTTTGGGATACAATATACCGAATGATCCACAGTCTCTGTATTTAGGCCAGTTAACTAAAGATGATGTTAAAGGTGAAGACATTTATTTACTCAAAGTGATGCTGATATCAAGTAAGAAAGTTATAACGAGGAATTGGTTGAAAAGTGAACCTTTAAGTCTGGACCAATGGAGGAATATCATGGAGGAAATATGTGCAATGGAAAAAATGACCCATGACCTGAGACTGGAAGCACATAAATGTAAAATACGATGGTGGAAATGGACTTCTTATGTGACTCACTCAAATGTATGAAACAAATGGAAGATCTGTATTTGTAACACCCTACTAGATGTTGTTTTTGGGGTTTTAATTATTATTTATTTATTTTTATTTTATATATATTATATATATATATATTTTTTTTCATTGTGGAATGTAAGAAATGCAAATAAAAAAAAAAGAGAAAAAAAAAAAAAAAAAGAAAAAATCTCGCTATTAGTGAACAAAAACAATTTCTAAAGCTAGGTCTTCTAAACATTAGATCGCTCACACCTAAGGCGGTTATTGTAAATGAAATGGTCACAGATAATAATTTCAATGTTCTGTGCCTTACTGAAACCTGGCTTAAACCAAATGATTATTTCGGTCTAAATGAGTCTACTCCGCCAGGATACTGTTATAAGCATGAGCCCCGTCTGATCGGTCGTGGCGGCGGTGTTGCAACAATCTACAGAGATATCCTTAATGTTACTCAGAAAACTCGTCATAGGTTTAATTCGTTTGAAGTGCTTGTGCTAAATGTTACGCTCTTAGATGTAAGAAAAAAATCCCTATTATCGCTAGCATTGGCTACCGTATATAGACCTCCAGGGCCTTACGCCAATTTCCTAAAAGAGTTTGCTGACTTTCTATCAGATCTTTTGGTCAACGTCGATAAAGCATTAATTGTTGGAGATTTTAACATACACGTAGATAATTTAAATGATGCGTTAGGGGCTGCGTTTACAGATTTATTAAACTCCTTCGGGGTCAAGCAAAACGTCACCGGACCAACTCATCGTCTTAATCATACACTCGATTTAATTATATCATATGGAACCGATCCAACCGATATAGATATCATTCCACAAAGTGATGATGTCACTGACCACTACTTGGTAACTTGCATATTACGCACTGCTGTAATATGTCATGCTGCTCCACGTTATCGACCAGGTAGAGCAATTCGTCCATCCACCATAGATCATTTCTCAAATAGCTTATCTGATCTGTCTCAGCTGCTGCCTGAACCCAAACAAACAGATGAATTAGACGAACTAACTAGCACTATGAGCAACATTCTCTCTAGAACATTGGATATTGTTGGACCCATTAGATTAAAAAAGGTCAGAGAAAAAAGTATAGCACCATGGTACAATAATACTACGTATGTTTTAAAGAGAGAAACCCGTAATTTAGAGCGTAAATGGAAAAAAACTAATTTAGAGGTCTTAAAACGGCCAGGGCTGAGCACCTCAGCAAATTAATAGAAAACAACCGAAATAATCCAAGGTTTTTATTTAATACCGTGGCTAGACTAACAAATAAACAGACGTCGTCTGAACAAAATACCTTGTTACAGTTTAGTAGTAATGATTTCCTTAACTTCTTCACCGAGAAAATTGAAAGCATCAGAATCAAAATCGTAAACGTTCGATCTTTGCTCGCGCCTTATAATTCGGCCGCAATTATCACCCCGCAAGAACAATTACAATGCTTTACAACCATAGAACAAAAAGAGTTAAATAAACTTATCACTTCATCTAAAACAACAACATTTTTTTAGATCCTATACCAACTGAACTACTGAAAGAAGTGTTACCTATAGTGGAAGAGCCTCTTCTCAATATTATTAACTCATCTTTATCTTTAGGTCATGTTCCAAGAACGTTCAAGCTGGCAGTTATAAAACCTCTTATTAAGAAACCACAATTAGATCCAAATAACCTAGCAAATTACAGACCCATTTCGAATCTTCCATTTATGTCAAAAATATTAGAAAAAGTTGTGTCCGCTCAACTCGGCTCTTTCTTGCAAGAAAACGACATCTATGAAAAGTTTCAGTCTGGATTCAGGCCACATCATAGCACTGAAACTGCGCTTGTTAGAATCACAAATGATTTACTTTTAGCTTCGGACCAAGGCTGTATCTCAGTACTAGTTTTACTTGATCTTAGTGCTGCGTTCGATACTATAGATCACACAATACTCTTAGATCGACTACAAAATTACACTGGTGTTCAAGGACAAGCATTAAGCTGGTTCAGGTCATACTTATCTGACCGCTACCATTTCGTCTACTTAAATGGAGAAAAATCGATTATAACTTCAGCAAACTGTGTTAGGCCCTTTATTATTCTCAATATATATGCTGCCACTTGGTAATATTCTAAGGAAACATGGAATTAGTTTCCATTGTTATGCTGATGACACTCAAATATATATTTCATCACGGCCAGATGAATACGCTAAATTATCCAAATTGACAGATTGTGTTAAAGATATAAAAGATTGGATGACGCGTAATTTTCTTTTATTAAATCCAGACAAGACAGAGGTAATACTTATCGGTTCTAAAAACCGTCCACAAAACCTTTCACAGCACGACTTTAACATAGTAGGATGCCCTGTTACTTTATCCGCTACAGTAAAAGACCTGGGTGTTACATTAGACTGCAGCCTGTCTTTTGAAAAGCATATTTCATATGTTACAAAAACTGCCTTTTTCCACCTTAGAAACATTGCTAAGCTACGTAATATGCTATCAGTCTCTGATGCAGAAAAGTTAGTTCATGCATTCATGACCTCGAGACTAGATTACTGTAATGCTTTATTAGCTGGTTGTCCTGCATCTTCAATAAACAAGCTACAGTTAGTCCAAAATGCAGCCGCTAGAGTTCTTACTAGATCAAGAAAATATGATCATATAACACCGATTTTATCATCACTTCATTGGTTACCTATAAAGTTCCGTATTAAATACAAGGTATTGCTTTTGACTTATAAAGCTCTAAATGGTTTAGCTCCAGTCTATTTAACGGATCTTCTATCGCCTTACAATCCATCGCGCTCTTTAAGATCACTAAATTCGAGGCTTCTGGTCTTTCCTAGGATATCCAGATCCACCAAAGGAGGCAGAGCATTTTCACATTTAGCTCAGAAGCTCTGGAATAGCCTTCCTGATATTGTTCGTAGCTCAGACTCGCTCTCCCAATTTAAAACTAGACTGAAGACGCATCTATTTAGCCAGGCATTCATATACATTTTTTATCTTACAGTTACTGTAAATTCGGCCTCTAGTTCATAAACGCCAGAGGAGAACTGGCCCCCGACTGAGCCTGGGTTCTCCCAAGGTTTTTTTTTCTCCATTGGGTCATCTGATGGGGTGTTAGGACACCATTAGGTCACTGGATGGAGTTTTTCGGTTCCTTGCCACTGTTGCCTTTGGCTTGCTCAGTTGGGGATATTCAAATTAATTAACCAATCATACCATTGATCAGCTCTACCAAACTTGGATGTCTTTTTTGAGCGTATTCATCTGGCCGTGATGAAATATATATTTGAGTGTCATCAGCATAACAATGGAAACTAATTCCATGTTCCCATAGAATATTACCAAGTGGCAGCATATATATTGAGAATAATAAAGGGCCTAACACAGATCCCTGCGGCACTCCATAGTTTGCTGAAGTTATAATCGATTTTTCTCCATTTAAGTAGACGAAATGGTAGCGGTCAGATAAGTATGACCTGAACCAGCTTAATGCTTGTCCTTGAACACCAGTGTAATTTTGTAGTCGATCTAAGAGTATTGTGTGATCTATAGTATCGAACGCAGCACTAAGATCAAGTAAAACTAGTACTGAGATACAGCCTTGGTCCGAAGCTAAAAGTAAATCATTTGTGATTCTAACAAGCGCAGTTTCAGTGCTATGATGTGGCCTGAATCCAGACTGAAACTTTTCATAGATGTCGTTTTCTTGCAAGAAAGAGCCGAGTTGAGCGGACACAACTTTTTCTAATATTTTTGACATAAATGGAAGATTCGAAATGGGTCTGTAATTTGCTAGGTTATTTGGATCTAATTGTGGTTTCTTAATAAGAGGTTTTATAATTGCCAGCTTGAACGTTCTTGGAACATGACCTAAAGATAAAGATGAGTTAATAATATTGAGAAGAGGCTCTTCCACTATAGGTAACACTTCTTTCAGTAGTTCAGTTGGTATAGGATCTAATAAACATGTTGTTGTTTTAGATGAAGTGATAAGTTTATTTAACTCTTTTTGTTCTATGGTTGTAAAGCATTGTAATTGTTCTTGCGGGGTGATAATTGCGGCCGAATTATAAGGCGCGAGCAAAGATCGAACGTTTACGATTTTGATTCTGATGCTTTCAATTTTCTCGGTGAAGAAGTTAATGAAATCATTACTACTAAACTGTAACGAGGTATTTTGTTCAGACGACGTCTGTTTATTTGTTAGTCTAGCCACGGTATTAAATAAAAACCTTGGATTATTTCGGTTGTTTTCTATTAATTTGCTGAGGTGCTCAGCCTTGGCCGTTTTAAGACCTCTAAATTAGTTTTTTTCCATTTACGCTCTAAATTACGGGTTTCTCTCTTTAAAACATACGTAGTATTATTGTACCATGGTGCTATACTTTTTTCTCTGACCTTTTTTAATCTAATGGGTCCAACAATATCCAATGTTCTAGAGAGAATGGTGCGCATAGTGCTAGTTAATTCGTCTAATTCATCTGTTTGTTTGGGTTCAGGCAGCAGCTGAGACAGATCAGATAAGCTATTTGAGAAATGATCTATGTTGGATGGATGAATTGTTCTACCTGGTCGATAACGTGGCGCAGCATGAAATATTACAGCAGTGCGTAATATGCAAGTTACCAAGTAGTGGTCAGTGACATCACTTTGTGGAATGATATCTATATCGGTTGGATCGGTTCCATATGATATAATTAAATCGAGTGTATGATTAAGACGATGAGTTGGTCCGGTGACGTTTTGCTTGACCCCGAAGGAGTTTAATAAATCTGTAAACGCAGCCCCTAACGCATCATTTAAATTATCTACGTGTATGTTAAAATCTCCAACAATTACATTTACATTTATTCATTTAGCAGACGCTTTTATCCAAAGCGACTTACAAATGAGAACAATAGAAGCAGTTAAAACTAACAGTAGGACAACAATACGTAAGTGCTATAACCCCTCTCAGTTTAACTTAAGTGCAGTGTTTTTTTTTTTTTTTAAGAATAGAGAAGAGAAAGTGTTTATACTACTGAATCAAGTGCTGCCAAAAAAGATACGTCTTCAGCAGTTTCTTGAAAGTGGCTAGTGACTCAGAAGCTCTGGTTGAGTTAGGCAGATCATTCCACCAACAGGGAACAGTCATGGTAAAGGTCCGAGAAAGAGATTTTGTGCCTCTTTGAGATGGTACCACAAGACGACATTCGCTAGCAGAGCGCAGGTTTCTGGATGGCACATAAGTCCGAAGTAATGAGTTTAGGTAAGAGGGAGCAGTGCCAGTGGTTGTTCTGTAGGCAAACGTCAGTGCCTTGAATTTAATGCGAGCGGCAACTGGCAACCAGTGCAATTTTGTGAGGAGAGGAGTGACGTGTGCTCTCTTTGGCTCATTAAAGACTACTCTGGCTGCAGCATTCTGGATCAATTGTAGAGGTTTGACAGAGCAAGCTGGAAGACCAGCCAGGAGAGCATTACAATAGTCCAGTCTGGATAAAACAAGTGCTTGGACAAGGAGTTGTGTAGCATGCTCTGTAAGGAAGGGCCTGATCCTCCTAATGTTGTGCAAGGCAAATCTGCAGGACCGGGCAGTTCTAGCAATGTGGTCTGTGAATTTCAACTGATCATCAATTAAAACCCCAAGGTTCCTAGCTGACCTTGATGGAGTTATGGATGACGAGCCTAGCTGAATGGAGAAGTTGTGATGAAGTGTTGGGTTGGCCGGGACCACAAGTAGCTCTGTCTTCGCAAGGTTTAGTTGAAGGTGGTGGTCCTTCATCCAGCCAGAAATGTCTGTCAGGCAGGCTGAGATACGAGCAGCTACCGTCGGATCGTCAGGCTGGAATGAGAGGTAGAGTTGCGTGTCATCAGCGTAGCAATGATAGGAAAAGCCATGTTTCTGAATCACAGATCCTAGTGATGTCATGTAGATGGAGAAGAGGAGTGGTCCAAGCACTGAGCCCTGAGGCACCCCAGTAGCTAGATGTTGGGTCTTAGATGCCACACCTCTCCAGGACACCCTAAAGGACCTACCTGAGAGGTAAGACTCGAACCATTGGAGCGCAGTTCCCGAGATGCCCTTCATCTTTAGGATCGACAGGAGGATCTGGTGGTTAACTGTGTCAAAAGCAGCAGACAGATCCAGCAGGATGAGGACTGAGGATTTGGAAGCTGCTCTTGCCAGTCTCAGAGCTTCAATTACTGAGAGCAGGGCAGTCTCAGTTGAGTGTCCGCTTTTGAAACCAGACTGATTGTCGTCCAAGAGGTTGTTCTGTGTAAGAAAGGAGGAGATCTGGTTGAAAACAACTCGTTCAAGTGTTTTCACGACAAATGGAAGAAGAGATACCGGTCTGTAACTTGTTAGATGTGCTGGATTTAGATTGGGTTTCTTAAGCAGTGGGGTTACTCGAGCCTGCTTAAAAGCTGTGGGAAAGGTACCAGTGTGAAGAGAGGTGTTTATGATGTGCGTGAGTGTGGGTACAACTGAGGAAGAAATGGCTTGAAGTAGATTAGTGGGGATAGGATCAAGCGGACAGGTAGTAGGGTGATTGGAAAGGAGGAGTTTAGAGACTTCCGCCTCTGAAAGTAGAGAGAAGGAGGGTAGAATGTGTGCGTTTGTTGGTAAAATGTGTGTGTCAGTTTGTGGATTGGTAAATTGGCCGCTGATGGTGGTTGTTTTTTCTATGAAGAATGTGGCAAAATCATCAGCTGTTAGGGTTGATGGAGGAGGAGGAGGAGGAGGGTTAAGAAGAGAGGAGAAGGTTTTGAAAAGCATGTGAGAGTCAGAAGAATTGAACATTTTGTTGTGATAGTAAGCCATTTTAGCAGTAGAGATATTAGCAGAGAAGGAAGAGAGGAGGGATTGATAGAGACCCAGGTCTGTCGGATCTTTCGATTTGCGCCACTTCCTCTCTGCACCCCTGAGTTTAGTACGATGTTCGCGAAGAATATCAGATAACCAGGGGGCAGAGGGTGTGGCGCGGGCTGGCCTGGAGGAAAGGGGACAGAAGTTGTCCAAGCAGGATGTTAAAGTGGAGAAAAGAGTATCAGTTGCACTGTTAGTATCTAGTGTTGAGAGCTGATCAGGTGGAGGAAGTGTGGATGAGACCAAAGAGGATAGGTGAGAGGGTGAAAGTGAGCGTAGGTTCCGTCGAAAGGTGACCTGTGGAGGAGTGCGTGTTGTGTTCTGAGGCAGGCTGAGGTTGAGAGTGAGGAGGAAGTGATCTGAGGTGTGCAGTGGAGTGACCAGTGTATTGTCCGTAGAGCAGTAGCGCGTGTAGATAAGGTCCAATTGGTTACCTGATTTGTGAGTAGCCACAGTAGATACTCGTTTGAGGTCGAATGATGCAAGCAGGGTGTGGAAATCGGCAGCCTGAGGTTTTTCTAGGTGGATGTTGAAGTCTCCAAGAATTACAAGAGGAGTACCATCTTCAGGGAAGGATGAGAGTAGCACATCAAGCTCCTCCAAGAAACTGCCAAGTTGACCTGGGGGACGATATACAACTACAAAATGGATTTTTATAGGACTAGTGATGGTAATTGAATGTGATTCAAATGAGCTGTTGTCAAATAGAGGTGGTAAAGGATCAAATTTCCAGTCATTTGAGATGAGCAGACCAGTACCACCACCCCTTCCGGTCAGACGGGGGGTGTGTGAGAAAGTGAAGTTAGTGGATAGGGCAGCAGGTGTGACAGTGTCCTCTGGTCTGATCCAGGTCTCAGTCAGGGCCAATAGACTGAGACCTGAATGACTTGAAAAAGATGTAATGAAATCAGCTTTCTTAACAGCGGACTGGCAGTTCCAGAGACCAATAGGAAAAGAGAATAAAGTATGAGAAGACATCGGAAGGGTACGGAGATTGTTAGGATTGCACCGCCTCTGACGTGTGAAGTTTGATTTACGTATGTTAGTAATAGTAGAGATTTGAAAACACATAGTGAAAAGGAGCTCACAAACAGAAAGATCCAAAGAAAAGTTTGTAGAAGAGAAAAGAAACAACAATAAATAAACAAGAAGAATTTAATACTCAAGTGCCTTGTCGGTGTCCTTGCTCGGTGGAGTCGCACAGGTAGAGTCGCTGGTCTTTACACTCCTTGGTCTTCACACGCTGAGGGCTTCACACGAGGGCAGCCACGACCGCTGCCGCGGTGCACTAACCAGTTATATACACGCCCAATACCCTGATAATGAATACAGCAGGCCACGCCCAACTATTTGGCCAGCGAAACTCAGTCACGACACACAAACAAACACACGCGCCTTTTTACCTGGGTAAACACAGTAACGAAGAGCCACGCTAAAATCAAATGAGAAAGTAAACACTCACAGACTGATGTTCTCTCCTGTTGTTCTAATGCTTCTTCTAACAACTGTTAGCAAATGCCTAGAATAAGTACTTTAACTGGCTTTGGCCACGCCCAACTATTTGGCCAGCGAAACTCAGTCACGACACACAAACAAACACACGCGCCTTTTTACCTGGGTAAACACAGTAACGAAGAGCCACGCTAAAATCAAATGAGAAAGTAAACACTCACAGACTGATGTTCTCTCCTGTTGTTCTAATGCTTCTTCTAACAGCAAATGCCTAGAATAAGTAATTTAACGGGCTTTGGCCACGCCCAACTATTTGGCCAGCGAAACTCAGTCACGACACACAAACAAACACACGCGCCTTTTTACCTGGGTAAACACAGTAACGAAGAGCCACGCTAAAATCAAATGAGAAAGTAAACACTCACAGACTGATGTTCTCTCCTGTTGTTCTAATGCTTCTTCTAACAGCAAATGCCTAGAATAAGTAATTTAACGGGCTTTGGCCACGCCCAACTATTTGGCCAGCGAAACTCAGTCACGACACACAAACAAACACACGCGCCTTTTTACCTGGGTAAACACAGTAACGAAGAGCCACGCTAAAATCAAATGAGAAAGTAAACACTCACAGACTGATGTTCTCTCCTGTTGTTCTAATGCTTCTTCAATTAATGCTTTATCGACGTTGACCAAAAGATCTGATAGAAAGTCAGCAAACTCTTTTAGGAAATTGGCGTAAGGCCCTGGAGGTCTATATACGGTAGCCAATGCTAGAGATAATAGGGATTTTTTTCTTACATCTAAGAGCGTAACATTTAGCACAAGCACTTCAAACAAATTAAACCTATGACGAGTTTTCTGAGTAACATCAAGGATATCTCTGTAGATTGTTGCAACACCGCCGCCACGACCGATCAGACGGGGCTCATGCTTATAACAGTATCCTGGCGGAGTAGACTCATTTAGACCGAAATAATCATTTGGTTTAAGCCAGGTTTCAGTAAGGCAGAGAACATCAAAATTATTATCTGTGACCATTTCATTTACAATAACCGCCTTAGGTGTGAGCGATCTAATGTTTAGAAGACCTAGCTTTAGAAATTGTTTTTGTTCACTAATAGCGAGATTTTTTGTTTTAATAACAATTAGGATTTTTTTAGATCCCACAGTAGATTTATTATTTGATCTTAGTAAACGAGGAATAGACACAGTTTCTATGCAATGTTCTACACTAGTATTAATATCAATTAAATTGGTGCAGTAGAGACTGTGATTTGGATTTTTGGTTACTAGTCAAATGGTATTTAACATCTTGGAGATGTTATCCGACAGAAGATCTGCCCCGATTCTACTTGGGTGTAAGCCATCAGCGCGGAAGAGCCTTGGTCGCTCCCAAAACAGATTCCAATTATTTACAAAAATCAGTTTCTGCTCATTGCACCATGACAATAACCATTCATTTAGCGCGAATAATCTACTGAACTTTTCATGCCCTCGTCGGTACGTAGGAAGTGGTCCAGACACAATAATCGATGTTTCAGGCGATGTGCTGCGTACCGTATCGATAAGGCTCCTTAAGTCTTTCCTCAGAACCTCCGTCTGTCGCAGCCTAATGTCGTTAGCTCCCGCGTGCAGCACAACAGCTCCGACACGCTCGTCACCATTCAAGATCTCAGTTACCCGCGCAGTGATATCGAGAACACGAGCACCAGGAAAGCAGTGACTGTGCACCTTACTTTTACCTAACGTAGCGTGGACGTGTTGGACGGTGGAATCGCCGATGATCACAGCATCGCGTTCCGTTTCGCGAAGAGGGGAGAAGCGGTTCTGAGTGGAGATCTCGAAAACCGGGAGGGGCGAAAAGATTCTTGTCCTGGCTCGCGGCTTCCGCGGAACCACCCAGGCTTCATGGTGGTGTGTTGGAGCCGGAGTGAATTAAATCATGGCTGATCGTGACCTGGACGCTCGGGACCAATGCTGAGAAACGCACGGAGTAGACGAGGTCAGCGTCAGCGGGTTACTAACGTTAATCACTGATCCGTGTGCATCAGCGCGTGATGTTTCAAGAGCTAAACGCCGGTCTCTCAGCTCAGCTTGTCTCTCTAGAAGGTCAAGGATCTGCTTTTCTACAGCTTCTAATTCAGACTGCACTGCGAGCAATTCAGATCTGTTCTCATCTGCACCAAAAGGTAGATAACATACACCTGATATATTCGCCATTTTAACAGATGGACAGTAAGTTAGCAATGATGCAACCAGTGATGCTATTAATATTTATATTAATTTATGACTCAAGTCTTGGGTAAAAACCGTCTTTGTAGTGGTATGGGTGTAATGTAGACGCACGATACTGCACGAGATCTGGTTGAAAGAAGGCAGAGATCTGGCTGAAAGAAGGGGTCGGACCGAAGATGGCAGAGATCTGGTTGAAAGAAGGGGTCGGACTGAAGTTGGCAGAGATCTGGTTGAAAGAAGGGGTCGGACTGAAGTTGGCAGAGATCTGGCAGCAAGAAGGGGTCGGACTGAAGGTGGCAGAGATCTGGCAGCAAGAAGGGGTCGGACTGAAGGTGGCAGAGATCTGGCTGAAAGAAGGGGTCGGACTGAAGTTGGCAGAGATCTGGTTGAAAGAAGGGGTCGGACTGAAGTTGGCAGAGATCTGGCTGAAAGAAGGGGTCAGACTGAAATGGACAGATATCTGGCTGAAAGAAGGGATCGGACTAAAGTTGGCAGAGATCTGATTGAAAGAAGGGGTCAGACTGAAGGTGGCAGAGATCTGGTTGAAAGAAGGGATCGGACTAAAGTTGGCAGAGATCTGGTTGAAAGAAGGGGTCGGACTAAAGGTGGCAGAGATTTGGCTGAAAGAAGGGTTTGGACTGAAGGTGGCAGAGATCTGGTTGAAAGAAGGGGTCGAACTGAAGGTGGCAGAGATCTGGCTGAAAGAATGGGTCGGACTGAAGTTGGCAGAGATCTGGAGGATCATTCTGATTCCCTCTTATCAATCACATCGTATGATGAAGACATACTATATATATATATATATATATATATATATATGACTGTACTTGTATAAGAACACACACTGGGACTTTCAATAATACAACCCCCCAGTTCTTCCATGTTTTTCTTTCAGAAACATTCACACTGTTCCAACATCTGTTAACTATTAACTCTTTCCCCACCATTAAAAAAAAAGTTGCCAGCCACCGCCAGCATTTTTGATCAATTTCTCTAAAATCGTATTTTTGTCAAAAATGTCTTGATAGGATTCAGAACGATAGATGCAGTAGAGTTAGGGTGACCACCTATCCCGCATTTTGTGGGACAGTCCCGAAATTTGAAGCTTTGTCCCGCAAGTCATAAGCAGTGTCCCACATTTGAATTTTGTCTACATCATTTAATTTCATCGTCCTTTAAATTACAATTCTACAAATAAAAAATGTTAATAAGAAAACACTGAACATGCGCAGCGCAGCCGTTATTATTGGTTCTACCCAGTGCGGGAAAACAAACACTGAGGAAAAAAGAACCATACATACAGACAAAAAAAAAAACTGCAACAGAAAAATGGATCTATCCGGAGCTCCCGAGAAGAAAAAAAAAAGTGGTGAACGTGAACTACAGCTACACCTGCCAGGAATTCTACAGACACATAATGAATGAGAAGGTCCTATATAAATTCAGGATGCACTGAATCCGATAAGAATGCATTTAATCTTTCTAGTCTTTCCTAATGGAATTTATGTGCTTATTTGGAAATGTGCTTTTTAGCGATTGGATTATTATTTTCACTTAATTATTTAGATTGAATAGACACATGCTGTTAAAATTAGTTTTATATTATTAGTGACGTTCACAGCGCCGGTCAGCACCCTCATTAACATTTTTATAAAGCCTATTAGCAATTTAAAGCATGTTAACATCACTGCAAAAAGACATCTAATATAAAAATCATTTATTCACCTAGTATAATAATAGTAGGCTAAGTTCTCTCCATTGTGTCCCGCATTGTCCCGCAAAATCAGGTCTGCTGACCTGCAACAGAGCAATAGCCAGGTGGTCACCCTAAGTAGAGTCCATCATCACCCCTAAAGCTTCACAAATTTTCCTCTTCATGGGTTCGAAATTTCATTCAGTAACGTTAGACAAATTGAATTTATATATGCTGTTAAATGTTTGATGATCGCGTTATTTCACATGTGCATCAGCAATGCTTCTATCGCTTGTTTCTGCTTCTTCTTCACCCGTGTTTTGATCCTGAGATGCTGTACTCTTTCAGAAGATGCGTAACAGCGCCCCCCTACTGTATAACAGTGAACACACTCAAATTCAAACGCACACTCACATGCACTCTCTCTCACACACACACACACACACACACACACACACACACACACACACACACACACACACACACACAGAGTTGGTGCAGTGATGCTCACAATGAACAACGAGACGATTAAAAGCAGTTTTTTACTATAGAAAAACAATCAAATGAATTACACAATACAGTCAAACAGTAATCTTCAGAATGCTGAACGCAGGGTCATCTTCAACATGAAGTCAGTTTCTCGTCCCCTGTAGGGTATCAACCAGAATCTTATTGTACTCCTGCAGATGTTTGTTGACAGTCTTCACCACTGGCCGGTAATCGCTCTCGACAGCTTTCGAGGCGATGACTGTATAATAGAGTTAGGGATCATGAGATGTTACACATCACCTGTATCTACATTTCTGATGAGAACATCTAGAAAAACACATTATAAAAGGATACATTCTTTCATCACAAAGTTGTTCTGCTCAAGATGTTGCCATTTCCTTTCCATATTGGTGAGCTGGAAAGTGAACAGTCACATTAGAGAACAATACATCAAATCCAAAAACACAACACCAGAAAGCGTGGTTCCCCGTTTACACGCATGTGTGAGTGTTGTGCTCTTAACCCGTCAGTGAGCATTTCTTTCTGCTCCGGACTCCAACTCAACTCAACTCAAGTTATTTATCTTTATAGCGCTTAATATTCAACACTATTATTGATCTGACTGCACTGACGCTGCTGTATGAGAAATTGTGCCGAGCAGGACGAGGCCGAGGGACGTGAGAGAACGGCGCGAGGCTGGTGGCGTGAGTGATAATGAACGTCACCTGTGAGACGCACCGGTCTCGCATCTCTCACGGAGGAGCAGAAGCATAAAAGGAGGAGCGACGACGCTGATGATCGAGAGACATGACATTTCATAATGCTGCTCCAAATTAATTCTCCAAAAACTCTGGGATAAGCCGTTTTCTTGACAGCATGTAAACATGGTTACTGTTAGAGGAATAGGAATGACTTTGTTCTCGAAGTTTACTAAGATCGCAGAAGAAGCTGAAGAAACTGTGTTTCCCATGAGGGTTTCTCACCTCCACATGCGTCTCGTTCTCCTGTAACTGGTTTTTAAGAGACTCGTACTCCTCGTTCATGTTGTGTATCGTCTTCCTGAACATATCCTTCCTCTGAGTAAGCGTCACTCGATCCTCCTGCAGTCTCTGATGGGACAAAATGGCACCACATTCACTATAAGACTAATAATATTAATATAGGCAGCATAAACTGCCTAATGTGATATAACCACAGTATATTTATTAACTATATCCACCTTTACACTGACAAACAAATGTTGCATATTTTCGCAAAGAGGTTCATTTATTTTGTGAAGTTTGTATCTGTGCTGATATTTAAGTGTAGATGAAGGTGTCAGAGAAGAGAGCTGAGAGTAGAGGATCTCACAAACAGCAAAGAATTCATACATTTCTTACAAGACTAACGTTTTACAGCTCAACACAAAGACATTCAGTGCACAGTAGATTAGCAGTTCATCATATTTCCCGAAGAGTTGTGAACCGGGCCGGTACCTTCTTGCGGTCCTCTCCGGCCGCTGTGAGAGCCTCCAGGTCTCGGTATGTGTGCAGCTCTTGCTTCATGAGCTCCAGCTGATCTCTCAGAGTCTGCAGTTCTGAGCTGACCTTACTCTCCAACTGCTCCACTTTCAGCAGGTCCTGCTGTAGTCGCTCACTTTCTAATGCATAAACACAACATATAATCATACATGAACAAATACAACATCAGCATTTCAATTATAAACAAGCCGTCCGAAGCTTAATTTAATTGGACTATGCAGAGCTACTGTTTATCCTACAGGTGACACTAAAACACATATTAAATCACAGCAAACATCATGTAGCTTCAACCATCAGGTGTTCTTTTAACCTGAATATTTTTGTGATGCACATTGACTCTGCCACATGTACGTGTGTAACTACTGTCTGCTGCTTGTGACCCCACAGCCTGTGAGCAGGAAGGGTTAGGGTTCAGAGGTCACGATCTCTGACCTTTGGTAACAATCACAGGCAGATCTGGCCAATCCATGACAGAGATTCATGACACACTTAAATCTGCTCTGCTGGTCAGCAATCCTGCAATGTGGGTGAAGAAACACTGAAACTGATCTGTTGAAACGCCATCCCCGGGGACACTGAGCCCTGATGTGTGTGTGTGTGTGTGTGTGAGAGAGTGTGTGTGTGTGTGTGTGTGCGGGACCATGGGAGCGTCAGAGGGGGGCATGTACAGGAAGGAAGTGGAAGAGGGCCGCTTCCCTCTGATAGGCAGACGTGTTTGCAGAGAGACTGTGTGTGTGTGTGTGTCTGTGTGTGTGTGGAGCAGTCAAAAAAACCCTGTCAGCACTTCTGAGCATTCTGGACTGCTTCCTACTCTAGGGGTCTTTCAGCAGCACTCCACACTGACCATCAACACACACACACACACACACACACACACACACACACACACACACACACACACACACACACACACACACACACACACACACCTTCAAAACCTCAGAGTGTTTCTGCAGGACCGTGAAAGTGAAATAGCACAAGATCAACAAACAGGGGAGAGACAAACAATGTCCGACTGGTATGAAAAGAGACACTCAGAGGAAGTTGAGTGCCACATTTCTCAACGGCTCTGAGGAGATAAGACAATGTTTGGGAATTAGAGGAGAACACCAAGGAGTTTCATACAAAAGAAGGAAAGACCCTTCACTGGGCAGCAGATACACATTAGAAGAGGGAAGAGAGAGAGAGAGAGAGAGAGAGAGAGAGAGAGAGAGAGAGAGAGAGAGAGAGAGAGAGAGAGACAGACAGACAGAGAGATAGACAGACAGAGAGATAGACAGACAGAGAGAGAGAGAGAGAGAGAGAGAGAGAGAGAGAGAGAGAGAGAGAGAGAGAGAGAGAGAGAGAGACAGACAGACAGACAGAGAGATAGACAGACAGAGAGAGAGAGAGAGAGAGAGAGAGAGAGAGAGAGAGAGAGAGAGAGAGAGAGAGAGAGACAGAGAGAGAGAGAGACAGAGAGAGAGAGAGATATCGCGATATGAAAACAATTTCACCAGATGACTTGATGACTTTGGAAAGAATGAATCATCTGAATGACTGGGGTGATTTTGTAATGGAGTAAATCTGCATAGAAACTATTATAGTTAACTAATGTAGTTAACTACAGTTTAATAAAATGGAACCTTATTGTAAAGTGTTACCGATTTGTTATGTCTCGTGAGTTCAGTGTTGGACAGATCAGTTATTTTAACCATTCATTAAAGTGAATCGGTTCAAAGGAGTCATTAGTTTGCGAATTGGAGGTGTCATTAACGGACCACGGCACACGTGTGTAATTATCCCGGCAGTTAGGACATCGCACAAGATTGATCTCAACACAGAAAACATTTCATCACTGGATAGATATTTTTTTGTTGTTGTTGTTTATTAAAAGTGTGGTTTATCTGAATGTGTGGAACACTTTTCAGAGAATATTTTTTTAGCACAATTCACAACCAGCGGTAATTCAGGAAAAAAATATATCCGAATGCTTCACGTTATACTTCGGTCTTCCGACCTTTTACCATTGTGTATTCTCAAAGATATTCAGTCAACTCAATTCATTAATATGCGCGAGGGAGGGAGAGAGAGCAAGACAGTTTGAAAATGGTGAGAGTGCGCGCGTGCGACCGGGGCTCTCTCTCTCTGCTCGTTCTCTCAGTTTAACAAGCCCAGCTGTCAGTCATCTATCACTCACCGGTCAAATAAGGCTTTGGAGGGACAAAAATACGCTTTGGCGGCCGCCAAAAAATGTTCAATGCAGGAAGGGCATTCTGACTTTATTTTGAATTCTCGTGTTCGTTCAAGCTCAGAAATAAGAGAAAGACCACTGATCTTTTGTCTGCCCGGCTCACAGAAAACAACGCGCAAGTTCCAGTCTTCTTACGCTTGATGTTTAAACTGAAAGGACTTAAAAACACATGCAAATGATAAACTTTCACTATATGATGGTTAAACTTTGCAATTAATCCGCGAATCGCAAGCGTTACGGGCCGGGGAGCTGCTGGCCCGTACTGATCATGAATCACGGATCAACTATGATCCCTATAAGGCTACTTACATCGCAACATCCTGCGATGTGACTATCGTGGATGCGCACATCGCGATATCGATGCTAAAACGACACATCGTGCAGCCCTAGACCTAATGGACCTGAAGCTGCAAAAACAAACTACTGAACACAACTAACATGACCAACAACAGCCAGCATCAGGACACCGACACTCATCCACAAAATTGTGGCCCGACCAAATTATAAAAGCACAATCAGAATAATGAGGAGGTACAGACTGAAGTCAGAACTCCGCACCAAAGATGAACATCACAAATATAAAAGAAAAACTAAATTCGGTTTCAACACCTAAAGAGTCTGCTAAACCCTTGATGCATCCTTCTTTGATACCAATCTTTAATTTGAAAGCCACGTTTCTAACATCTGTAAAACAGCATTCTTCCATCTTCCATCAAATATATCTAAATTATAAAACATGCTTTCAATGAAAAATGCAGATCAGGTAGTTCATGCGTTCATGACCTCAAGGCTAGAATGAATGTTAGACTACATAAACTAGGTCAGTCGGAACTGGAACACTTCCGATAACACCTGATGTACTCATTACATCATAAGAAGAATGGCACGACCACAACACATGATGTAGTCAGCCGGATCTGGGCCGTATCCAGATCAGATGGAAGACCTGCGTCTAGACACGACCACAAAGCCTGATGCAGTAAGCCGGATCTGGGCCGTATCCAGATCAGATGGTGGACCTGCGCCTAGACACGACCACAACGCATGATGTAGTCAGCCGTATCCGGGCCGTATTCAGATCAGATGGTGGACCTGCGCCTAGACACGACCACAACGCATGATGTAGTCAGCCAGATCCAGGCCGTATCCAGATCAGATGGTGGACCTGCGCCTAGACACGACCACAACGCATGATGTAGTCAGCCGTATCCGGGCCGTATTCAGATCAGATGGTGGACCTGCGCCTAGACACGACCACAACGCATGATGTAGTCAGCCAGATCCAGGCCGTATCCAGATCAGATGGTGGACCTGCGCCTAGACACGACCACAAGGCATGATGTAGTCAGCCGTATCCGGGCCGTATTCAGATCAGAGGGTGGACTTGCGCCTAGACACGTCCACAACGCATGATGTAGTCAACTAGATCCAGGCCGTATTCAGATCAGATGGTGGACCTGCACCTAGACACGACCACAACGCATGATGTAGTCAGCCGTATCCGGGCCGTATTCAGATCAGATGGTGGACCTGCGCTGAGACACGACCACAACGCATGATGTAGTCAGCCAGATCTGGGCCGTATCCAGATCAGATGGAGGACCTGCGCCTAGACTCGACCACAATGCATGATGTAGTCAGCCGTATCCGGGCCGTATTCAGATCAGATGGTGGACCTGTGCCTAGACACGACCACAAAGCATGATGTAGTCAGCCAGATCCAGGCCGTATCCAGGTTAGATGGAGGACCTGTGCCTGGACACAACCACAACGCGTTATGTAATCAGCCAGATCCGGGCCATATCCAGATCAGATGGAGGACCTGCACCAAGAAACGACCACAAAGCATCCCTGAAGTGCCAGCAGAGATTGTGTCTACTAGACTCTCCCCTGTGAAGGCCTTATCGACATGACAATGACAGTTTTTCTCTGTACAGATGAAAACACTATCAAAATGTTTCCCGTTCACGCGGATCCGCAGAAAACAACTAAAAATGCTGTATTATTCATGCCAGACAAGTAATTTGGCAATGTAACTTTGTAAAGAAAGATTATGCACCCGTGCACATACTCATTCAAACGCACATGCCTATAGACTGAACAAGTAATACGCATGTTCATGCCATCACCATTTTCACAAATTCATGTTATTGAAGTTTACAGAGAAATGCTAATAAACCTATTTCAAAGTTTGCGTTCTCAGGCCACCAAAATGACGTTGTCGTGGAAACGGCCAGAACGCATTAAAATTTTTCTGTTTTCAGTTGAAAACGGTGTCGTGTAAGCAGCGGCATTAATAACTAATGATCTTTTACAACAGAAAAGAATCAATCGAATACTTACTTAAGCTGAACAATGACTTTCTTCTAGACCTACTGTAAAGCCAAAACAATCTTTGTTGCATTCATTTCCTGTTATCACTGCAAAGCTGCTTTGAAACAATCTATATTGTAAAAAGTGCTATATAAATTAAGGTGACTTGACTTGACGGAGATGCTAAGACACTAACCCTGAGGAAAGACACTAACCTGAGGAAAGACACTAACCTGAGGAAAGACACTAACCCTGAGGAAAGACACTAACCTGAGGAAAGACACTAACCCTGAGGAAAGACACTAACCTGAGGAAAGACACTAACCTGAGGAAAGACACTAACCCTGAGGAAAGACACTAACCTGAGGAAAGACACTAACCCTGAGGAAAGACACTAACCCTGAGGAAAGACACTAACCTGAGGAAAGACACTAACCTGAGGAAAGAGACTAACCTGAGGAAAGACACTAACCTGAGGAAAGACACTAACCCGAGGAAAGAGACTAACCTGAGGAAAGACACTAACCCTGAGGAAAGAGACTAACCCTGAGGAAAGACACTAACCTGAGGAAAGAGACTAACCCTGAGGAAAGAGATTAACCTGAGGAAAGACACTAACCTGAGGAAAGACACTAACCAACCCTGAGGAAAGACACTAACCTGAGGAAAGACACTAACCAACCCTGAGGAAAGACACTAACCTGAGGAAAGACACTAACCCTGAGGAAAGACACTAACCTGAGGAAAGACACTAACCCTGAGGAAAGACACTAACCTGAGGAAAGACACTAACCCTGAGGAAAGACACTAACCTGAGGAAAGACACTAACCTGAGGAAAGACACTAACCTGAGGAAAGACACTAACCTGAGGAAAGACACTAACCTGAGGAAAGACACTAACCTGAGGAAAGACACTAACCTGAGGAAAGACACTAACCCTGAGGAAAGACACTAACCCTGAGGAAAGACACTAACCCTGAGGAAAGACACTAACCTGAGGAAAGACACTAACCTGAGGAAAGACACTAACCTGAGGAAAGACACTAACCCTGAGGAAAGACACTAACCCTGAGGAAAGACACTAACCTGAGGAAAGACACTAACCTGAGGAAAGACACTAACCCTGAGGAAAGACACTAACCTGAGGAAAGACACTAACCTGAGGAAAGACACTAACCTGAGGAAAGACACTAACCTGAGGAAAGACACTAACCTGAGGAAAGACACTAACCTGAGGAAAGACACTAACCCTGAGGAAAGACACTAACCCTGAGGAAAGACACTAACCTGAGGAAAGACACTAACCTGAGGAAAGAGACGAACCCTGAGGAAAGAGACTAACCTGAGGAAAGACACTAATGGGGGTCGCACACCGGACGAGAAGCGCAGCGCCACGTCGCGCAGCGCCATGTCTTTAAAATTCAAACACATTATTCTCTATGAATGTACACACACCGGCGGCGCCATTTGGCATCTGTCCACGGCGCCCAGCTACGGCTCAGGACCTTGTACAAAACTCTGCCGCACTACAGAGCGCCATTTACATAGTTTTATATTAAATTTACATTTATTTGTCTCATATCGTCGTTAATGTATATACTGACTTAACCCTGTGCTGCAATATACATTTAGTTTTACATTCATTTACAGAAATCAGCTGCTTGAATGAAAATTGCTGATGTTATCGTATTTTCAGACGATATTCTCAATTCATTCAGTTAACCCTCTGGGGTCTAAGGTGTTTTCTGGGACCTGGAGGTGCTCTGACATTTGTGCTTTTTTCAGTTGCTTATAAACATATTAATGGCAAAGTTGTCATTACACTCTATTTAGCACAAACAGGGCTACCATAATATGTGAGCAACATGTATGTACGTGTTTGTATTTTTGAGAGAATATTGTTTATGCATGGTTATTGAAAAAACTAAAACTTAAAGTTTCTGAAATAAGGCCACAAAACACATACTAAATATGTGTCCACAATACTTTTGACTAATGGATGTTCTCGCCTAGAATTTTTGCTTCAAAATGATCTGAAAATCATCCTGCCTAATCATTCACATAAAACAATACATTGATTTAAATTTTGTAAAACACTTTTTGTTTGGAAAGGCAATATGCGAAAGGGCGTGACTCATGAATAATGCTCTGATTTACACCTGAGAAGACAAAAGACCTTCTTAATGAGCCTGTATAATGAGCCTTTCACAGAGGTGTGTCACTGAGCCACAAGAAAGAATACAAGGACAAAAAAAAAGAAAAAAATCTATATACTACAAAATTGGTTCACAGTTGGAAACATCTCGAAAAAAATAGTATTTTTCCACTTGTATTTTTGCTTGCAAATTGTATAATATCCAAGGTGAACATTTCTAGTAATTGTGTAGTTAATTCTCATACTGTATTTTCAGAAAGTTTTGGATATGTATCCTCTCCCCAAATTTGTCACTAATAAAACACAATACAAATAATTTGAAGAGAAGGCTTATATTGACCTTTTAAGATTTTGTTTACATCTACCTTGTAAATATATTCTTTGCTATTTTATTAAAAAGGTTACAATTACAGCAACAATTAAAATAACAATATTTCTTAAAATAACAATATTTCAAGTGTAATATTTCTTTGTAAAAACTAAAGTATACATTTTATCACATGTATTTCAAAGTTAAGGATTAATTAGTTTGAATAAAGCCTACATTGGAACAAACACTATAATAACATCTTAGTTGATGACTTTATTTTTGACAAAACAAACATAGCCTAATATATTTAACATTTGAGCAGAAATTGGTGAACAAAAGCTTATTTGTTGTGGCAGTAGTCTATTTTACAGTAAACACTTTATAATCTATATCCAAAACTAGTCAACGAAATGTTGTCTTTCATATTTCGTCTGTAATATCGTTTGTTGTTTTTATGATAGCCTATATTAGGGCATATAAATATTAATTTGCAGTTTAATACATTGCTTATACAAAGACATTTTATTTCAACATATTTCAGTCGATTTTTACTCATCTCAGTATAGCAATATAGTTTGGTAAAAGCTGTTCAGTTCATTCATTCACACACAGACACGATTCATATTTAAAGAGTCTTTTTGCGGTATACATAGGCTACACTAGGATATCGCGATTTGAACAATAATAAAAAAAACTTACTTCTCAGATGGATCCATTGCTCCTCAAAATTAATTTAAACCAGCACTTCTGAGGTAAATTTCCCAGGATTATTCCTCACAGCCTTGCAAGTAGCCTAAGTACTGTAATCTGATAAAATTTGGTGTGCTGATCTCATCTCATCTGATGGGCGTTTACACCTTTGCATGTGTTGCCTCAGATCATTTGCGTTTGAATAGCGCGCGCTCTCCGTGGGCGTCAAATTAAAAGATAATGAGATTAAATGAGAGCGACTGACATCTCTCTCTTTTCATATAGATTACATAAACAGAGAATATTTGTTTTTGTTATGAATTACATAATTTAAAAGTACAAACTTAAACGATTATAAAGATATATTGCTCATGCCTGGGTGAATAGTAGTCGCTGAGTTTTAAGTTTAGAGACGTGCTCCCAAAAAAAAGCTCACTGTGACGGAGAGCCAGAAAGCACACCCTGTTTATTTTCTTTATTTTACAAAAGCACAATGTTTTATTTCGATTGTAATTGCACACTTAAAAAAGTAGACATTTAACAGTTAATTTTTTCATATTTCTTAAGTCTGTATGACCAAAAATGACAGAGTATTTTAGGTATATTTTGCTGCTATGTGAAAAAAATCGAACAAAACGCGCCGGCACGTTTTCAGACCCCAGACGGTTAACGGACACTCTGAGGTAAAGTGTGTTCAGACTGCAGACTTAGCAACGACTGTATTTAATTGCAATCATTACATAGTACAGACATTATCTTAATTCCATAATGTCCTTAAATATAACAATATTGCTGGCCATAAACTGAGAAAGTGCGCGTCCGGTGTGCGATACCTCAAACTGTCCTAGACGCGACACGGCGCAGCGCTGCGCTTCTCGTCCGGTGTGCGACCCCCTTAACCCTGAGGAAAGACACTAACCTGAGGAAAGAGACTAATCTGAGGAAAGAGACTAATCTGAGGAAAGACACTAACCTGAGAAAAGACACTAACCTGAGGAAAGAGACTAATATGAGGAAAGACACTAACCTGAGGAAAGACTAACCTGAGAAAAGACACTAACCTGAGGAAAGAGACTAATATGAGGAAAGACACTAACCTGAGGAAAGACTAACCTGAGAAAAGACACTAACCTGAGGAAAGAGACTAATCTGAGGAAAGAGACTAATCTGAGGAAAGACACTAACCTGAGAAAAGACACTAACCTGAGGAAAGAGACTAATATGAGGAAAGACACTAACCTGAGGAAAGACTAACCTGAGGAAAGACACTAACCTGAGGAAAGAGATTAACCTGAGGAAAGACACTAACCTGAGGAAAGAGACTAACCTGAGGAAAGAGACTAACCTGAGGAAAGACACTAACCTGAGGAAAGACACTAACCTGAGGAAAGAGACTAACCTGAGGAAAGACACTGACCTGAGGAAAAAGACACTAACCTGAGGAAAAAGACACTAACCTGAGGAAAAAGACTAACCTGAGGAAAGACACTAACCCTGAGGAAAGAGACTAACCTGAGGAAAGAGACTAACCCTGAGGAAAGACACTAACCCTGAGGAAAGAGACTAACCTGAGGAAAGAGACTAACCTGAGGAAAGACACTAACCTGAGGAAAGAGACTAACCTGAGGAAAGAGACTAATCTGAGGAAAGACACTAACCTGAGAAAAGACACTAACCTGAGGAAAGAGACTAATATGAGGAAAGACACTAACCTGAGGAAAGACTAACCTGAGAAAAGACACTAACCTGAGGAAAGAGACTAATATGAGGAAAGACACTAACCTGAGGAAAGAGACTAACCTGAGGAAAGAGACTAATATGAGAAAAGACACTAACCTGAGGAAAGACACTAACCTGAGGAAAGAGACTAATATGAGAAAAGACACTAACCTGAGGAAAGACTAACCTGAGAAAAGACACTAACCTGAGGAAAGAGACTAATATGAGGAAAGACACTAACCTGAGGAAAGAGACTAACCTGAGGAAAGAGACTAATATGAGAAAAGACACTAACCTGAGGAAAGACACTAACCTGAGGAAAGAGACTAATATGAGAAAAGACACTAACCTGAGGAAAGACTAACCTGAGAAAAGACACTAACCTGAGGAAAGAGACTAATATGAGGAAAGACACTAACCTGAGGAAAGACTAACCTGAGGAAAGACACTAACCTGAGGAAAGAGATTAACCTGAGGAAAGACACTAACCTGAGGAAAGAGACTAACCTGAGGAAAGAGACTAACCTGAGGAAAGACACTGACCTGAGGAAAAAGACACTAACCTGAGGAAAAAGACACTAACCTGAGGAAAAAGACTAACCTGAGGAAAGACACTAACCTGAGGAAAGAGACTAACCTGAGGAAAGAGACTAACCCTGAGGAAAGACACTAACCCTGAGGAAAGAGACTAACCTGAGGAAAGAGACTAACCTGAGGAAAGACACTAACCTGAGGAAAGAGACTAACCTGAGGAAAGAGACTAATCTGAGGAAAGACACTAACCTGAGAAAAGACACTAACCTGAGGAAAGAGACTAATATGAGGAAAGACACTAACCTGAGGAAAGACTAACCTGAGAAAAGACACTAACCTGAGGAAAGAGACTAATATGAGGAAAGACACTAACCTGAGGAAAGACTAACCTGAGGAAAGACACTAACCTGAGGAAAGAGATTAACCTGAGGAAAGACACTAACCTGAGGAAAGAGACTAATATGAGGAAAGACACTAACCTGTGGAAAGACTAACCTGAGAAAAGACACTAACCTGAGGAAAGACTAACCTGAGGAAAGACACTAACCTGAGGAAAGAGATTAACCTGAGGAAAGACACTAACCTGAGGAAAGAGACTAATATGAGGAAAGACACTAACCTGAGGAAAGACTAATATGAGGAAAGACACTAACCTGAGGAAAGAGACTAACCTGAGGAAAGACACTAACCTGAGGAAAGAGATTAACCTGAGGAAAGACACTAACCTGAGGAAAGAGACTAACCTGAGGAAAGAGACTAACCTGAGGAAAGAGACTAACCTGAGGAAAGAGACTAACCTGAGGAAAGACACTGACCTGAGGAAAAAGACACTAACCTGAGGAAAAAGACACTAACCTGAGGAAAAAGACTAACCTGAGGAAAGACACTAACCTGAGGAAAGAGACTAACCTGAGGAAAGAGACTAACCCTGAGGAAAGACACTAACCCTGAGGAAAGAGACTAACCTGAGGAAAGAGACTAACCTGAGGAAAGACACTAACCTGAGGAAAGACACTAACCTGAGGAAAGAGACTAACCTGAGGAAAGAGACTAACCTGAGGAAAGACACTAACCTGAGGAAAAAGACACTAACCTGAGGAAAAAGACACTAACCTGAGGAAAGAGACTAACCTGAGAAAAGAGAGACTAACCTGAGGAAAGAGACTAACCCTGAGGAAACACACTAACCTGAGGAAAGAGGCTAACCTGAGGAAAGAGACTAACCTGAGGAAAGAGACTAACCCTGAGGAAACACACTAACCTGAGGAAAGACACTAACCTGAGGAAAGAGACTAACCCTGAGGAAAGACACTAACCTGAGGAAAGAGGCTAACCTGAGGAAAGAGACTAACCTGAGGAAAGACACTAACTTGAGGAAAGAGACTAACCTGAGGAAAGAGACTAACCCTGAGGAAAGACACTAACCTGAGAAAAGACACTAACCTGAGGAAAGAGACTAACCTGAGGAAAGAGACTAACCCTGAGGAAAGACACTAACCTGAGGAAAGAGACTAACCTGAGGAAAGAGACTAACCTGAGGAAAGAGACTAACCTGAGGAAAGAGACTAACCCTGAGGAAAGACACTAACCCTGAGGAAAGAGACTAACCTGAGGAAAGAGACTAACCTGAGGAAAGACACTAACCTGAGGAAAGAGACTAACCTGAGGAAAGAGACTAATCTGAGGAAAGACACTAACCTGAGAAAAGACACTAACCTGAGGAAAGAGACTAATATGAGGAAAGACACTAACCTGAGGAAAGACTAACCTGAGAAAAGACACTAACCTGAGGAAAGAGACTAATATGAGGAAAGACACTAACCTGAGGAAAGACTAACCTGAGGAAAGACACTAACCTGAGGAAAGAGATTAACCTGAGGAAAGACACTAACCTGAGGAAAGAGACTAATATGAGGAAAGACACTAACCTGTGGAAAGACTAACCTGAGAAAAGACACTAACCTGAGGAAAGACTAACCTGAGGAAAGACACTAACCTGAGGAAAGAGATTAACCTGAGGAAAGACACTAACCTGAGGAAAGAGACTAATATGAGGAAAGACACTAACCTGAGGAAAGACTAATATGAGGAAAGACACTAACCTGAGGAAAGACTAACCTGAGGAAAGACACTAACCTGAGGAAAGAGATTAACCTGAGGAAAGACACTAACCTGAGGAAAGAGACTAACCTGAGGAAAGAGACTAACCTGAGGAAAGACACTGACCTGAGGAAAAAGACACTAACCTGAGGAAAAAGACACTAACCTGAGGAAAAAGACTAACCTGAGGAAAGACACTAACCTGAGGAAAGAGACTAACCTGAGGAAAGAGACTAACCCTGAGGAAAGACACTAACCCTGAGGAAAGAGACTAACCTGAGGAAAGAGACTAACCTGAGGAAAGACACTAACCTGAGGAAAGAGACTAACCTGAGGAAAGAGACTAACCTGAGGAAAGAGACTAACCTGAGGAAAGACACTAACCTGAGGAAAAAGACACTAACCTGAGGAAAAAGACACTAACCTGAGGAAAGAGACTAACCTGAGAAAAGAGAGACTAACCTGAGGAAAGAGACTAACCCTGAGGAAACACACTAACCTGAGGAAAGAGGCTAACCTGAGGAAAGAGACTAACCTGAGGAAAGAGACTAACCCTGAGGAAACACACTAACCTGAGGAAAGACACTAACCTGAGGAAAGAGACTAACCCTGAGGAAAGACACTAACCTGAGGAAAGAGGCTAACCTGAGGAAAGAGACTAACCTGAGGAAAGACACTAACTTGAGGAAAGAGACTAACCTGAGGAAAGAGACTAACCCTGAGGAAAGACACTAACCTGAGAAAAGACACTAACCTGAGGAAAGAGACTAACCTGAGGAAAGAGACTAACCCTGAGGAAAGACACTAACCTGAGGAAAGAGACTAACCTGAGGAAAGAGACTAACCCTGAGGAAAGACACTACCCTGAAGAAAGACACTAACCTGAGGAAAGAGGCTAACCTGAGGAAAGAGACTAACCTGAGGAAAGACACTAACTTGAGGAAAGAGACTAACCTGAGGAAAGAGACTAACCTGAGGAAAGACACTAACCTGAGAAAAGACACTAACCTGAGGAAAGACACTAACCTGAGAAAAGACACTAACCTGAGGAAAGAGACTAACCTGAGGAGAGGCCTCTGGCGGTGCTGTGAGACTTCTGCATCTCCGTCTCCTTGAAGCTCAGATCGTCCTGCATGGACCGAAGCTCCTGCGCTGTGACGGCTGACAGCTGATGCAGACGACTGATGTTCTGAGAAACACCACACACTTGCTGTCAAGACTCAAACTCGTAGCCGAGAGGTGTGTAAGTCGTGAGAGATCTGTGTGTGCCATGAGAGATCTGTCTGTGTAGTGAGAGATATGCGTGTGCCGTGAGAGAGGTGTGTGTGTGCCATGAGAGGTGTGTCTGTAGTGAGAGGTGTGTGCCATGAGAGGTGTGTTTGTGTGTGTGTGTACCCTGCTGGAGTGCTCCAGTAAAGCCAAAACACTGCTCTGAGAGTCTCTGATCAGCTGCAGCTCCTGACATTTATTCTCCTCAAACGTGTTCAAATACGCTGTAAAAACACATGAGCTCATCATTTAATGATCAACACGAGGCGTCTAACCCTGACACATGCAGCATCAGTGTGTGTGGTAGACTCACAGTCGATCTCCTCTTCTCTCTTCTGCAGCTCCTTGTACTTTTGAGTTCGTTCCCCTGTGCAGACGGTAAACATGGGTTTAGACTCCAGACTCAATTTATTGTAGTTGGTGCATTAAAGGGGAAATTAGAGAAATCAATTCTCCTTCATGTTTTGAATTAAAAAAAGCTTGATGTACTATAAAAACATGCTGTAACTAAGAATTGAAACCGTCCAAATATACCAGAGCAACTGAAAATAATACATCACACCACACACACATTTACACTATCGAAGCCTATTCGGTGTTCAGAAACGTGGTCTGCACTATCATTCTGAGACAGTATTATTATTATTATTATTATTAATAAACACAGAAGTCTCAGTTTGTATAGAACTAACTATCATATCTGGAAATTTCTATGAGCAACAATGCTGTTGTTCTGAATATCAGAAACATGTTTGTTGTTAAATAGGTTTACAATGAACAATATTTAACTGAAATGCTTAACATACATTAAAAGCTGAGGTCAAGTCTTCTATTATTTTCCCCTTCCCCATTCCTTTCTCTCTAAATCAACAGTCTATGATCATCCCAAATTGAATGCATTTTCATATTTAGGGAAAAGCACCTTGATGTTCCTCCATATCAGCATCTAGTTGCCGCATCTCTTCGGTGAGATTGCTAATTTTCTCACGTACCTCTGACAGTCTAAATAAAAACAGGATATTCAATTTTAGTCTTTTTTATGTACTGATCATAAGACACACTGTGTATAAGTAAATACAATATTTGCATACAACACCATAATGACTGAAGCATGCATTTTATATTGCGATATTGTGGATCTACAAACCAACTGAGAGTGTATACTCAAGTGAACATTCAAGGTTTACCAAAACAAACATGCATATGGTTTATAAATACATACTGCCGTTCCATGCTGGCTATTTCCTGGTTGTTTTCTTTCACCTAAAACCAGTAAAAGAACAGTCATGTTCACATCTGTTGAAATCTTTAAATGTACTAAATGTAATGAAATATAATTGTTGAGAGACCTGTTTAAAGAGGCGTTCCCTCTCCTCTTGTGGAGAGCCCATGTTCCGGTTTTCAGTCAGCAGAGCGTCTCTGCGGTTCTCCAGATCCAGGAGCTTCTCGTGACGCACGACTGCCTCCTGTTTGGCCTGAGAGTGAACCAGATCCTGCAAACACAGAGGAGAGAGAGAGTGAACCAGAACCTGCAAACACAGAGTACTGTTTGTAGCAGCACAGATTTAAAGTTTGATACACAGAGGAGAGATTAGGCAGTCCATTCCCCTTCATTAACGCTCCACAAGCAAGCAAATTTTATATGACTAATGTAAAAGGATTTGACAATAGCACTAAATAAAGTTTTGTGGCGAGGGGGGCGTGGTTCAGCGACCGCTGCAACAGTGGAGAGAGAGCTGGGAGGCAAACGGCACATAAGTGGGTTAAGTGAGAAATGATGAACACCTGATCTCGTTTGCGGTAATTGCCGTGAGGAGGAATAAAAGCCACCTGGAAGTGGGAAGCAGTGAGAGAGAGCAGTGGAGAACTGCGGGCGAACGTCTGACACAGAGCTGAAATCAGCGTCCTGAGAAAAATGTCTGACTGAACTGAGAGCGCAGAGCGCACAGTGTGAAGAGTGATCTGAACGATTTGACTGACAGCTGAAAGCAGCGAACTGAGTTTGAGTTTCTACGGTTTATTTTCTTTATTTTTCAATAAAGACCCGCAGTCTCCACAAGCCGACCCAGTCTCCTTCATTTCCAACTGACTCTGAACCTAGAGCTTTTCTACACTGGTGCTGAAACCCGGGAGGAAGGAGAACGCCGCCACCGTCATGTCAACCCCGCCAGGACAGCCGTTTGCGGACATCATTAAGTCTCTCGCGGCCCTCCACCAGGAAAACCATCAGGCGTTACGGAAGTTGAGGAGCGACCAAGATCGACGTTTCCACGTCCTCCTCCAGGCGCAACAAGAAGATTGCGAGTTGTTCCGGAGCTTGCTGAGCCGGGAGGTTCGGACCGTAACCTCTCCCTCCAGCCCAGCCACCACGCCACTCACATGGCCATCCTCCAAAGGGTCGGCCTAAGTCCCGAGGAACAGCGCTTCCGGTCGATCCGGATGGAAGAAGGTGGCCGGCCCTTTGTGATGGCCCAGCAGCTCCGGGATGCCTGCCGCAAATGGCTATTGGCCGGGGAAAGCAACGTCGAGGCTGTCATAGAGAAGGTGGTGCTAGAGCAGTTCATCTCGCGTCTGCCCAAGAGGAATGCCCAGTGGGTCTAGTGCTACCGGCCGACGTCGCTGGACCTGGCCATTCAACTGGCAGAGGACCAGATGGTGGCATGCTCCGGGGTCGGCGAACCCCTGCCAGCTGTCTCCCTCTCTCTCTCCCCTCTGTTGACCCCCCCTCTTTTTCTCTCTCTAAGCCTGTCCCTATGCCCAGGTCCCGCTCCAGCTTTCCGCCACGAGCTCCACTCCGAGGCAGGACCGGACCCTTGGCCCTGGGTACCACCGCGGCTCCCGCTTCCCCCTCCTCCTCACGGCAATCTCTTGACCCACTTCCGGCCACTAGGGTGGCGGGGAGGCCTGGGCCGGCCTGCTGGCATTGCAGGGACTCGGGTAACTTTGTGGATCGGTGTCTAATGATGGAGGTGGGGACGTTGGTCCGGGTCCCGGACATCCCGCAGGCCGCCCCCGGATTGTACCAAATACCGGTGAGTAAAAAGGGGGGTATCAGGCTCTGGTGGATTCAGATTGTAACCAGACCTCCATCCACCAGAGCCTGGTACAATCAGGGGCATTGGATAAGAGCCGCACGGTTAAGGTGAGGTGTGTGCACGGGGATATAGTAGACTATCCTTTATGGGCCATAACTATCCAATTTTGAGGACAAAAGCATAGAGTTGAGGCGGCAGTTAGTATGCACCTCAGGCATCCGCTAATTTTGGGGACCAACTGGCCTGCCTTTAAGCAATTATTGGGGCATTTATCAGCGGATGCCTCTTGGGGGAAAACAGCACCAGAAGGGCGAGCGAGCGCTCAGGTCGGGGAGACTGTTCCAGGACCTGTGGCCACTGTATCAGGGGTACCGAACCTCTCCAGCTGTGGAGACTTTCCCCTGGAACAGTCCCGCAATGAAACGCTAAAACACCCGTTTGATCAGGTCTGTACTATCGACGGTCAGCCTCTCCACCCTGAGCGAGCGCTCACCTATCCTCATTTTGCTTTAATAAAAGATAGGTTGTATCGAGTGACCCAAGACATTCAGACAAAAGAAAATACAAACCAGTTATTAATACCAAAAAGCCGTCGGGAAATGCTTTTCCAGGCGGCTCATTGTAATCCTATGGCTGGACATTTAGGAGTGGCAGCCACTTTAAATCGCCTAATGGCCCGATTCTTTTGGCCGGGCATTCACGGCCACGTACGCAGATGGTGCGCGTCGTGTCGTGAAGGTCAGTTGGTAAACCCACCGGAAGCAGTTGTGAAGCAGTTGTGAACGGTAAACTATAACAAACATGTCCATTGAGTGAATAAATGTAGTTGCATCCAGTCGTACAGTGTTGCTTTACACAACAGCAGTCTAACACACACTCGGTCCCGATTCATCAAGAGTTGGCAGCAGCCATATCACCCTGTGTGTGTGTGTATGTGTGTGTTCTCCACACCAGCAGCCATATCACCCTGTGTGTGTGTGTATGTGTGTGTTCTCCACACCAGCAGCCATATCACCCTGTGTGTGTGTGTATGTGAGTGTTCTCCACACCAGCAGCCATATCACCCTGTGTGTGTGTGTATGTGAGTGTTCTCCACACCAGCAGCCATATCACCCTGTGTGTGTGTGTGTATGTGTGTGTTCTCCACACCAGCAGCCATATCACCCTGTGTGTGTGTGTATGTGAGTGTTCTCCACACCAGCAGCCATATCACCCTGTGTGTGTGTGCATGTGAGTGTTCTCCACACCAGCAGCCATATCAACCTGTGTGTGTGTGTATGTGTGTGTTCTCCACACCAGCAGCCATATCACCCTGTGTGTGTGTGCATGTGAGTGTTCTCCACACCAGCAGCCATATCAACCTGTGTGTGTGTGTATGTGTGTGTTCTCCACACCAGCAGCCATATCAACCTGTGTGTGTGTGTATGTGTGTGTTCTCCACACCAGCAGCCATATCACCCTGTGTGTGTGTGTATGTGTGTGTTCTCCACACCAGCAGCCATATCACCCTGTGTGTGTGTATGTGTGTGTTCTCCACACCAGCAGCCATATCACCCTGTGTGTGTGTGTGTATGTGTGTGTTCTCCACACCAGCAGCCATATCACCCTGTGTGTGTGTGTGTGTGTGTGTGTTCTCCACACCAGCAGCCATATCACCCTGTGTGTGTGTGTGTGTGTGTGTTCTCCACACCAGCAGCCATATCACCCTGTGTGTGTGTGTGTGTGTGTTCTCCACACCAGCAGCCATATCACCCTGTGTGTGTGTGTGTGTGTGTGTGTGTTCTCCACACCAGCAGCCATATCACCCTGTGTGTGTGTGTGTATGTGTGTGTTCTCCACACCAGCAGCCATATCACCCTGTGTGTGTGTGTGTGTGTGTGTTCTCCACACCAGCAGCCATATCACCCTGTGTGTGTGTGTGTGTGTGTGTTCTCCACACCAGCAGCCATATCAACCTGTGTGTGTGTGTATGTGTGTGTTCTCCACACCAGCAGCCATATCACCCTGTGTGTGTGTGTATGTGTGTGTTCTCCACACCAGCAGCCATATCACCCTGTGTGTGTGTATGTGTGTGTTCTCCACACCAGCAGCCATATCACCCTGTGTGTGTGTGTGTATGTGTGTGTTCTCCACACCAGCAGCCATATCACCCTGTGTGTGTGTGTGTGTGTGTTCTCCACACCAGCAGCCATATCACCCTGTGTGTGTGTGTGTGTGTGTGTTCTCCACACCAGCAGCCATATCACCCTGTGTGTGTGTGTGTGTGTGTGTTCTCCACACCAGCAGCCATATCACCCTGTGTGTGTGTGTGTGTGTGTTCTCCACACCAGCAGCCATATCACCCTGTGTGTGTGTGTGTGTGTGTTCTCCACACCAGCAGCCATATCACCCTGTGTGTGTGTGTGTGTGTGTGTTCTCCACACCAGCAGCCATATCACCCTGTGTGTGTGTTTGTATGTGTGTGTTCTCCACACCAGCAGCCATATCACCCTGTGTGTGTGTTTGTATCTGAGTGTTCTCCACACCAGCAGCCATATCACCCTGTGTGTGTGTGTGTGTGTGTGTATGTGTGTGTTCTCCACACCAGCAGCCATATCACCCTGTGTGTGTGTGTGTATGTGTGTGTTCTCCACACCAGCAGCCATATCACCCTGTGTGTGTGTGTGTGTGTGTTCTCCACACCAGCAGCCATATCACCCTGTGTGTGTGTGTATGTGTGTGTTCTCCACACCAGCAGCCATATCACCCTGTGTGTGTGTGTGTATGTGTGTGTTCTCCACACCAGCAGCCATATCACCCTGTGTGTGTGTGTGTGTGTGTTCTCCACACCAGCAGCCATATCACCCTGTGTGTGTGTGTGTGTGTGTTCTCCACACCAGCAGCCATATCACCCTGTGTGTGTGTGTGTGTGTGTGTTCTCCACACCAGCAGCCATATCACCCTGTGTGTGTGTTTGTATGTGTGTGTTCTCCACACCAGCAGCCATATCACCCTGTGTGTGTGTTTGTATCTGAGTGTTCTCCACACCAGCAGCCATATCACCCTGTGTGTGTGTGTGTGTGTGTGTATGTGTGTGTTCTCCACACCAGCAGCCATATCACCCTGTGTGTATGTGTGTGTTCTCCACACCAGCAGCCATATCACCCTGTGTGTGTTTGTATGTGTGTGTTCTCCACACCAGCAGCCATATCACCCTGTGTGTATGTGTGTGTGTGTTCGCAAAAAATAAAAATTTCTGTCGATTCGTCAGACCCAAAACAAAGATGGCGGCGCCGGAGAGTAGTAGCAACACGAGTGGCTCCTCAGACTTTCAGAAGTGCAAGGCGGCACGCACTCGTTCCTCTAAAGTACACGCGGCACGCACTCGTTCCTCTAAAGTACACACACACACAAACACACACACACACACACACACACACACACACACACACACACACACACACAGACACACACAGACACACACACAGACACACACCTGCACAAGCTGTCTGTCCTTTCTGTCTTATCATAAACATTGAGAAAACCCACAGAAAAATGTGCGTCAGTATCGAGTTTTCTTTCGGGCTTGAAGGAACCATAACACAAATTATGCCAAACTGTCCGTTTTGTCGAGTGTCCTCATAAGAGCAGTCTTAAATGAGTAAAATAAAGTATTTCATTTTAAAGAGTAGATTACTCACACAGACCCGACCCTTTATTTTACTCTAAGAATTTAGAGTAAAATAAAGTATGTCATTTTAAAGAGTAGATTACTCACACAGACCCGGCGCCAGGATGATTATTATATATATATTTTTCATTCAGATATGTAAATCAGCATGTATAAATTGCTATTAGTCAATTAATGGGGAGATAATCGAATCGAATCGGACTGGAAAAATGATGCATCGGAAAAATAATCGCTAGATTAATCGTTTAAAAAATAAACGTTTATCCCAGCCCGAGTGTGTGTGTGTGTGTGTGTGTGTCCACTCACCGCCTCAAACGTCTCCTTCCTGCTCATCAGAGCGTCCAGTTCCTCCTGATGGGAGTTCAGCTCCTGGATGAGAGGAAAGTCACGGCACATCCGTCGTGTCAGTGAACGGTGAACTTCAAATCACCCTCATAAATCATCTGTAGACTTTTTTAATTTAAAGTGTGGAGTCGGCAGTGAAGCTTACTGAAGCCATTTCCCCACTAAACTACACTTCATGTAGACATGCTTCACTTATTTTTGTTTTCAGTATTTACATCTATTTGGCAAACTATGGCATTCAAGCTATATGTTATTTCTCCAGTTCTTGTGTTGCCTGGGAATCAAACCCAAACCCATGACATTGACGTTGCATGTGCAGGGCTCTACGCTAACATTTCATCAGGAGCACTTGTGTAAACTATTTAGGGGCACTTTCTGATCTATAACAGGTGATTTTTCCCCCTTTAAATTCATTTCCAGGGGCATTTATACCATTATAAGAGCAAGGTTTTCTAATCTTATTAAATGTATGCATCATCTTTTGTCAATTTCTTAAATTAAAATAGAAAATGTGTTTTTAAAATGTTAACTTAAACAGTAAATTCAGTTAAGACACAATCAGACTGTTACCAATGAAATAAAAAATCCATCTTGCACTGCAGAAGTGGTACAGAAGCTGCATCTGAAGTGGTGTTAGACACATTTAC
Source organism: Gila orcuttii (assembly GCA_026230005.1). Lineage (NCBI taxonomy): Eukaryota > Metazoa > Chordata > Actinopteri > Cypriniformes > Leuciscidae > Gila > Gila orcuttii. Next base: position 192,822 of record JAPDVR010000004.1, read on the forward strand.
ATAGACTATTTAATGCAGCTCATGGGTAAATAATGTTGTATTCATATTTTAAATATTTTAAGAATTTGGCGGCAAGTCTTAATGTGTGAGTCATTCTTTCAATCGTTCAAAAATCGAGGAATGAATCGATTCATTCAAAGAATCACCGTTGCTTGGAGAAGCACAACAGTTCTGGTGTGGCTTTGTCTGAAACTATTTTCAGGATATAGAGCAAAAACAGTATTATGGCGAAAAAGTTAAGCCACTTAATATCAACTTGTTTATTGGACTTTTGTACAAGATCAGGATCACATTTGCAATCATGCCAATGCTCTGAGAAACAGGAGTCAACTCGTGTGATACTGCTTAACTATAGATCACATGTGATAAAGATTAAAGCTGCAGTCCGTAACTTTTAACTCTAGCGGTTAATAAACATGCATGGATCTTGAGGAAGAACAATGTAGCCAGATCTACTTCTCTGTGTTTGTGTCTCTGAAGAGTCACGCAGGTACTGGACCCGAACCAGGCTAAAAGAGTCCCAATATAAACACTTATAGGTGTACCGTAGTGATTCACAATAAGACAAAAACACGGTTTGGAAAAAGGATTTATGATGTACTCGCTTATTATATACATTTTGTAAATTTTGAACACATAAAAAGTGTTACGGACTGCAGCTTTAAAATTAAGAACTCACACAGGGTTCTGTTCTGTGCCTTACTGAAACCTGGCTTAAACCAAATGATTATTTCGGTCTAAATGAGTCTACTCCGCCAGGATACTGTTATAAGCATGAGCCCCGTCTGATCGGTCGTGGCGGCGGTGTTGCAACAATCTACAGAGATATCCTTGATGTTACTCAGAAAACTCGTCATAGGTTTAATTCGTTTGAAGTGCTTGTGCTAAATGTTACGCTCTTAGATGTAAGAAAAAAATCCCTATTATCTCTAGCATTGGCTACCGTATATAGACCTCCAGGGCCTTACGCCAATTTCCTAAAAGAGTTTGCTGACTTTCTATCAGATCTTTTGGTCAACGTCGATAAAGCATTAATTGTTGGAGATTTTAACATACACGTAGATAATTTAAATGATGCGTTAGGGGCTGCGTTTACAGATTTATTAAACTCCTTCGGGGTCAAGCAAAACGTCACCGGAACAACTCATCGTCTTAATCATACACTCGATTTAATTATATCATATGGAACCGATCCAACCGATATAGATATCATTCCACAAAGTGATGATGTCACTGACCACTACTTGGTAACTTGCATATTACGCACTGCTGTAATATGTCATGCTGCGCCACGTTATCGACCAGGTAGAACAATTCGTCCATCCACCATAGATCATTTCTCAAATAGCTTATCTGATCTGTCTCAGCTGCTGTCTGAACCCAAACAAACAGATGAACTAGACGAACTAACTAGCACTATGAGCACCATTCTCTCTAGAACATTGGATATTGTTGCACCCATTAGATTAAAAAAGGTCAGAGAAAAAAGTATAGCACCATGGTACAATAATACTACGTATGTTTTAAAGAGAGAAACCCGTAATTTAGAGCGTAAATGGAAAAAAACAAATTTAGAGGTCTTTAGAATCGCGTGGAAAGACAGTATGTCACTTTATAAAAAGGCACTTAAAACGGCCAGGGCTGAGCACCTCAGCAAATTAATAGAAAACAACCGAAATAATGCAAGGTTTTTATTTAATACCGTGGCTAGACTAACAAATAAACAGACGTCGTCTGAACAAAATACCTCGTTACAGTTTAGTAGTAATGATTTCATTAACTTCTTCACCGAGAAAATTGAAAGCATCAGAATCAAAATCGTAAACGTTCGATCTTTGCTCGCGCCTTATAATTCGGCCGCAATTATCACCCCGCAAGAACAATTACAATGCTTTACAACCATAGAACAAAAAGAGTTAAATAAACTTATCACTTCATCTAAAACAACAACATTTTTTTAGATCCTATACCAACTGAACTACTGAAAGAAGTGTTACCTATAGTGGAAGAGCCTCTTCTCAATATTATTAACTCATCTTTATCTTTAGGTCATGTTCCAAGAACGTTCAAGCTGGCAGTTATAAAACCTCTTATTAAGAAACCACAATTAGATCCAAATAACCTAGCAAATTACAGACCCATTTCGAATCTTCCATTTATGTAAAAAATATTAGAAAAAGTTGTGTCCGCTCAACTCGGCTCTTTCTTGCAAGAAAACGACATCTATGAAAAGTTTCAGTCTGGATTCAGGCCACATCATAGCACTGAAACTGCGCTTGTTAGAATCACAAATGATTTACTTTTAGCTTCGGACCAAGGCTGTATCTCAGTACTAGTTTTACTTGATCTTAGCGCTGCGTTCGATACTATAGATCACACAATACTCTTAGATCGACTACAAAATTACACTGGTGTTCAAGGACAAGCATTAAGCTGGTTCAGGTCATACTTATCTGACCGCTACCATTTCGTCTACTTAAATGGAGAAAAATCGATTATAACTTCGGCAAACTATGGAGTGCCGCAGGGATCTGTGTTAGGCCCTTTATTATTCTCAATATATATGCTGCCACTTGGTAATATTCTAAGGAAACATGGAATTAGTTTCCATTGTTATGCTGATGACACTCAAATATATATTTCATCACGGCCAGATGAATACGCTAAATTATCCAAATTGACAGATTGTTAAAGATATAAAAGATTGGATGACGCGTAATTTTCTTTTATTAAATCCAGACAAGACAGAGGTAATACTTATCGGTTCTAAAAACCGTCCACAAAACCTTTCACAGCACGACTTTAACATAGTAGGATGCCCTGTTACTTTATCCGCTACAGTAAAAGACCTGGGTGTTACATTAGACTGCAACCTGTCTTTTGAAAAGCATATTTCATATGTTACAAAAACTGCCTTTTTCCACCTTAGAAACATTGCTAAGCTACGTAATATGCTATCAGTCTCTGATGCAGAAAAGTTAGTTCATGCATTCATGACCTCGAGACTAGATTACTGTAATGCTTTATTAGCTGGTTGTCCTGCATATTCAATAAACAAGCTACAGTTAGTCCAAAATGCAGCCGCTAGAGTTCTTACTAGATCAAGAAAATATGATCATATAACACCGATTTTATCATCACTTCATTGGTTACCTATAAAGTTCCGTATTAAATACAAGGTATTGCTTTTGACTTATAAAGCTCTAAATGGTTTAGCTCCAGTCTATTTAACGGATCTTCTATCGCCTTACAATCCATCGCGCTCTTTAAGATCACTAAATTCGAGGGTTCTGGTCATTCCTAGGATATCCAGATCCACCAAAGGAGGCAGAGCATTTTCACATTTAGCTCCGAAGCTCTGGAATAGCCTTCATGATATTGTTCGTAGCTCAGACTCGCTCTCCCAGTTTAAAACTAGACTGAAGACGCATCTATTTAGCCAGGCATTCATATACATTTTTTATCTTACAGTTACTGTAAATTCGGCCTCTAGTTCATAAACGCCAGAGGAGAACTGGCCCCCGACTGAGCCTGGGTTCTCCCAAGGTTTTTTTTTCTCCATTGGGTCATCTGATGGGGTGTTAGGACACCATTAGGTCACTGGATGGAGTTTTTCGGTTCCTTGCCACTGTTGCCTTTGGCTTGCTCAGTTGGGGATATTCAAATTAATTAACCAATCATACCATTGATCAGCTCTACCAAACTTGGATGTCTTTTTTTCAGTAATAAACAAACATTGTTAAGTTGTTTTGATTGATACTGTGAAGCAGCTTTGATACAATCTGTATTGTGAAAAGCGCTATATAAATATATTAGACTTGACTTGACAGGGATTTTTAGTTTGTTTGTTTTTTATTAATTTTTCGTGGAATTTTGCCCCAATTCCCCGTTAATTTCTGACCTTGCTTATGATAATCCAAATGTAGTATTTCCAGTTAATTTGGCTGCAGAGAAACATCAGCATTATGAGAGGCGCTGGTAAGTGCAATGGCTGCTTGTAAACGATCTTTATGTGTAGTCCGTCGTGTTTGCTCTGCTGACTGAAGGCATGAAGAGCAGCCGATCGCAGTACGATGCTTTTTGGTTGTACTTTTTATTCCGAATGTATTACGGGCCAGTTCACGCTAGTTCGTTTTTCCATTCCACTGCGCTACTTTTCCATCATTTTTGCCTGATGCGCGCTAGACGGACGCGCATGACCATCGCACTCGCGTCTTTTGCAGCGCCTCACACATGACAGCGCTATAAAAACACAGCGCTCAAGTTAAAGAAGTTCATCTTTTAAAAAAACGCAGTGCGCTTGTTTCTGTTCCACTGACCTGCGTTTCTAACAGCAAAAACAAGTTCTGTGTGAACCAGCCCTCATGAGAACGATCAGGTCACTCGCACCGGTGAATAGTATCCTCTGCACACTATGCTATCTCAGGCCTGATACTGTGATCCTGCTGATGAAGTCATCACACTGGGATTCTGTGGTGGAGTAACCCTGACCTGCAGGAGCTCTTCATTGGTGGCCTTCATCTCAGAGTACTTGGCCTGTTTCTCAGCACACATCTTCTTGACGATGTCTTGGGCCGCCTGTTTCTCCTGGACTATATTATCCTCCACAGCGCGGATCAGATCCTCTTTCCTGACAGAGAGAAAGTTAAAGTTATTACTATACATCATAATCATCCATCCTCATTCCACTGAATCTGTCAGCAGCTCTTAACATAATTCAAGTTAAATCAGCTTTATTTCTACAATCCTGATCCTGATCTGACCTCTGACCTGTAATGCCTGAATCATAAATCACACACTGTTGGTTTGTTGGCCAGAACTGAGACTGAGTCTGGTTTCTCACAAGGGTTTCCTCCATTCTGTCACTGATGTTTGTGTTTGCGCCGCTGTCGCCTCTGGCTTCATTAGTTGTGGACATTTAATACTCAACAGTGTTATTGATGTGACTGCACTGATGATGTCATCACTGTTTTCCAGATCTGCTTTATAGATTAAATGAACTAATTTAATAACTGATGATCTTTACAATGGAACTGAAACAACAATGACTTCAGTTCGAAATCCATTATTTTCCTGTAATCTCTGTAAAGCTGCTTTGAAACGATCAGTCTTGTAAAAAGCGATGTATAAATAAAGGCTACTTGACAGAGAGAGAGAGAGAGAGAGAGAGAGAGAGAGACTATTTCGTATCTCCTTGCATTTGGATGGTTTGATTGGATACCAGTCTCGTAAACACAGTCCGTCTGTCTCAAGAAAAAGGAAAGAAGAAAAGGATGTGTATCGATATTTGATCCGTGCATTCGGTCTTAAAGTGACAGCAGCCTTTAAATACTTGGTGTCATTAATGTTAATCAAACTACAGAAACACAGCTTTAACAAAGATTAATCTTTATTCAATTTATACAGTGAACAGTGTTATTTTACATTTAATTATTACATTTCTGTACCTGAAATGAATACTACAGTTAGACAATATTTTATTTGGAACTTTGTATTTATTAATGCTTGTAATTTGTGTATTTGTTCTTATTTTTTAATTTGCCTTTAATAATGTTTGAACTTTATTCGCTGTGGTATCGGAGTGCTTAAAGTGAGGATTAAGTGAGGAAAATTAATGGAAAGCAAAGTTAATAACTTTTAATCGTTGTTATTTAAATAATCTTAATGATAATTCTAAAGGATTCAGTATGAATTAAAGAGAACATTTCTGGTTTGTGTTAATGATAGGGCTTTGGGACTGCTTTAAAGAGCTGGTGCTGCGATGCAATTAAACACGACAAAACTGAAACTAAAGATTACTTTGAAAACTGTATCAAGAAACTCTGAGACCATACCAAAGTTCAACAAGTATATATTTGATCGACACTTTTATAGAAAGCAGCTTACATTGCATTCAAGGTATAGATATTTCATCAGTTCATGACTCAAAAGTCATAGTTCACCTTCTGAAGTTAAATGACTGAATGTGGTCAATCTTTAGCCAGTCTTTTTATTACAGAGAGCAAAGGTCTGTTTCTGTCTCAGCTCGATCAAGTATATGTTAACATATGCTATTACACACGACTCAAGGGTAAGTCACTCTAACAATCATATCTATAAAGTTTTTCTTTTGTTTTGTTTTAAGAAAACAGTTTAATTCTGTTCACCTTAAGTAGTGCATAAATGTGATATAATAGAGCTGGTTCCAAATGTTAAATGTTCTTGTTTCTTGTTTGTTTCTTGTTTATTTATTTATATAGCACTGTTAAAACACAAACAAGGTTAAACCAAAGTGCTTTACATACAGATTCTATAAAAAGATAAAAACAAAAACACACATAGACCAATATGGTCTATATGTGGACAACATATAAATGGACAACATATAAAACATCACATCTAACCATTATAGGCTACCAACATTAAATGCACTTTGAACAAATTCTTAAACAATGACAGCGATTTCGCAGATCTGATAGATAGAGCTCATTCCACTGTCTTGGCCCTATTACTGCAAAATAGTGTATTACTGCATCCTATTACTGCAAAATAGTGTATTACTGCATCCTATTACTGCAAAATAGTGTATTACTGCATCCTATTACTGCAAAATAGTGTATTACTGCATCCTTTTACTGCAAAATAGTGTATTACTGCATCCTATTACTGCAAAATAGTGTATTACTGCATCCTATTACTGCAAAATAGTGTATTACTGCATCCTATTACTGCAAAATAGTGTATTACTGCATCCTTTTACTGCAAAATAGTGTATTACTGCATCCTATTACTGCAAAATAGTGTATTACTGCATCCTATTACTGCAAAATAGTGTATTACTGCATCCTATTACTGCAAAATAGTGTATTACTGCATCCTATTACTGCAAAATAGTGTATTACTGCATCCTTTTACTGCAAAATAGTGTATTACTGCATCCTATTACTGCAAAATAGTGTATTACTGCATCCTATTACTGCAAAATAGTGTATTACTGCATCCTATTACTGCAAAATAGTGTATTACTGCATCCTTTTACTGCAAAATAGTGTATTACTGCATCCTATTACTGCAAAATAGTGTATTACTGCATCCTATTACTGCAAAATAGTGTATTACTGCATCCTATTACTGCAAAATAGTGTATTACTGCATCCTATTACTGCATAATACTGTATTACTGCATCCTATTACTGCAAAATAGTGTATTACTGCATCCTATTACTGCAAAATAGTGTATTACTGCATCCTTTTACTGCAAAATAGTGTATTACTGCATCCTATTACTGCAAAATAGTGTATTACTGCATCCTATTACTGCAAAATAGTGTATTACTGCATCCTATTACTGCAAAATAGTGTATTACTGCATCCTATTACTGCAAAATAGTGTATTACTGCATCCTATTACTGCAAAATAGTGTATTACTGCATCCTATTACTGCAAAATAGTGTATTACTGCATCCTTTTACTGCAAAATAGTGTATTACTGCATCCTATTACTGCAAAATAGTGTATTACTGCATCCTATTACTGCAAAATAGTGTATTACTGCATCCTTTTACTGCAAAATAGTGTATTACTGCATCCTATTACTGCATAATACTGTATTATTGCATCATATTACTGCATAATAGTGTATTACTGCATCCTATTACTGCAAAATAGTGTATTACTGCATCCTATTACTGCAAAATAGTGTATTACTGCATCCTATTACTGCAAAATAGTGTATTACTGCATCCTATTACTGCAAAATAGTGTATTACTGCATCCTATTACTGCAAAATAGTGTATTACTGCATCCTTTTACTGCAAAATAGTGTATTACTGCATCCTATTACTGCAAAATAGTGTATTACTGCATCCTATTACTGCAAAATAGTGTATTACTGCATCCTTTTACTGCAAAATAGTGTATTACTGCATCCTATTACTGCAAAATAGTGTATTACTGCATCCTATTACTGCAAAATAGTGTATTACTGCATCCTTTTACTGCAAAATAGTGTATTACTGCATCCTATTACTGCATAATACTGTATTACTGCATCCTATTACTGCAAAATAGTGTATTACTGCATCCTATTACTGCATAATACTGTATTACTGCATCCTATTACTGCAAAATAGTGTATTACTGCATCCTATTACTGCATAATACTGTATTACTGCATCTATTACTGCATAATACTGTATTACTGCATCATATTACTGCATAATAGTGTATTACTGCATCCTATTACTGCACAATAGTGTATTACTGCATCATATTACTGCATAATAGTGTATTACTGCATCCTATTACTGCATAATACTGTATTACTGCATCATATTACTGCATAATAGTGTATTACTGCATCCTATTACTGCACAATAGTGTATTACTGCATCATATTACTGCATAATACTGCATTACTGCATCCTATTACTGCAAAATAGTGTATTACTGCATCCTTTTACTGCAAAATAGTGTATTACTGCATCCTATTACTGCATAATACTGTATTACTGCATCCTATTACTGCAAAATAGTGTATTACTGCATCCTATTACTGCATAATACTGTATTACTGCATCCTATTACTGCAAAATAGTGTATTACTGCATCCTATTACTGCATAATACTGTATTACTGCATCTATTACTGCATAATACTGTATTACTGCATCATATTACTGCATAATAGTGTATTACTGCATCCTATTACTGCACAATAGTGTATTACTGCATCATATTACTGCATAATAGTGTATTACTGCATCCTATTACTGCATAATACTGTATTACTGCATCATATTACTGCATAATAGTGTATTACTGCATCCTATTACTGCACAATAGTGTATTACTGCATCATATTACTGCATAATACTGCATTACTGCATCCTATTACTGCACAATAGTGTATTACTGCATCTATTACTGCATAATACTGTATTACTGCATCATATTACTGCATAATAGTGTATTACTGCATCCTATTACTGCACAATAGTGTATTACTGCATCATATTACTGCATAATAGTGTATTACTGCATCCTATTACTGCACAATAGTGTATTACTGCATCATATTACTGCATAATACTGCATTACTGCATCCTATTACTGCACAATAGTGTATTACTGCATCTATTACTGCATAATACTGTATTACTGCATCATATTACTGCATAATAGTGTATTACTGCATCCTATTACTGCACAATAGTGTATTACTGCATCCTATTACTGCATAATAGTGTATTACTGCATCCTATTACTGCACAATAGTGTATTACTGCATCATATTACTGCATAATAGTGTATTACTGCATCCTATTACTGCAAAATAGTGTATTACTGCATCCTATTACTGCATAATACTGTATTACTGCATCCTATTACTGCAAAATACTGCATTACTGCATCCTATTACTGCACAATAGTGTATTACTGCATCCTATTACTGCACAATAGTGTATTACTGCATCATATTACTGCATAATAGTGTATTACTGCATCCTATTACTGCACAATAGTGTATTACTGCATCATATTACTGCATAATAGTGTATTACTGCATCCTATTACTGCACAATAGTGTATTACTGCATCATATTACTGCATAATAGTGTATTACTGCATCCTATTACTGCAAAATAGTGTATTACTGCATCATATTACTGCATAATAGTGTATTACTGCATCCTATTACTGCACAATAGTGTATTACTGCATCCTATTACTGCATAATAGTGTATTACTGCATCCTATTACTGCACAATAGTGTATTACTGCATCATATTACTGCATAATAGTGTATTACTGCATCCTATTACTGCACAATAGTGTATTACTGCATCATATTACTGCATAATAGTGTATTACTGCATCCTATTACTGCAAAATAGTGTATTACTGCATCCTATTACTGCATAATACTGTATTACTGCATCCTATTACTGCAAAATACTGCATTACTGCATCCTATTACTGCACAATAGTGTATTACTGCATCCTATTACTGCAAAATACTGCATTACTGCATCCTATTACTGCAAAATAGTGTATTACTGCATCCTATTACTGCATAATAGTGTATTACTGCATCCTATTACTGCACAATAGTGTATTACTGCATCATATTACTGCATAATAGTGTATTACTGCATCCTATTACTGCACAATAGTGTATTACTGCATCATATTACTGCATAATAGTGTATTACTGCATCCTATTACTGCATAATACTGTATTACTGCATCCTATTACTGCATAATACTGTATTACTGCATCCTATTACTGCATAATACTGCATTACTGCATCCTATTACTGCACAATAGTGTATTACTGCATCCTATTACTGCATAATAGTGTATTACTGCATCCTATTACTGCACAATAGTGTATTACTGCATCATATTACTGCATAATAGTGTATTACTGCATCCTATTACTGCAAAATAGTGTATTACTGCATCCTATTACTGCATAATACTGTATTACTGCATCCTATTACTGCATAATACTGCATTACTGCATCCTATTACTGCATAATACTGTATTACTGCATCATATTACTGCATAATAGTGTATTACTGCATCCTATTACTGCATAATAGTGTATTACTGCATCCTATTACTGCACAATAGTGTATTACTGCATCATATTACTGCATAATAGTGTATTACTGCATCCTATTACTGCAAAATAGTGTATTACTGCATCCTATTACTGCATAATACTGTATTACTGCATCCTATTACTGCATAATACTGTATTACTGCATCCTATTATTGCATAATACTTTATTAATGCATCCTATTACTGCATAATACTGTATTACTGCATCCTATTACTGCATAATACTGTATTACTGCATCCTATTACTGCATAATACTTTATTACTGCATCCTATTACTGCATAATACTGTATTACTACATCCTATTACTCCAAAATAGTGTATTACTGCATCCTATTACTGCATAATAGTGTATTACTGCATCCTATTACTGCATAACACTGTATTACTGCATCCTATTATTGCATAATACTTTATTAATGCATCCTATTACTGCATAATACTGTATTACTGCATCCTATTACTGCATAAAGCGACTTACAATTGCTATATATGTCAGAGGTCGCACGCCTCTGGAGCAACTAGGGGTTAAGTGTCTTGCTCAGGGACACATTGGTGTCTCAGAGTGGATTCGAACCCGGGTCTCTCACACCAAAGGCATGTGTCTTATCCACTGTGCCATCACCACCCTGCAAAAATAGTGTATTACTGCATCCTATTACTGCAAAATACTGTATTACTGCATCCTATTACTGCATAATACTGTATTACTGCATCCTATTACTGCATAATACTGTATTACTGCATCCTATTATTGCATAATACTTTATTAATGCATCCTATTACTGCATAATACTGTATTACTGCATCCTATTACTGCATAATACTGTATTACTGCATCCTATTACTGCATAATACTTTATTACTGCATCCTATTACTGCATAATACTGTATTACTACATCCTATTACTCCAAAATAGTGTATTACTGCATCCTATTACTGCATAATAGTGTATTACTGCATCCTATTACTGCATAATACTGTATTACTGCATTCTATTACTGCATAATAGTGTATTACTGCATTCTATTACTGCATAATAGTGTATTACTGGATCCTATTACTGCATAATAGTTACTGGATTCTATTACTGCATAATAGTGTATTACTGCATTCTATTACTGCATAATAGTGTATTACTGGATCCTATTACTGCATAATAGTGTATTACTGCATTCTATTACTGCATAATAGTGTATTACTGCATTCTATTACTGCACAATAGTGTATTACTGCATCCTATTACTGCAAAATACTGCATTACTGCATCCTATTACTGCAAAATAGTGTATTACTGCATCCTATTACTGCATAATAGTGTATTACTGCATCCTATTACTGCACAATAGTGTATTACTGCATCATATTACTGCATAATAGTGTATTACTGCATCCTATTACTGCACAATAGTGTATTACTGCATCATATTACTGCATAATAGTGTATTACTGCATCCTATTACTGCATAATACTGTATTACTGCATCCTATTACTGCATAATACTGTATTACTGCATCCTATTACTGCATAATACTGCATTACTGCATCCTATTACTGCACAATAGTGTATTACTGCATCCTATTACTGCATAATAGTGTATTACTGCATCCTATTACTGCACAATAGTGTATTACTGCATCATATTACTGCATAATAGTGTATTACTGCATCCTATTACTGCAAAATAGTGTATTACTGCATCCTATTACTGCATAATACTGTATTACTGCATCCTATTACTGCATAAAACTGTATTACTGCATCCTATTACTGCATAATACTGTATTACTGCATCATATTACTGCATAATAGTGTATTACTGCATCCTATTACTGCAAAATAGTGTATTACTGCATCCTATTACTGCATAATACTGTATTACTGCATCCTATTACTGCATAACACTGTATTACTGCATCCTATTACTGCATAACACTGTATTACTGCATCCTATTACTGCAAAATAGTGTATTACTGCATCCTATTACTGCATAACACTGTATTACTGCATCCTATTACTGCATCCTATTACTGCATAACACTGTATTACTGCATCCTATTACTGCAAAATAGTGTATTACTGCATCCTATTACTGCATAATACTGTATTACTGCATCCTATTACTGCAAAATAGTGTATTACTGCATCCTATTACTGCATAATACTTTATTACTGCATCCTATTACTGCATAATACTTTATTACTGCATCCTATTACTGCATAATACTGTATTACTGCATCCTATTACTGCATAATACTGTATTACTGCATCCTATTACTGCATAATACTTTATTACTGCATCCTATTACTGCATAATACTGTATTACTGCATCCTATTACTGCATAATAGTGTATTACTGCATCCTATTACTGCATTACTGCATCCTATTACTGCATAATACTGTATTACTGCATCCTATTACTGCATAATAGTGTATTACTACATCCTATTACTGCATAATACTGTATTACTGCATCCTATTACTGCATAATACTGTATTACTGCATCCTATTACTGCATAATACTGTATTACTGCATCCTATTACTGCATAATACTGTATTACTGCATCCTATTACTCGGTCGCCTTTATGCAGGCGAGATGTTCGGTCAGGTTCAGAAGATATTATCCATGTTTATCATTTCAAACAAGTAATCAAAAAGAATACATCTTTAAAGAATCCAAGTTCTAAAATAATTTGAACTATAACAAAAATAAAAAGCTGAAGTTTAATGCTGATTATGAGTCATAATCAGCTTTTGAGGCAAAAATCCTAAATGCTCCCACAGCAGTTTGAAACCAGATTACAGTTTTCTTAACTTCAAAAGTGCAAAGAGGCTCAAATGATCCATTAAATGCCTAATGCTATTTAATTTCCATATATGGTGAAGAAAAAAAGGAAAAATATGTCAATTGTGTTTGATATTTCATTTTCATAATCAATTCAGTACGACACTAACCCAGTCGTGTCAATCAAGACGGGTGGGTGGAGCTTTACAATAGAAATAGTGTATTACTGCATCCTATTACTGCATAATACTGTATTACTGCATCCTATTACTGCATAATAGTGTATTACTGGATCCTATTACTGCATAATAGTGTATTACTGCATTCTATTACTGCATAATAGTGTATTACTGCATCCTATTACTGCATAATACTGTATTACTGGATCCTATTACTGCACAATAGTGTATTACTGCATCCTATTACTGCATAATAGTGTATTACTGCATCCTATTACTGCATAATAGTGTATTACTGGATCCTATTACTGCATAATAGTGTATTACTGCATCCTATTACTGCATAATAGTGTATTACTGCATTCTATTACTGCATAATAGTGTATTACTGCATTCTATTACTGCATAATAGTGTATTACTGCATCCTATTACTGCATAATACTGTATTACTGCATTCTATTACTGCATAATACTGTATTACTGGATCCTATTACTGCATAATAGTGTATTACTGGATCCTATTACTGCATAATAGTGTATTACTGCATTCTATTACTGCATAATAGTGTATTACTGCATCCTATTACTGCATAATAGTGTATTACTGCATTCTATTACTGCATAATAGTGTATTACTGCATCCTATTACTGCATAATACTGTATTACTGCATTCTATTACTGCATAATACTGTATTACTGGATCCTATTACTGCATAATAGTGTATTACTGCATCCTATTACTGCATAATACTGTATTACTGCATCCTATTACTGCATAATACTGTATTACTGCATCCTATTACTGCACAATAGTGTATTACTGCATCCTATTACTGCATAATACTGTATTACTGGATCCTATTACTGCATAATAGTGTATTACTGCATCCTATTACTGCATTACTGCATCCTATTACTGCATAATACTGTATTACTGCATCCTATTACTGCATAATAGTGTATTACTGCATCCTATTACTGCATAATAGTGTATTACTACATCCTATTACTGCATAATACTGTATTACTGCATCCTATTACTGCATAATACTGTATTACTGCATCCTATTACTGCATAATACTGTATTACTGCATCCTATTACTGCAAAATACTGTATTACTGCATCCTATTACTGCATAATACTGTATTACTGCATCCTATTACTGCAAAATACTGTATTACTGCATCCTATTACTGCATAATAGTGTATTACTGGATCCTATTACTGCATAATAGTGTATTACTGGATCCTATTACTGCATAATAGTGTATTACTGGATCCTATTACTGCATAATAGTGTATTACTGCATTCTATTACTGCATAATAGTGTATTACTGCATTCTATTACTGCATAATAGTGTATTACTGCATTCTATTACTGCATAATAGTGTATTACTGCATCCTATTACTGCATAATACTGTATTACTGCATTCTATTACTGCATAATACTGTATTACTGGATCCTATTACTGCATAATAGTGTATTACTGCATTCTATTACTGCATAATAGTGTATTACTGCATCCTATTACTGCACAATAGTGTATTACTGCATCATATTACTGCATAATAGTGTATTACTGCATTCTATTACTGCATAATAGTGTATTACTGCATCCTATTACTGCATAATACTGTATTACTGCATTCTATTACTGCATAATACTGTATTACTGGATCCTATTACTGCATAATAGTGTATTACTGCATTCTATTACTGCATAATACTGTATTACTGCATCCTATTACTGCATAATACTGTATTACTGGATCCTATTACTGCATAATAGTGTATTACTGCATCCTATTACTGCATTACTGCATCCTATTACTGCATAATACTGTATTACTGGATCCTATTACTGCATAATAGTGTATTACTGCATCCTATTACTGCATAATAGTGTATTACTGCATTCTATTACTGCATAATAGTGTATTACTGCATCCTATTACTGCACAATAGTGTATTACTGCATCATATTACTGCATAATAGTGTATTACTGCATTCTATTACTGCATAATAGTGTATTACTGCATCCTATTACTGCATAATACTGTATTACTGCATTCTATTACTGCATAATACTGTATTACTGGATCCTATTACTGCATAATAGTGTATTACTGCATTCTATTACTGCATAATACTGTATTACTGCATCCTATTACTGCATAATACTGTATTACTGGATCCTATTACTGCATAATAGTGTATTACTGCATCCTATTACTGCATTACTGCATCCTATTACTGCATAATACTGTATTACTGGATCCTATTACTGCATAATAGTGTATTACTGCATCCTATTACTGCATAATACTGTATTACTGGATCCTATTACTGCATAATACTGTATTACTGCATCCTATTACTGCATAATAGTGTATTACTGCATCCTATTACTGCATAATAGTGTATTACTGCATCCTCTTACTGCATTACTGCATCCTATTACTGCATAATACTGTATTACTGCATCCTATTACTGCATAATAGTGTATTACTGCATCCTATTACTGCATAATAGTGTATTACTACATCCTATTACTGCATAATACTGCATTACTGCATCCTATTACTGCATAATACTGTATTACTGCATCCTATTACTGCATAATACTGTATTACTGCATCCTATTACTGCATAATAGTGTATTACTGCATCCTATTACTGCATAATAGTGTATTACTGCATCCTATTACTGCATAATACTGCATTACTGCATCCTATTACTGCATAATACTGTATTACTGCATCCTATTACTGCATAATACTGTATTACTGCATCCTATTACTGCATAATAGTGTATTACTGCATCCTATTACTGCATAATAGTGTATTACTACATCCTATTACTGCATAATACTGCATTACTGCATCCTATTACTGCATAATACTGTATTACTGCATCCTATTACTGCATAATACTGTATTACTGCATCCTATTACTGCATAATACTGTATTACTGCATCCTATTACTGCATAATACTGTATTACTGCATCCTATTACTGCATAATACTGTATTACTGCATCCTATTACTGCATAATACTGTATTACTGCATCCTATTACTGCATAATACTGTATTACTGCATCCTATTACTGCATAATACTGTATTACTGCATCCTATTACTGCATAATAGTGTATTACTGCATCCTATTACTGCATTACTGCATCCTATTATGTAATGTAAATGTAAAATGAATACATCTTTAAAGAATCCAAGTTCTAAAATAATTTGAACTATAACAAAAATAAAAAGCTGAAGTTTAATGCTGATTATGAGTCATAATCAGCTTTTGAGGCAAAAATCCTAAATGCTCCCACAGCAGTTTGAAACCAGATTACAGTTTTCTTAACTTCAAAAGTGCAAAGAGGCTCAAATGATCCATTAAATGCCTAATGCTATTTAATTTCCATATATGGTGAAGAAAAAAAGGAAAAATATGTCAATTGTGTTTGATATTTCATTTTCATAATCAATTCAGTACGACACTAACCCAGTCGTGTCAATCAAGACGGGTGGGTGGAGCTTTACAGCAGAAGAGAAGGAAGAATATACTAATATACACTTAAAACACACAAACACGTACACATCCAACAGGGTTAGAGAGCGGGAGAAGAGGGAACACAAAGCAAGGTTAGAGTCGAAAGAGTTGAGGAGAAAAGCAGAGCAACAATTATCCTTAGAGAGACTTTTAAATCCAGAAATAGGAAATAGGCCAACATCACTATTACAACAAAAACTGAAACGTGCTACAGTGGTATGAAAAAGTTTGGGCACCGCTGTAAATTTTCATGATTTTCTTTTATAAATCATTGGTTGTCTGGGTAAGAAATTTCAATTAAATATATCATATAGGAGACAAACACAGTGATATTTGAGAAGTGAAATAAAGTTTATATGATTTATGGAAAGTGTGCAAGAATTATTTAAACTAAATTAGGCATGTGCATAAATTTAGGCACCACAAAATAATAATTAACTCAATATTTTGTGCATCCTCCTTTTGCATAAATAACAGCCTCTAAACGCTTTCTATAGCTTCCAATTAGAGTCTGGATTCTGGCGGAAAGTATTTTGGACCATTCTTCTTTACAAAACATCTCCAGTTCAGTCAGGTTTGATGGTTTACGAGCATGGACAGCCCGCTTTAAATCATACCACACATTTTCAATAACATTCAGGTCTGGGGACTGAGAAGGCCATTTCAGAACGTTGTACTTGTTCCTTTGCATGAATGCCTTAGTAGATTTTGAGCAGTGTTTTGGGTCGTTGTCTTGTTGAATGATCCAGCCCCGGCGCAACTTCAACTTTTTCACTGATTCCTGGACATTGTTCTCCAGAATCTGCTGATATTGAATGGAATTTAGCGACCCTCAACTTTAACCAGATTCCCAGTCCCTGCACTGGCCACACAGACCCACAGCATGATGGAACCGCCACCAAA
This sequence comes from Gila orcuttii, assembly GCA_026230005.1. NCBI lineage: Eukaryota > Metazoa > Chordata > Actinopteri > Cypriniformes > Leuciscidae > Gila > Gila orcuttii. Next base: position 210,878 of record JAPDVR010000004.1, read on the forward strand.
TTTTACTGTAGGTAGCAAGTGTTTTTTTGGAATGCTGTGTTCTTTTTCCGCCATGCATAACGCCCCTTGTTTTGCCCAAATAACTCTATTTTAGTTTCATCAGTCCACAGCACCTTATCCCAAAATGAAGCTGGCTTGTCCAAATGTTCTTGAGCATACCTCAAGCGACACCGTTTGTGGCGTGTGCTGAGAAAAGGCTTTTTCCGCATTACTCGTCCATACAGCATCTCCTTATGTAAAGTGCGCTGAATAGTTGAACGATGCACAGTGACACCATCTGCAGCAAGATGGTGTTGTAGGTATTTGGAGCTGGTCTGTGGGTTGACTGTGACTGTTCTCACCATCCTGTGCCTCTGCTTATCTGAGATCTTTCTTGGTCTGCCACTTCTGGCCTTAACTAGAACTGTGCCTCTGGTCTTCAATTCCTCACAATGTTCCTCACAGTTGAAACTGACAGCTTAAATCTCTGAGACAGCTTTCTGTATCCTTCCCCTAAACCATGATGTTGAACAATCTTTGTTTTCAGGTCATTTGAGAGTTGTTTTGAGGCTCCCATGTTGCCACTCTTCAGAGAAGATGCAAAGAGAAGAAATACTTACAATTGGCCTCATTAAATACCCTTTCTAATGATTGGATTCACCTTTGTATGGAGGTCAAGGGTCACTGAGGTTACCAAACCAATTTTGAGTTCTAATAATTAGTGCTAAAGGTATTGAAATCAATAAAATGACAAGGGTGCCTAAATTTATGCACATGCCTAATTTAGTTTAAATAATTCTTGCACACTTTCCATAAATCATATAAACTTTATTTCACTTCTCAAATATCACTGTGTTTGTCTCCTATATGATATATTTAATTGAAATTTCTTATCCAGACAACCAATGATTTATAAAAGAAAATCATGAAAATTTACAGGGGTGCCCAAACTTTTTCATACCACTGTATATTCAATGAAGAAGAACTATAATGATCAGAATACCTAGAGAACCGCACATGAGCACTAGAGCCTGTGTTCACGAGGAGAACGAGGAGATGTTCACATTCTGCTGTAAAGCGGCTCAAAAACACAACAGTGTCATTATTCAGATCAATTCAGTTCAGTTCAATAACTGTAGAGTTCATCGATATGAAATGAGTTAGCTAGAAGATGCAGTACAGAAGACAATACGGTCATTATTCAAGCCCTCGCTCGCTGGAGAACACTGGAAGCCTGTGCTGGACAAGCATGAGGATCTGTGTGTGATGGCAGATAACAGAAGAGCTGCGAGACACGGGACAGCAGACGCGGAGGACACACACTCTTCTGCACACAGATCCTCTTTGTGTGACGCTCATGAAGAGGGTTTTTACTCTCTCACCACAGACGGATGGGTTATCGAGAGTGGTTCTCTTATACACAGGGTCCGGGAGAGTTTGGCTGATGCAGTGCTGTTATCATCACAGGTGTGTGTGTGTGTGTGTGTGTTCAGAGAGATCATGACCGGGACAGAAGTGTGTGTGTTCTGGATGGCAGTGGTTCTGATGAGCTCACAGGTCAGCGCACTGCAGGTAAGAGCTTCAGGTGTTGCTTTACAGTGAATTATATAAACATGTTCTATATTAGTCCACAATAAGGCATAG
>JAPDVR010000004.1:227500-245000 GCA_026230005.1 Gila orcuttii
AATTACAACAGTGGGCGTTTACACTGAAGACTCACAGCCAATCACAGCAGTGGGCGTTTACACTGAAGACTCACAGCCAATCACAGCAGTGTGCGTTTACACTGAAGACTTACAGCCAATTACAACAGTGGGCGTTTACACTGAAGACTTACAGCCAATTACAACAGTGGGCGTTTACACTGAAGACTTACAGCCAATTACAACAGTGGGCGTTTACACTAAAGTCTTACAGCCAATCACAGCAGTGTGCATTTACACTGAAGTATTACAGCCAATCACAGCAGTGTGCGTTTACACTGAAGACTTACAGCCAATCACAGCAGTGTGCGTTTACACTGAAGACTCACAGCCAATCACAACAGTGGGCGTTTACACTGAAGACTTACAGCCAATCACAGCAGTGGGCGTTTACACTGAAGTCTCACAGCCAATCACAGCAGTGGGCGTTTACACTGAAGTCTTAGAGCCAATCACAGCAGTGTGCGTTTACACTGAAGTCTCACAGCCAATCACAGCAGTGGGCGTTTACACTGAAGTCTTACAGCCAATCACAGCAGTGGGCGTTTAAACTGAAGTCTTACAGCCAATCACAGCAGTGGGCGTTTACACTTAAGTCTCACAGCCAATCACAGCAGTGGGCGTTCACACTGAAGACTCACAGCCAATCACAGCAGTGTGCGTTTACACTGAAGACTCACAGCCAATCACAGCAGTGGGCGTTCACACTGAAGACTCACAACCAATCACAGCAGTGGGCGTTTACACTGAAGACTCAGAGCCAATCACAGCAGTGGGCGTTTACACTGAAGACTCACAGCCAATCACAGCAGTGGGCGTTTACACTGAAGTCTCACAGCAAATCACAGCAGTGTGCGTTTACACTGAAGACTCACAGCCAATCACAGCAGTGGGCGTTTACACTGAAGTCTCACAGCCAATCACAGCAGTGGGCGTTTACACTGAAGACTCACAGCCAATCACAGCAGTGGGCGTTTACACTGAAGACTCACAGCCAATCACAGCAGTGGGCGTTCACACTGAAGACTCACAACCAATCACAGCAGTGGGCGTTTACACTGAAGACTCACAGCCAATCACAGCAGTGGGCGTTTACACTGATGACTCACAGCACACGCCCCTTTAAGCAGAGTGGTCTAATCAGAGGGCTAAAATCCGGCTAAGAAAATGCCTTTTGTTTCTAAATTATGACATTTTTTGAAGTAAAATCATACTAACATTATAAGTGCTCCCCAGGAAACATTATGAAATAATAAAACAATGCAGTTCATGACCCGTTTAAGACTTAGGTAGAAATTTTTTTAATTTTTTGCAGTGAATGCTGTCATTGCACTTTATAACATAGTAATTCAAAACTTTATTTAAAGATTTTAAAAACTTGTCAGTGATGTACAACCAGGGTTTTTCCTGCATAGAGAATCACGAGGCGACTGCCTCCAGCTCTCGACAACACTCAGACATACAGTCACATGCTCAGATACACTTTTTCCACCTTGACGGTTCTGTTAGTTGAAATTCGGCACAACACCGGCCTGTATCCATTCTCAAACAGATGGTGCTGCGCGGATCATAATCCGCGGGTCGGGCGGGCCAAGTAATAAAAACATAACATTCAAATTAATAGAGGGTGGATGACAGATAAATCATTATAATGTGTTTAGTTTAATAAAGACACGGATCTCTCATCACGGTAAAATGCAATAAACGTGCGTCACTCTTACTTTCGTTTTCAACAACCTAATTCTCTTCAGGGAAAACCAATCAAGGAAAATATCAGGGCTCGACATTAACGCTTGTTCGGGACACGTGTGTTTTTTGAAGGGAACAGTGAAAGAGAATTGTACTTGTCCAACCGGACAAATGCCCTGATTAAAACAATTTTCAATATAAAAAAAATAAAATGAAAAATAACTAGGGAATCACAGAAAACGCGAGGATTCTAATTTTATTTCATGTAAGTGGCGATTGATAGCCTATAGTTGATAATAATATAGGCATACCTAATGTAGGCTACTGACGGTAACAAAGTTGCGCTGTTGAGGCACGCGCAGTTATTTATAACATATTATACAGTTAAGTAACATCGCACCAGAGTGCTGTTTTCCTGAATACCATCATGATTGAAACCAAAACACTGATTTCATACATTTTCGACGCAATGACTGTTTTTGTTCTGTTTCAGCAGCGAAAATAGTTCCAAACAAAGTTTAGAGCAGAACCATAACGCATCTCACAGGAACACTCAGCCGTGTTTCATTACTGAATGATTCAGCATTTTGAACGAATCAGTTGAGTCAAAGATTCAATTACCCATCCATAAACTGCCTCATTCTGAACAAATCAGCCATTTGAACGAATCGTTTGAATGAATGACTCAATGACTCGCTCATTAAGACGGTCACCTGCCGCCCCCTACTGGCGGTTTCAAAGTATCATTCTTTTAAACATTCCTTATTTGTATATTCAAAAAATATTTAAAACACTCTCATAATCTCATTTAATACAGTTGTAATTTTTCAATGTAAATGATTTAATTTGATTGGTAACAGCCTAGAGTCCTAACCCTAAAAATGCCCTTTATAAAGGTAAAAAAATTATTCTGATAAGAGTGTTTTCCAACAGTGATGTAATGAAACATTTACAATTTAAGTTTGAAGGGAGTAAAGCCTCTGTTAAGACTATTAAAGAAATGTAATTTTGCCCAAAAAAAAAGAACTTTTATTTTAAATGAATGTTAATTTTAAATCAGCCTACTTCAGTGTGATGTTACCATATTATCATGCATAACACTGATAATTTGAATAATTGTAATGTGATGATCAGATGCAGGTATCTAAATCAGAGAATATCATAAGTTCGGGTGGGTTATTTATTTTAACAGTGGATTCGTGTGACTCAGTACAGCAGCCCCCCCGACCCCCCTAGAGGTGCCGAGCGCCACCCACAAAAATACTGTGGGAACACAGTAGGCTATATCATCAGTTCCCAACAGGGGGGTCTCGGTCCACAAGGGGACGTCAGCGAGCTCTTTGGGGGGTCACGTCATATTTTGAAAAGTGTTGAACAGTGAGCATTAAAGCAGCAAACACACTTATTTTTGTGTTCAAAATTTACTCAATTTATATAATGAGCGAGTACATCATGAATCCATTTTCCAAACCGTGTTTTTGTCTTATCCTGAGTCACTATGGTACACCTATAATACGTGTTTATATTGGGACTATTTTACACTGGTTCGGGTCACACCGCTGCGGAGTAACCCAGTGCCTGCGTCACTCATCACAGACATAAACAGAGAGAAGAAGCTCCGGCTACAAGACGCATTATTCTGTTAATAAATGCATGTTTATTAATCGCTAGAGCGCCAAACGATCATATTACATTAGGTCATTTTATTCACGATCCCCTGGCTGACCAAAAAAATGTGCTTTCAACGAGGTCCCAGACACCAGTCATTTTGTAATAGCCTATAATTAATTATTTTTTCCCTACACACCAGTGTGAATACTGATATTTTTGTAATTGCATTTCAAATAGGGCCAATTACTAATAGACTACTCCTAGGCTTATGTTTTTAAATTACAAACGGCCTAATGATGTTTTTGTTATAGTATTTTCAATATTATACACTATTATTTGTGCATAAACATATCTGGTTATAGTAATAAACATACTGTTTGTTTAAAAACAAAACATTTTGTCATCCTTGCTGCAAGCTTACAAGAGCGGCAATATCATTAAATGTGAAGGGGGCTCTAAAATATTTTCTTGGGAAAAAGGGGATCTCGGACAAAAAAAGGTTGGGAGCCACCGGGCTATATGACGGTCTACGAAAAATACAAATTTAATCATCTTATTATTAAAATACATGATCAGGATTTTACCACCTCGGCCTCGTTTTGAGCCAGGAAAAACCCTGTGTAAAATACGTTCTCCCAAATATCCTACAATTTTTTTTCATGTAGTTTTTTTTACCAGTTTTTCCACAATATGTAAAATTGCTGATTTAAAAAGAAGTTTCTGCGTGATTTAACTAACTCAGTTTGATGAGGAGATTTAAACTCTTCAAATGACAAAAGCACTTACTCTCTTCTCTCAGTGAATATCACGTCCATACTTTGAGCTTCTCTGTCATTCTGTGCTTTCAGCTAATGACACAAACAAACATAAAAATGAGCAGTAATACAAGGAGAGTAAAGAAGAAATAATGTGCTGAAATAATGTGAACTCACCATGATGATGTCGTTCACGACCTCATCCATCTCAGTATTTGTGTTCAGCTTGTCAACCAGCTGGTAATTGAAAAAAGACACAGCTAACTTAAATAATGACATCATCATGTGTCTCAAAACTACAAATACAAGCTGCATTTCAGTACAACTTCAAACTTTAATGGTTATAAAATAATGTACCATGTTGTAATCTGCCAGCTGGCCTTGAAGATCTTTAATTTCTCCAGCTAGGACTTCTGCTCTGTTCACATAAAAAGTTTGAAGACATGAAATTAATTACTGCATCCTGATCTGAACAATTAAGGGGCTCTTATTAGAGAATCAGAAATATACAAATTTTTTCATCATATATATTTATTCTTCGAAATATATACAATTTAAAATGTAAGATGCATCATATTATTTCAAAGAACAATATTATTATAGTATCATTTTTTGTATTATTAAGAGTTTATTAAGGAAAACTTACCGTTTTTCATAAGACAGAAACACTGAATTCTCCTGACTTAAGGTGTCAATGTCCTTCTGTAGTTTAGTCGACTCCATCGTCAGCTCATTGATTTTACTCCTGAAGAAGACAAACTAAATATTAATCAGACCGTCTTATCTGAGAGATAATGAAACATTCAATAAATGACATTAAGAAAATTACCGTAATAACCCAAGGTAATACGACTTATCCAGAATTTGCCTCTGAGGTCCTGAAGGAGTGAAAATAAAAGAGTCAGTGTGCAGATCTCACATCAGTGTAACGTTAGGGTTAGCGTTAGCATTTCCCAGCAGCGACAGCAGAAGCTCACCTCTGCCGCCGGTCTTCATCCCGCTGAGCCCCTGCTGAGTCACGGGCCGATCCGCCACTCGAATCTGCGCTGATAAAACCCCCGCGCCGGCCATGGTTCCTGCTCTGCTGCCGGGCCGGCCAGTCCCCGGGGCCTGTGAAACACACACACACACACACACACACACAATCATCAATCGATCTTACACTATCACCACCTGTGACACACACACACACACTCATCACTGCGATCTTACACTATCACCACCTGTGACACACACTGACACACACACACACACTCATCACTGCGATCTTACACTATCACCACCTGTGACACACACACACACACACACACACACACACACTCATCACTGCGATCTTACACTATCACCACCTGTGACACACACTGACACACACACACACACACACACTCATCACTGCAATCTTACACTATCACCACTTGTGACACACACACACACACACACATCAATCGATCTTACACTATCACCACCTGTGAAACACACACACACACACACACACACTCATCAATCGATCTTAAACTATCACCACCTGTGACACACACACTCATCACTGCGATCTTACACTATCACCACCTGTGACACACACTGACACACACACACACACACTCATCACTGGGATCTTACACTATCACCACGTGACACACACACACACACACACACACACTCATCACTGCGATCTTACACTATCACCACTTGTGACACACACACACACACACACACACACACACACATCAATCGATCTTACACTATCACCACCTGTGAGACACACACACACTCATCACTGCGATCTTACACTATCACCATTTGTGACACACACACACACACACACACACTCATCAATCGATCTTACACTATCACCACCTGTGACACACACACACACACACACACACTCATCACTGCGATCTTACACTATCACCACTTGTGACACACTGTTACGACCCTGCGTTTCCCTTGCTCGCCTGCTGGGGGCGGTGTTCTTCAGGAGGGCGTGGGAGATCGCACACTCCTGTTACCTGCTTTCGATTTGATTGTGGAGAGGATAAAACCTTGGATTCCACCCTCTCCACGCCACTTCGTCCAGGGGATTGGCAGCCTCTGGAGGAGTCACTTGTTCTTGCGACATTTATATTTGTTTACAGACCATACCAACCTTTTTCTTATTCCCCATCTGGATTATGATTTTGTTCCCTTATGATTTTGAACCCTAGACTTTGTTATCCTAAGTTGTTTACACTTTTTGTTGTAAGCTAATAAAACTTCTTGCAAGTAATTTTCTTGTACTTGTATCCCTTTATGTACGGTCGAAACGAGCTGGCCGTAACATAAATTGGGGGCTCGTCCGGGATCCGATGGGGGTAGGAAACGTTGGTAAGTATGGGTTTTATGTGTGTATGTTTTTGTGAATGGATTCCTTTATAAATGAGAACTCTGGTTGTGATTGTGAATACAATCCTTCCGTCGGAGCACTGTTTGTTGTTTTGTTTTGTTATTTTGCCTTTCTTGTTTTTGGAGGTTATCCTGGGTGGAGATTAACTCTCTGTAGGGGGTACGCTTCCGGACTTTCAGTTTGACTGATTGTCGCGGAGTTCAGCGTTTAATGTCGCCTCGAGCCCGGTATATCTCTGAAGACCAGGTAGGATTTAGTTAGAACTCGTGCCTGAGGCATATCGTCAGAAATTTAGGACTTTGAGTAAAGCTGATGAATGTACTCATGTTGAATTTGCCAGAGAAAAAGAGAACTTATTTGATCGTTGGTGCACTTCAATGAAAGTTACAACTAAAGAGCAGTTAAGGGAATTAGTACTCTTAGAGGAGTTCAAACATTGTGTTCCTCATGTTGTAGCTACACATCTCACTGAACATAAGGTGAATACACTTTCTGAAGCCGCTATCTTGGCTGATGAATTTGTGTTAACCCATCATGGGTCATTCAGTTCAGTTGGTATTAAAACTCACAATATGAGTAAGTTTAAGTCTTGTTTTCAACCTAAGACAAAGTCTCCTGTGTTGAGTAGGAATATTAAGTCGACAGATGCTGAATATTTTAGTAAACCTGTACTCTCACGAGACATGGTTTGCTTTTATTGTAAAAAGCCTGGTCATAAAATATCTGACTGTCAGATACTCAAGAAGAAAGAGAGATTGTCGAAATCTGTTCCTTTGGTTTCTGCCTTACCAGTTGCTGTTGACATTTGTGATGAGAAAGATTGTCATTTATCTGGTTCTAGTGATAAATTTGTTAATCAGGGTATAACTTCTGTTGATTATACACCCTTTATCACTGAGGGAAATGTGTCATTGCCTGGTTCAAATGAAACGGTGCCAGTGCGTCTTCTTCGAGATACAGGGGCTGCGCAGTCGTTTCTGTTAGAGGGAATTTTACCCTTGACTTCTGAAACCGCTACTGGAACTCATGTACTAGTGCGAGGTTTTGAGATGAGGTTTGTTGAAGTGCCTTTGCATCGCATCCATCTTTCCTCTGCCGTTGTATCTGGTGAAGTAGTAGTTGGTGTTCGTGCTGCACTGCCAGTGCCTGGGATTACATTTATTCTGGGAAATGATTTAGCTGGTGGGAATGTTTGGGGACGGAGTGATGTGGCCGCTCAGCCCATAATAGCCTCAATACCTAGTAAAACTGATGTTGGAAATGGCAAAGAATTTCCTGATTTGTTTCCAGCATGTGCAGTTACTCGATCAATGGCTAAACCATTATCTGAAAGTCAAGTTGAAGTTCCACTGCATGACACCTTCTTTTATACTGTTAATACAGGTGAGGCAGGATCTGATGTGTCTAAATGTCTTGGGCAAAGAGACCTGAAGTCCTGCTCTTCGTTGTCTTCTGACCAGAGAGATTCGACAGTGCTACAAAGTGACTCTGCGGATACATCTCAGGTTCTGTCCACTCCTGAGAAAACCAATGTTGATCTCTCTGATGGTGATGACTACTCTTTGGCTTCTTTGTTGCAGATTTCTCGAGAGGATTTAATTCGAGCTCAACAAAGTGATGACAGTCTTAGACCTTTATTTTCTGCACACACACACACACACACACACACACACACACACACTCATCACTGCGATCTTACACTATCAACACCTGTGACACACACACACACACACACACACTCATCACTGCGATCTTACACTATCATCATCTGTGACACACACACACACACACACACTCATCACTGGGATCTTACACTATCACCACCTGTGACACACACACACACACTCACACACACTCATCACTGCGATCTTACACTATCATCACCTGTGACACACACACACACACACTCATCACTGCGATCTTACACTATCACCACCTGTGACACACCCAAACACACACACACACACACACACACGCACTCATTACTGCGATCTTACACTATCACCACCTGTGACACACCCAAACACACACACACACACACACTTATCACTGAGATCTTACACTATCACCAACTGTGAAACACCCAAACACACACACACACACACACACACACACTCATTACTGCGATCTTACACTATCACCACATGTGACACACACACACACACACACACACACACACATCACTGCGATCTTACACTATCACCACATGTGACACACACACACACACTCATCACTGGGATCTTACACTATCACCACGACACACACACACACACACACACTCATCACTGCGATCTTACACTATCACCACTTGTGACACACACACACACACACACATCAATCGATCTTACACTATCACCACCTGTGAGAGACACACACACACACACACACATCAATCGATCTTACACTATCACCACATGTGACACACACACACACACACACACTCAATCGATCTTACACTATCACCACCTGTGAGACACACACACACACACACTCATCACTGCGATCTTACACTATCACCATTTGTGACACACACACACACTCATCAATCGATCTTACACTATCACCATTTGTGACACACACACACACACACTCATCAATCGATCTTACACTATCACCACCTGTGACACACACACACACACACACACTCATCACTGCGATCTTACACTATCACCACCTGTGACACACACACACACACACATCACTGCGATCTTACACTATCACCACCTGTGACACACACACACACACACACTCATCACTGCGATCTTACACTCACATCACCTGTGACACACACACACTCATCACTGCGATCTTACACTATCACCACCTGTGACACACACACACACACACACTCATCACTGCGATCTTACACTATCACCACCTGTGACACACACACACACACACACTCATCACTGCGATCTTACACTATCACCACCTGTGACACACACACACACACTCATCACTGCGATCTTACACTATCACCACCTGTGACACACACACACACACACACACACACACTCATCAATCGATCTTACACTATCACCACCTGTGACACACACACACACACTCACACACACACACACTCATCACTGCGATCTTACACTATCACCACCTGTGACACACACACACACTCATCAATTGATCTTACACTATCACCACGTGACACACACACACACTCATCAATTGATCTTACACTATCACCACCTGTGACACACACACACACACACACACTCATCAATCGATCTTACACTATCTCCACCTGTGACACACACACACACACTCATCACTGCGATCTTACACTATCATCACCTGTGACACACACACACACCACTGCGATCTTACACTATCACCACCTGTGACACACACACACACACACACACACAAACTCATCACTGCGATCTTACACTATCACCACATGTGACACACACACACACTCATCACTGCGATCTTACACTATCATCACCTGTGACACACACACACACCACTGCGATCTTACACTATCACCACCTGTGACACACACACACACACACACACACAAACTCATCACTGCGATCTTACACTATCACCACCTGTGACACACACACACACACACTCATCACTGCAATCTTACACTATCACCACCTGTGACACACACACACACACACACATCACTGCGATCTTACACTATCACCACCTGTGACACACACACACACACACTCATCACTGCGATCTTACACTATCACCACATGTGACACACACACACACACACATCACTGCGATCTTACACTATCACCACATGTGACACACACACACACACACACACACTTATCACTGCGATCTTACACTATCACCACCTGTGACACACACACACACACTCATCACTGGGATCTTACACTATCACCACGTGACACACACACTCATCACTGCGATCTTACACTATCACCACCTGTGACACACACACACACACACACACACACACACACACACACACACTCATCAATCGATATTACACTATCACCACCTGTGACACACACACACACACACACTCATCACTGCGATCTTACACTATCATCACCTGTGACACACACACACACACATCACTGCGATCTTACACTATCACCACCTGTGACACACACACACACACACACACTCATCACTGGGATCTTACACTATCACCACGTGACACACACACTCATCACTGCGATCTTACACTATCACCACCTGTGACACACACACACACACACACACACACACACACTCATCAATCGATATTACACTATCACCACCTGTGACACACACACACACACACTCATCACTGCGATCTTACACTATCATCACCTGTGACACACACACACACACATCACTGCGATCTTACACTATCACCACCTGTGACACACACACACTCATCACTGGGATCTTACACTATCACCACGTGACACACACACACACACACACACACTCATCACTGTGATCTTACACTATCACCACCTGTGACACACACACACACACACACACACACTCATCAATCGATCTTACACTATCACCACCTGTGACACACACACACACACACACACACACACTCATCACTGCGATCTTACACTATCATCACCTGTGACACACACACACACACACATCACTGCGATCTTACACTATCACCACCTGTGACACACACACACACACACACACTCATCACTGCAATCTTACACTATCACCACTTGTGACACACACACACACTCATCACTGCAATCTTACACTATCACCACCTGTGACACACACACACACTCATCAATTGATCTTACACTATCACCACCTGTGACACACACACACACACACACACTCATCAATCGATCTTACACTATCACCACCTGTGACACACACACACTCATCACTGCGATCTTACACTATCATCACCTGTGACACACACACACACACACTCATCACTGCGATCTTACACTATCATCCCCTGTGACACACACACACACACACACACACTCATCACTGCGATCTTACACTATCACCACATGTGACACACACACACTCATCACTGCGATCTTACACTATCACCACCTGTGACACACACACACACACACTCATCACTGCGATCTTACACTATCTCTTCTTCTCTTCTCTTCTTAGCTGTCCATCGTGTACGATGATGACGCTTGCTCCAGGGGGTGGGGGTGGGAGGGGGCCGGGTTTAGCGACCTTGCCGCTGGTGCCACTTCTCGTGGGCGTTGAGTCCGATCCTTGAGCCGCACACTCGTCCGCAGATGGAGCAGGGGAAACCAGATACCAGGGGGGTACCAGCCGCCCACTGGTGTCTCTTGATGCGCCTCTCGGATCGTCGGTCTTGGTTGGTTTGGTGTATTTGAGAGACAGCAGTGGCACAGGTGACCTGCCAGGCAGGTCTGTCGAGTGCCAGTGATTCAAGCTGCCTGAGGGGAATGCTCGCTCTCTTTAGGATGTCCCTGGTGTAGTCCTTAAAGCGCCGCTTTTGCCCTCCAGCGGACCGCTTTGCGCCCATTAGTTGACTGTAGAGGACTTGGCGGGGCAATCGGTGTTCAGGCATGCGTATGGTGTGCCCTATCCAGCGCAGATGTTTTTTGGCAACAGCTGCTTCCATACAGATTGAGTCAGTGTTGCTGAGGATGACTGTATGGGGGATTCGGTCTTCCCAGGACAACCTGAGGATCTTCTGTAGGCAGCGAATGTGGAAGGCCTCTAGGTTGATGATGTGCTGGCGGTATGGGGTCCATGACTCTGCCCCGTAGAGCAGAGTAGAGACACATACCGCATTGTAAACAGCGACCTTGGTACTGACCTTCAGGTTACGGTTTTCAAAAACCTTGCTGCGTAGGCGTCCAAAAGATGATGAGGCTTTATTTATCCGGGTGTGTATTTCTTTGTCCAGGGAGCAGAATGAGGACTAAGTGGAGCCGAGGTAGGTAAAGTGGTCCACTGTTTTAAGTGGAACACCGTTTATGTGAAAACTGGGGGGTGTGGGTGCGGGGGTAGTGAGATGGGACATGACCTCGGTTTTTTGAATGTTGACCTGTAGGCCAAAGGATTGGTACAGACGGGATATTGTGTTAAGGGCGTGCTGCATAGAGTCTGGGCTGTGAGCTAAGACGGCACAGTCATCAGCATACTGAAGCTCACAGATTTGGCGGGTCTTTGTCTTTGTGCGGGCCTGGAGCCGACGTATGTTGAAGAGGCTTCCTTCAAGTCGGTATTCCACATGGACACCGTCTTCATGTCCCATGCCACACTGAGTTTCCGGAAGCACAGCTTCCGAGATGTAATCAACCAGTCTGCTGAGCATGATCTTGGCCAGGACTTTCCCTGCGATGGAGAGGAGAGATATCCCACGGCTGTTGCCGCAGACTGCACGGTCTCCTTTCTGCTTGTAAATTACCACGATGTTAGCATCCTTCCAGTCCTGTGGGAGGGTCCCATGTTCCCAGATGTTTTGGATCAGGAGGTGCAGGCGACGCGTGAGGAGGTATCCTCCGTATTTGAAAACCTCTGCAGGGATTCCATCGGGTCTAGCGCTTTTGTTATTCTTCAGCCCTGCAATAGCTTGCCGGAGTTCTGAGTAAAGTGGTGGGGTGTCCAGGTGCATGGTAGGTGGCAGGTCTGGGAGATTATCCAGAATATGTGGGTCGACAGGGTTGACATGGTTGAGGAGACTGTCAAAATGATTTGCCCAACGGGCAAGAATCTCGTGGCGGTCCTTAAAGAGGATGGCGCCGTCAGCTGATCGGACTGGGGCAATCACCCGCTTCCTGGGGCCGTACAATGCTTTTATGGCATCGTAAAAGCCATGAAAGTTGTTGCAGTCTGCCAGGTTCTGGATTTCTCGCGCCTTTTGCACCCACCAGGTGTCCTCCATAGTCCTGAGGGCTCGCTGGGTTGCTGTTCTTCCAGCAATGAAGGAGGTTTTAAGGGTGGGAGATCCAGGGCAGGACAGGAGAGCTTTGTGGGCCTCATGTTTGGTTTTTAGGAGTGACTGTATCTCAGCTGAGTTACAGTCAAACCAGTCCTGGTGGTGTTTACTTGATTGGCCTAGCGCCTCTGTGGCTGCGCTATGAATAGCCTGGCGCAGTGCTGGCCAGTCGGTTGATTCCTCTGGGATCTTGTTGAGGTTTTCAGCAAGGAGCCGTCAGAGGTTATCTTTGGTGGTAAGGCTATTCAGCGCTGTACAGTTGAGTTTCTTGTTTGGAGCCATCCTCGGGCCACGGGGTTGAATGCTTATGAGTAGTGTGGATCTGACCATGACATTTACATTTACATTTATTCATTTAGCTGACGCTTTTATCCAAAGCGACTTACAATTGCTATATATGTCAGAGGTCGCACGCCTCAGGAGCAACTAGGGGTTAAGTGTCTTGCTCAGGGACACATTGGTGTCTTACAGTGGATTCGAACCCAGGTCTCTCACACCAAAGGCATGTGTCTTATCCACTGCGCCATCACCACCCCAACACCACCACAACCCCATGAGGTGGTCAGTCCAGCACTCAGCTCCGCGCATAACACGGGTGGTAAGGACCTCTTGTCTGTCCTTTTGACGGACAATCACGTAGTCAAGAAGATGCCAGTGTTTTGAGCGGGGGTGCTGCCAGGTGGTCTTAAGCCTGTTCTTCATCTGGAAGACGGTGTTAGTAATGACCAGCTGGTGCTCTGCACAAAGGGAGAGGAGTCTGAGCCCATTGTGATTCATTTTCCCCACACCATGCTGGCCAATGACTTTATTCCATACCAGGTGCTCCGTGCCCACTCTAGCATTGAAATCTCCCATGAGTATGAGCCTGTCCGTAGCTGGGGTTTTCACCACCTGTGACACACACACACACACACACACACACACTCATCACTGCGATCTTACACCATCACCACCTGTGACACACACACACACACTCATCACTGCGATCTTACACCATCACCACCTGTGACACACACACACACACTCATCACTGCGATCTTACACTATCACCACCTGTGACACACACACACACACACACACTCATCACTGCGATCTTACACCATCACCACCTGTGACACACACACACACACACACTCATCACTGCGATCTTACACTATCACCACCTGTGACATACACACACACACACTCATCACTGCGATCTTACACTATCACCACCTGTGACACACACACACTCATCACTGCGATCTTACACTATCACCACCTGTGACACACAGACACACTCATCAATCGATCTTACACTATCACGACATGCGACACACACACACACACACACACTCATCACTGCAATCTTACACTATCACCACCTGACACACACACACACTCATCACTGCAATCTTACACTATCACCACCTGTGACACACACACACACACTCATCACTGCGATCTTACACTATCACCACCTGTGACACACACACACACACACACACACTCATCACTGCGATCTTACACTATCACCACCTGTGACACACAGACACACTCATCAATCGATCTTACACTATCACGACATGCGACACACACACACACACTCATCACTGCAATCTTACACTATCACCACCTGACACACACACACACTCATCACTGCAATCTTACACTATCACCACCTGTGACACACACACACACACACACACTCATCACTGCAATCTTACACTATCACCACCTGTGACACACACACACTCATCACTGCAATCTTACACTATCACCACCTGTGACACACACACACACACTCATCACTGCGATCTTACACTATCACCACCTGTGACACACACACACACACACACACACTCATCACTGCGATCTTACACTATCACCACCTGTGACACACAGACACACTCATCAATCGATCTTACACTATCACGACATGCGACACACACACACACACACTCATCACTGCAATCTTACACTATCACCACCTGACACACACACACACTCATCACTGCAATCTTACACTATCACCACCTGTGACACACACACACACACACACACTCATCAATCGATCTTACACTATCACCACCTGTGACACACACACACACACACACATCACTGCGATCTTACACTATCACCACATGTGACACACACACACACACACTCATCACTGCGATCTTACACTATCACCACCTGTGACACACACACACACACACACTCATCACTGCGATCTTACACTATCACCACGTGACACACACACACACACTCTCATCACTGCGATCTTAAACTATCACCACCTGTGACACACACACACACACACTCATCAATCGATCTTACACTATCACCACCTGTGACACACACACACACACACACACACACACACTCATCAATCGATCTTACACTATCACCACCTGTGACACAAACACACACACACACACACACTCATCAATCGATCTTACACTATCACCACCTGTGACACACACACACACACACTCATCACTGCGATCTTACACTATCACCACCTGTGACACACACACACACACACTCATCAATCGATCTTACACTATCACCACCTGTGACACACACACACACACACACACACTCATCAATCGATCTTACACTATCACCACCTGTGACACACACACACACACACTCATCAATCGATCTTACACTATCACCACCTGTGACACAAACACACACACACACACACTCATCAATCGATCTTACACTATCACCACCTGTGACACACACACACACACACACACACACACACACATCAATCGATCTTACACTATCACCACCTGTGACACACACACACACTCATCACTGCAATCTTACACTATCACCACCTGTGACACACACACACACTCATCACTGCAATCTTAAACTATCACCACCTGTGACACACACACACACACACACACTCATCAATCGATCTTACACTATCACCACCTGTGACACACACACACACACACACTCAATCGATCTTACACTATCACCACCTGTGACACACACACACACACACACTCATCACTGCGATCTTACACTATCACCACCTGTGACACACACACACACACTCATCACTGCGATCTTACACTATCACCACCTGTGACACACACACACACTCATCACTGCGATCTTACACTATCACCACCTGTGACACACACACACACACACACACACTCATCACTGCGATCTTACACTATCACCACCTGTGACACACACACACACACACTCATCAATCGATCTTACACTATCACCACCTGTGACACACACACACACACACACACACACACTCAATCGATCTTACACTATCACCACCTGTGACACACACACACACACACTCATCACTGCGATCTTACACTATCACCACCTGTGACACACACACACACACACACACACTCATCACTGCGATCTTACACTATCACCACATGTGACACACACACACACACACTCTCATCACTGCGATCTTAAACTATCACCACCTGTGACACAGACACACACACACTCATCACTGCGATCTTACACTATCACCACCTGTGACACACACACACACACACTCATCACTGCGATCTTACACTATCACCACATGTGACACACACACACACACACTCATCACTGCGATCTTACACTATCACCACCTGTGACACAGACACACACACACTCATCACTGCGATCTTACACTATCACCACCTGTGACACAGACACACACACACTCATCACTGCGATCTTACACTATCACCACCTGTGACACACACACACACACACTCATCACTGCGATCTTACACTATCACCACATGTGACACACACACACACTCATCAATCAATCTTACACTATCACCACCTGTGACACACACACACACACACTCATCAATCAATCTTACACTATCACCACCTGTGACACACACACACACACACTCATCAATCAATCTTACACTATCACCACCTGTGACACACACACACACACTCATCACTGCAATCTTACACCATCACCACCTGTGACACACACACACACACACACACACACACACACACACTCATCAATCGATCTTACACTATCACCACCTGTGACACACACACACACACACACACACACACACACACTCATCACTGCGATCTTACACTATCACCACATGTGAC
>JAPDVR010000004.1:250000-270000 GCA_026230005.1 Gila orcuttii
CACACACACTCATCACTACGATCTTACACTATCACCACCTGTGATACACACACACACACACACACACTCATCACTGCGATCTTACACTATCACCACCTGTGATACACACACACACACACACACACACACACACACTCATCACTACGATCTTACACTATCACCACCTGTGATACACACACACACAGACACACACACACTCATCACTGCGATCTTACACTATCACCACCTGTGATACACACACACACACACACACACACACACACACTCATCACTACGATCTTACACTATCACCACCTGTGATACACACACACACAGACACACACACACTCATCACTACGATCTTACACTATCACCACCTGTGACACAGACACACACACACTCATCACTGCGATCTTACACTATCACCACCTGTGATACACACACACACACTCATCACTGCGATCTTACACTATCACCACCTGTGACACAGACACACACACACTCATCACTGCGATCTTACACTATCACCACCTGTGATACACACACACACACACACACACACTCATCACTACGATCTTACACTATCACCATCTGTGACACAGACACACACACACTCATCACTGCGATCTTACACTATCACCACCTGTGACACAGACACACACACACTCATCACTGCGATCTTACACTATCACCACCTGTGATACACACACACACACACACACACTCATCACTGCGATCTTACACTATCAGCACCTGTGACACACACACACACACACTCATCACTGCGATCTTACACTATCACCACCTGTGATACACACACACACACACACACTCATCACTGCGATCTTACACTATCAGCACCTGTGACACACACACACACACTCATCACTGCGATCTTACACTATCACCACCTGTGATACACACACACACACACACACACTCATCACTGCGATCTTACACTATCAGCACATGTGACACAGACACACACACACTCATCACTGCGATCTTACACTATCAGCACCTGTGACACACACACACACACACTCATCACTGCGATCTTACACTATCAGCACCTGTGATACACACACACACACACTCATCACTGCGATCTTACACTATCAGCACCTGTGACACACACACACACACACACACTCATCACTGCGATCTTACACTATCAGCACCTGTGATACACACACACACACACTCATCACTGCGATCTTACACTATCAGCACCTGTGACACACACACACACACACACACTCATCACTGCGATCTTACACTATCAGCACCTGTCCAAGTGACTATAACGCCAGAGCGTTAGAGAGCCGTTCTATGGAACGGAACGGCGTTCGAAAATAAAATCTAATTATTTCTGGCATCAAAGATCTCTGCGAAGTTATTTTTCAGAACAATTGAAACCACTTCATTTGGCACCCCAGATGGGACTTGGGTTTTGAAGCTGAAGGAACCACGAAAGGCGACACTGGTGACCGACACAGACAAAAGTAGCCACTGTACTTTGAGGTGAGCAAATTTTGCCTTTGAAAAAGTACGTGTTGTCACCAGTGAGCCAGAGTGGTAAGACCCTTTAAAATGCTTCTCCAAGTTTAAAGAACAAAAAATTTAAAAGAGGATCTTTGATTCTAGAAATAAGTGTCTATTGTTGTTGACGATATCAAGTAATGTGTTATAGCGCGGCGGAGCTCCCGTTAGTGTTTGCCTGTGTTTATATAATCTGATGCAGATTGTATGAATATTGGTACTACTGATGTTTAACAAGTGTACTGGTTAAGGTTAACCAGTTTTTTTTATATTTAGTTTTAAGGATAACAGCTTTTGTTTTTTCTTGTCAAGAGGGCCTTGAGGATGACAAGTGTAATGATAAGGTTATCATTACTGATTAAGGCTAATCAGTTTTTTGTTTTTTGCTTGTTAAGATAACAAGTTTAATGATAAGGATATCATTGATGATTAAGGCTAATCATTTTCTGCTTGTTAAGGATAACGAGTATCCTGATAAGGTTATCAGGTATTTTATCTGTGTTTCTTATTAAGGTTAATGAGATAGCATGCGCACAGATAAGTTTAGCTTATGGTTACCGCATTGTTATAGGAATGACAATGGACTGCTCAGGTAAGCTAAATTGAATCGCAGAGGTCTGTGATAGTTTAAAGTTATTGTATTGTCACTGTGTTGTGTGAGTAGAGGGTGTGTGTGTGTCTGGGATCCTGTATGCTTGACTGTGCCTGTGGTTAAAAATAGGGGGCAAGGAATGTGTGAATGAGTTTGAGGGACAAGTACTGTATAAATGATGTGTAGTAAAATAAAAGAAATAGTAAAAGAAAACAATTGTTTCAAGATATTAATCTTGCAGATTATTGTAGTATGAAATAAGTTAAGGTAATAATATATATATATATATATATATAATTCAGTCATAAATAATTTACAGCAATCTTAGAACTGTAGTAAATGGGAATTGTTGGAAATGGCTGAAGAAAATTGTATTCACCATGTTAGATTATTTTGAGCACAGCATGCAAATGTAGGAGAAAGATTGAAGTCTGATTTTATGATAGGGAAAATTATTTAATTGTATTATACTCAGAAAATCAAAAGTTAGATTATTGCTGATATTGCAAAGAAGAAATAGATTGTTTTTTCCTGCAACGAAGAAACTTACTTTACTAAAAATAGAATGGAGAACTGCTGTTGTCAACCAGTGATTATTATATAGTATAAAAGAACTAGAAAAAAGATGGTTAAAGAATGGAATTTAGATAAAGAGCTAATAGCTCAGGAACAAGTATTTATAAATGTTCAATTTGATTCATGCGGATCTATCTGAGTGTTCAAATTTCAGATGGCTTCAGTGTCGAATGGAAGAGGTGAAAGGTCAAAGACACGACTGCAGAGAGAAGAAGAAGAGTGGGTGAGAGGCGTTCAGCTCCCCTTCAGAAGATGACCACTCTCTGGAAAACTCAACATGGAGAAAGACTGATTTAATGCTGGAAAAGGTGAAACTTTCACTATTTCCCTGGAGCATTTTTTCCTGAGGACAAAAGGAAAATCCTGAGATGCAAAGCTGTGGCAAAATCTATCAAAAGCCCAAACTCAGAAGGGGCAGAGAAACAACAGAGCCCATATTCCTCTCTACAACACCAAGCCTTTGAGTGACAGCTAGGCTGACGACACATGCAGAGCGACAGCCATGAAGCTTCAACAGACTGATGATCCTAAAAACAGAAGAACTGACCGGCATCCTTCCCTTAAGAGCAACACAGGCGTGGCAACTCCAATGATCACTCTAAAGAGACTGCTTCAAATTTAGTTAATTATTATATTAACTTTATTCATTCTGATTATTCACTGGTCTCATAAGCAATTCCTTATATTCTCTGCTAAACTAACCCTCTCTGCTTTTTCAGTATAGGTTCAAGTCCAGCCCTATAAAAAAGAAAGAAAATACACTGAAAGAGACAAGTGGGTGCTCGACTCACCAAATAGTTCAAACTGAGGCTGGATTTGTTATAGTGAGGACTATTATATGAAACAACTATAGGGCTAAAAGCATGAGAAAAATTATTCTGTAGCAAAGAAAAAGATAGATACAAAATGTCAAAGAATTATCATTATTGTTTGCAAAACAATGATACTGGTCACTCCATTTTGTTTTGATAATTTTCTAGAGATAGATTGGAGAAAAATTACTCCAAAAGTCCAAAATTATGAAATCACAAATGCTGTCTAAACTGGGATGATGAGATGGAAATGTTGTTGGCCATGGATCCAAGATTATGCAGAGATCTCAAAACAGCTCATGAGCAAAACACAAAAAGAATAGGAAAAATCAGAACAACAAATGAGAAATGAAAAAATGCATTTCAAAAAATTACAAGTGGCAGGCCTATTATTCTAAAATACTTAGTCTATTAGAATTTGTAAAAAGAAACAATGGTGTTAAACTAAACCTTATGAACATTGACACTTCTCAATAGTGTTTGACATATGGCGCTTTTCCACTGCATGGTACGGTACGGTTCGGTTCGGTACGGCACGCTTTGGCGAGGAACGGTTAGGCTCGGTTCGCTTTAGCTCGGTTGCTTTTCCACTGCAGTTAGTACCGCTTCAAAGTGGGTGGGATTATGACTGATGATCGTTATAGTTTATCCACTCCTCGACAACCAACAAGAGGAACGTCTGCGCTTCTCGTCCACTGACCACGATTCAGCCATTTCTTTTTTGGAAGTTTTTTTTCTTTAAGCAAGTCAAGCAAGTAGTTTTAAAACAGGTGCCACAGCGGTGGCTGTTACTGGCTATTTAAATCTAGCGGGTTTGATGTCTCGCAAATACAATGACGCTAGTGACGATTCTGTCTGTCTGACCAATCAGTAATCTACAGTGCTTCCACGTCACATTTTAGTATCGGTACGGTACGCTTGGAACCTCAACAGAGCTGTTAAAGTGAGCCGTACCGAACCAAACCGTACCGTACCATGCAGTGGAAAAGCGCCACAAGTGAGCCGTACCGAACCGTACCATGCAGTTTCTTCCCACAGGCCATTTTCCTCCTGAACAGTTAACACTCCTCCCAAGGCATATGCTTTAAGTGCAATACTCCCACTGTTTAGTGCAATACCCTACAACTCAGGTGATACTTATATGTAGATTTATTTATTTATAATATTCAAAACACTGTAAATAAGTTCATAATCTGTAAATCTGGAAATGTCTATTCTGACTAAACCCAACTGTGATACTTTTATTTCCATATATTTATATTTTTATATTTTAATTCTTTATTCTTATAATTTGTAGTATTATGTTTCTTGTTGTATTTGTATTTGTATATGTCCACTGGAAGCCTCAGCACCAAAACAAATTCCTTGTGTGTGCAAGCACACTTGGCAATAAAGCTCTTTCTGATTCTGATTCTGATTCTGGAACTATAGTGGCAATAGGAGAAAAAACAAAGAATGAAAAGATAAACATAAAAATAGAAAAACCAGTGACACATTTGCGCAGCGCATAACATATCTGCCTTTCTTTTCAGCGTAATCATGATGAAGCTGATCTTCGTCAAGAGTATGAAATATTGTCTTGTAACTTTTGTCTTGAAACAAAGTGGGTTGAGTATTGTCCAGGATGCCTTATAAATAATGTGCTGATAGTGGAACTCAAGACAAAGAGATAACTGAGTTGAATTGACTAATTGTAAAAGTACATTGGAAATTTATTATGAGAAAAATGCAAAGAGATTGCAATTATGATGATAAAAAGCCAAACTGTATGAAAAACAAAGGGGAAAATATGGATTAAAGTCCTGCTGTTAATGAAAGCAGAAAGGACACCACTCAGCCCACATGACCTTTCTACAGGTAACATCGAGAATGACAATGGGACAGATGAGCAGATGATTGAAATCACATGTTGTTGTCACTAACAAAAATAATTAAGCTTTAATTTACAGATAGCAGCAGCTCGATTCCAGGAAGGATTCTGGGACGAGTCAAACAAAAAGAACCAGTAACTGTGCTTTGTAATTTCAGAAGTAGTGATCAACAGAGTGACATTTGAGTCCATTCCTCCCAACTTAAAATACACCAAGCGACTTCAGCAACCCCCCACAACAGGAAGTAAAGGATCAAGGACATGCTGACAATGAGAGAAAAAAGTCCATTGCAACCAATGGCAAAGAGTCACCCTGGTGAAAGATGTAAAGATGACAAGACTAACAGAATGATCAAATCATGAATGGACAGAAAAGACAAACTTGACCAGAAACACATGAATGAGAGGAGCTGAGTACAAGCTCAAACAACAATCAACTTCAAACTTTCCTACGATTTAATGTTCAGCCCTTGAATAGATTCAGTTGCAATTTAATAATAACCCCACCAGAACAAAAAATGATTGAAGAGAAAAATATATCAAAGCAACGTAGCAAAACAATGACAAATTAAGAAAAGAAACTAAAATAATGATAACGATTAATTTACGAAATTAACATAGCACAGTAGGAATTAAGATAATTCATGAAGGAAAAATTAGAACTAAAAATAACTTTTAAAATAAATCTTAATGGGTACTCAAATGAAACTTGACAATACAAGGGTATACTTAATTAATTTAAGGCTACAGTTGAAATTAAAGCAAGTATTAACAAATATTAGATTTTAATTTATAAGATTATGATTTGATTCAATATGCAATTGATTAGTTAAAAACATATCAAGTAGTGCTTATAGAAAGTTTATAGACTTAGAGGAAGTTATTGAAATCCAGTACAAACAGGCCCTTCTGAACAATCTAAATGCCACCAGAGGGGGGCCAAAAGTAGATATCTGGCATTCACATGAAGCATAGATTGTTGGACCAATAATACTTTTGAATATTCTCTATCCAGATGGATATATTGTTATGTTTAAAGGGGGGAGTATAGGAAATTATTTTATTAAAATTAAGGCAAAATTAATTAAGAATAAGGAAATAAAGTTAAAATTAAAGGAATTTTAAAATAAAAGGCATTTTTGCAAAGTTTTGTGAAATTTGTGGCAAAAACAAAGTTAAGAAAAGAACAACGACAAAAATAGGCCATATGTCAGTATACTAGAAGAACTATTAAAACACTTGGTAATGGATTATGTGGACATGATATAGATGGGTAAAAGCAATGAAATCAACAGAGGAGGGGCAGGAGCAAAAATTAAATGGCTAACAGAAAAGTAATCCTTGGATTGGAAGTCTATCAGAAATAAGGTCAGATAATGGGTCAACTAAACAGAAGTATTGAAGATTGAAAATAAGTTGCATACGAACATAAGGAAGTTTTAATAATAATTAAGATATAATGCTAATGGTTTAAATGGTTGATATAAAAACTTTTAGATTGTTAGATTTACAGAAAAAGTAATGTACATATAAGGAATATGTAAGAGTGCAAAAAGTTGTTCTCTAGAGTTATTTTTCTAATTGTCTAATGAGTTTATTGAATGACTTTTATGAGATAAATGTAACATTGCTCTGAAGCTTTCTTAGTTAGGGTGATTACATGAGACAATTAGTTTATTCATGATAGTTTATTTGGAAATTAGTAAAGACGAAAAGGTATTCAGTTTAGTCTTGAACTGAGGAGCTACAATGTGAATAGGAAGCAATACGCGAGAGAGAGATTAAAAAGGTCAAAATGGTATTTATTGTTTAAATTTGGTAATAAAATAGACAGTAATTGAAATGTATTGCAATTTATTAGATAGGTGTAAAGCGTTCTGTTCACTAAAAATGAATGACTAAAAGATGGATTTTTCTAATTTAAGAATTGATATTCTTTCATAAAAAGCGATAAAAATGAGAGTGTTATGTTTACCCAGACATATTTTGAATTAATAGTCATATGGATCAAGTAAAACAAAAATGCATAATGAATCAATTAGACTACTATAAGCAGAGATTTATAATAATGATTTGTCTGCATTAGGAGAAAAACAATTATGTGAAAAAAGTAGAATGACTGATGTTTAAAGATCACTGTTGCACCTTTACTAAATAATATTGCGCAGGGAGAAAAATGTAGAAATTACGATTGAGTCAAGAAAAACCTAAGAGCAGAAGTTAAGGAGAACTTTAGAAAGTTTAAAGAAAGTTTAGAAAATTAAGGTTTGCTCAATTAGGGATATTGAAAGTGGGTTATTATTCTGTTGTGTACTTTGTATATTAAGATCACTAGTTGGAAAACCACGGTTAAACGAATGGAAATGCGGAAAAAAGATAATGAAAACTAATTTGAGAGGGCAACGAAATTGATTTTTACAAACCATGGATGTTGATTCCAGTAAATGAGGAATTGAGGACAAAGAAGATGATTGACAATCAGACCCTGGAGGATATCTGCACCGCAAAAAAACTTTTAATAGTATAAAAGACTTTTTATGTTTGATATACTCTACATAACTGTGTCAATGACAAGCAATGCTGAACCAAATGTATACACACACTTATAACACTGTCTTAATCTTTGGTTTAATTTTGATTAGGGAGAATTCTGAGTCTTTTACTTTTTCAATTGAAAGAAAAAGAAAAAACAACTGAAAGAAAATGGATAGAGATGTTTGGCTCGAATGCTCCTCCGGACGGTGGTGGCATAATCTAGTTATTGGAAAGGAGAATGGGTGACTCAACTGAGTCACTAGGTAGCATAACTGAGGGAGCTGGATTTTGAAACTACACTCTGGAAAAGGCTAGTGAAAATGAGGCTTAAATAAGCCTCAGAGGAGGAAATGTTGAAGATTTTATTATTTAGAAACTAAGTAATTTAGCTATATAAGAATACACAATTATTTCTTGTATGAGTTATTTCCTCTAATAGGACTCTGTCTAGGTGACTTTGAAAGCTGCTAGACCTTCTGTAAAAAGACCCTGAATGTCAGTTCTATTCTGAGAAGTCACATGGTATGAGATATTTACCCAAAACTATCTATAGGGTGTGTTACCTTCTATGGGAGAAGATGTATGTATAAAGTCTGAACCCAAAAATACTCGGGAGCGCGCTAGAAGGCCGGAGGGCCAGAGCGTTAGAGCGCCGTTCTATGGAACGGAAAGGCGTTCGAAAATAAAATCGAATTATTTCTGGCATCAAAGATCTCTGCGAAGTTATTTTTCAGAACAATTGAAACCACTTCACCCGTAACACACACACACACACACTGCAGTGCTGACTCTGAGGGCTGTCGGTGACCCGTAACACACACACACACACACACACACACCGCAGTGCTGACTCTGAGGGCTGTCGGTGACCCGTAACACACACACACACACACACACCGCAGTGCTGACTCTGAGGGCTGTCGGTGACCCGTAACACACACACACACACACACACACACACACACACACACACACACACCCTGCAGTGCTGACTCTGAGGGCTGTCAGTGACCCGTAACACACACACACACACACACACCGCAGTGCTGACTCTGAGGGCTGTCGGTGACCCGTAACACACACACACACACCGCAGTGCTGACTCTGAGGGCTGTCGGTGATCCGTAACACACACACACACACACACACACACACACACACACACACACACACACCCTGCAGTGCTGACTCTGAGGGCTGTCGGTGACCCGTAACACACACACACACACACCGCAGTGCTGACTCTGAGGGCTGTCGGTGACCCGTAACACACACACACACACCCTGCAGTGCTGACTCTGAGGGCTGTCGGTGACCCGTAACACACACACACACACACACACACACACCGCAGTGCTGACTCTGAGGGCTGTCGGTGACCCGTAACACACACACACACACACCGCAGTGCTGACTCTGAGGGCTGTCGGTGATCCGTAACACACACACACACACACACACACACACACCCTGCAGTGCTGACTCTGAGGGCTGTCGGTGACCCGTAACACACACACACACACACACCGCAGTGCTTACTCTGAGGGCTGTCGGTGACCCGTAACACACACACACACACACCGCAGTGCTGACTCTGAGGGCTGTCGGTGACCCGTAACACACACACACACACCCTGCAGTGCTGACTCTGAGGGCTGTCGGTGACCCGTAACACACACACACACACACACACACCGCAGTGCTTACTCTGAGGGCTGTCGGTGACCCGTAACACACACACACACACACCGCAGTGCTGACTCTGAGGGCTGTCGGTGACCCGTAACACACACACACACACACACACCGCAGTGCTGACTCTGAGGGCTGTCGGTGACCCGTAACACACACACACACACACCGCAGTGCTGACTCTGAGGGCTGTCGGTGACCCGTAACACACACACACACACACACACACACACACCCTGCAGTGCTGACTCTGAGGGCTGTCGGTGACCCGTAACACACACACACACACACCGCAGTGCTGACTCTGAGGGCTGTCGGTGACCCGTAACACACACACACACACACCGCAGTGCTGACTCTGAGGGCTGTCGGTGACCCGTAACACACACACACACACACACACCCTGCAGTGCTGACTCTGAGGGCTGTCGGTGACCCGTAACACACACACACACACACACACACACACACACACACACACCCTGCAGTGCTGACTCTGAGGGCTGTCGGTGACCCGTAACACACACACACACACACCGCAGTGCTGACTCTGAGGGCTGTCGGTGACCCGTAACACACACACACACACACACACACACACACACACACACACACCCTGCAGTGCTGACTCTGAGGGCTGTCGGTGACCCGTAACACACACACACACACACACACACACACACACACACACCCTGCAGTGCTGACTCTGAGGGCTGTCGGTGACCCGTAACACACACACACACACACACACACACACACACACACACACCCTGCAGTGCTGACTCTGAGGGCTGTCGGTGACCCGTAACACACACACACACACCGCAGTGCTGACTCTGAGGGCTGTCGGTGACCCGTAACACACACACACACACACACACCGCAGTGCTGACTCTGAGGGCTGTCAGTGACCCGTAACACACACACACACACACACACACACCGCAGTGCTGACTCTGAGGGCTGTCAGTGACCCGTAACACACACACACACACACCGCAGTGCTTACTCTGAGGGCTGTCGGTGACCCGTAACACACACACACACACACCGCAGTGCTGACTCTGAGGGCTGTCGGTGACCCGTAACACACACACACACACACACACACACACACCCTGCAGTGCTGACTCTGAGGGCTGTCGGTGACCCGTAACACACACACACACACACACACACACACACCGCAGTGCTGACTCTGAGGGCTGTCGGTGACCCGTAACACACACACACACACACACACACACACACACACCCTGCAGTGCTGACTCTGAGGGCTGTCGGTGACCCGTAACACACACACACACAAACACACCGCAGTGCTGACTCTGAGGGCTGTCGGTGACCCGTAACACACACACACACACCGCAGTGCTGACTCTGAGGGCTGTCGGTGACCCGTAACACACACACACACACACACACCGCAGTGCTGACTCTGAGGGCTGTCAGTGACCCGTAACACACACACACACACACACCGCAGTGCTGACTCTGAGGGCTGTCGGTGGGCGTCCAGCGCTGAATGACCCGCGGCTCACAGGCCTCTGACCCGCCATTGTGTTCTGATGGTGTAGTTCTGGAATCCACCGCTGCTTCAATGTGTATCTAACGAGGGATTATAAAAAAGGTATTAATTAATTAATTAATTAATTAATATTTTTCCTTCTAAATATCACATGGGTTGAATGACTCCTCTAGGCTGGTGAGATTTTACTTTGTTACAGACCAGTGTGATTACTGAAATGTTCTTTCATGTATTCTCTAACGTCTGAGATGAGCCTGACCCAGGAACAGTAACCCAGCCCGGCTTCCACAGACGGAATATGGACTCGCTTTGTGTTTGAGAAAGGACTTCAACATGCGTCAATACACACATCTGCTTTTCTAGGGTACCCTGACAGCTGTGCTCACATTGGAACCAATAGTTGTGAGACCATTTCTTAGGTTAAAGTCTTTACTGTGTTTACTGTGTTAGACTGTGTTTACTGTGTTAGACTGTGTTAGACTGTGTTAGACTGTTTACTGTGTTAGACTGTGTTAGACTGTGTTAGACTGTGTTAGACTGTGTTAGACTGTGTTAGACTGTGTTTACTGTGTTAGACTGTGTTTACTGTGTTTACTGTGTTAGACTGTGTTTACTGTGTTAGACTGTGTTTACTGTGTTAGACTGTGTTAGACTGTGTTAGACTGTGTTTACTGTGTTAGACTGTGTTAGACTGTGTTTACTGTGTTAGACTGTGTTTACTGTGTTAGACTGTGTTTACTGTGTTAGACTGTGTTTACTGTGTTTACTGTGTTAGACTGTGTTTACTGTGTTAGACTGTGTTAGACTGTGTTTACTGTGTTAGACTGTGTTAGACTGTGTTTACTGTGTTTACTGTGTTAGACTGTTTACTGTGTTAGACTGTGTTTACTGTGTTAGACTGTGTTAGACTGTGTTAGACTGTGTTAGGCTGTGTTAGACTTGTTAGACTGTGTTAGGCTGTGTTAGACTGTGTTTACTGTGTTAGACTGTGTTAGACTGTGTTTACTGTGTTAGACTGTGTTAGACTGTGTTTACTGTGTTTACTGTGTTAGACTGTTTACTGTGTTAGACTGTGTTTACTGTGTTAGACTGTGTTAGACTGTGTTAGACTGTGTTAGGCTGTGTTAGACTTGTTAGACTGTGTTAGGCTGTGTTAGACTGTGTTTACTGTGTTAGACTGTGTTAGACTGTGTTTACTGTGTTAGACTGTGTTAGACTGTGTTTACTGTGTTAGACTGTGTTAGACTGTGTTAGACTGTGTTAGACTGTGTTAGGCTGTGTTAGACTGTGTTAGACTGTGTTTACTGTGTTAGACTGTGTTAGACTGTGTTAGGCTGTGTTAGACTGTGTTTACTGTGTTAGACTGTGTTAGACTGTGTTAGACTGTGTTTACTGTGTTAGACTGTGTTAGACTGTGTTTACTGTGTTAGACTGTGTTAGACTGTGTTTACTGTGTTTACTGTGTTAGACTGTGTTAGACTGTGTTAGACTGTGTTAGACTGTGTTAGGCTGTGTTAGACTGTGTTTACTGTGTTAGACTGTGTTAGACTGTGTTAGACTGTGTTTACTGTGTTAGACTGTGTTAGACTGTGTTAGACTGTGTTTACTGTGTTAGACTGTGTTTACTGTGTTAGGCTGTGTTTACTGTGTTAGACTGTGTTTACTGTGTTAGACTGTGTTTACTGTGTTAGACTGTGTTAGACTGTGTTAGACTGTGTTTACTGTGTTAGACTGTGTTTACTGTGTTAGACTGTGTTAGACTGTGTTAGACTGTGTTAGGCTGTGTTTACTGTGTTAGACTGTGTTAGACTGTGTTAGACTGTGTTAGGCTGTGTTAGACTGTGTTAGGCTGTGTTAGGCTGTGTTAGGCTGTGTTTACTGTGTTAGACTGTGTTTACTGTGTTAGACTGTGTTTACTGTGTTAGACTGTGTTAGACTGTGTTAGACTGTGTTAGGCTGTGTTTACTGTGTTAGACTGTGTTAGACTGTGTTAGACTGTGTTTACTGTGTTAGACTGTGTTAGACTGTGTTAGACTGTGTTAGGCTGTGTTAGGCTGTGTTAGGCTGTGTTAGGCTGTGTTTACTGTGTTAGACTGTGTTAGACTGTGTTAGACTGTGTTTACTGTGTTAGACTGTGTTTACTGTGTTTACTGTGTTAGACTGTGTTAGACTGTGTTAGGCTGTGTTAGGCTGTGTTAGGCTGTGTTAGGCTGTGTTAGACTGTGTTAGACTGTGTTAGACTGTGTTAGACTGTGTTTACTGTGTTAGACTGTGTTAGACTGTGTTAGACTGTGTTTACTGTGTTAGACTGTGTTTACTGTGTTAGACTGTGTTTACTGTGTTAGACTGTGTTAGACTGTGTTTACTGTGTTAGACTGTGTTAGACTGTGTTTACTGTGTTAGACTGTGTTAGACTGTGTTAGACTGTGTTTACTGTATTAGACTGTGTTTACTGTGTTTACTGTGTTAGACTGTGTTAGACTGTGTTTACTGTGTTAGACTGTGTTTACTGTGTTTACTGTGTTAGACTGTGTTTACTGTGTTAGACTGTGTTAGACTGTTTACTGTGTTAGACTGTGTTAGATTACAGTGTGTACTTGTCTATGAATGTACACACACCGGCGGCGCCATTCGGCGTCTGTCCACGGCGCCCAGCTACGGCTCAGGACCTTGTTCAAAACCCTGCCGCGCCATTTACATAGTTTTATATTAAATTTACATTTATTTGTCTCAAATTGTCATTAATGTACAGGTCCTTCTAAAAAAATTAGCATATTTTGATAAAGTTAATTATTTTCCATAATGTAATGATAAAAATTAAACTTTCATATATTTTAGATTCATTGCACACCAACTGAAATATTTCAGGTCTTTTATTGTTTTAATACTGATGATTTTGGCATACAGCTCATGAAAACCCCAAATTCCTGTCTCAAAAAATTAGCATATTTCATCCGACCAATAAAATAAGTGTTTTTAATACAAAAAAAGTCAACCTTCAAATAATTATGTTCAGTTATGCACTCAATACTTGGTCGGGAATCCTTTTGCAGAAATGACTGCTTCAATGCGGCGTGGCATGGAGGCAATCAGCCTGTGGCACTGCTGAGGTGTTATGGAGGCCCAGGATGCTTCGATAGCGGCCTTAAGCTCATCCAGAGTGTTGGGTCTTGCGTCTCTCAACTTTCTCTTCACAATATCCCACAGATTCTCTATGGGGTTCAGGTCAGGAGAGTTGGCAGGCCAATTGAGCACAGTAATACCATGGTCAGTAAACCATTTACCAGTGGTTTTGGCACTGTGAGCAGGTGCCAGGTCGTGCTGAAAAATGAAATCTTCATCTCCATAAAGCTTTTCAGCAGATGGAAGCATGAAGTGCTCCAAAATCTCCTGATAGCTAGCTGCATTGACCCTGCCCTTGATAAAACACAGTGGACCAACACCAGCAGCTGACATGGCACCCCAGACCATCACTGACTGTGGGTACTTGACACTGGACTTCAGGCATTTTGGCATTTCCTTCTCCCCAGTCTTCCTCCAGACTCTGGCACCTTGATTTCCGAATGACATGCAAAACTGAGCAACAGTCCAGTGCTGCTTCTCTGTAGCCCAGGTCAGGCGCTTCTGCCGCTGTTTCTGGTTCAAAAGTGGCTTGACCTGGGGAATGCGGCACCTGTAGCCCATTTCCTGCACACGCCTGTGCACGGTGGCTCTGGATGTTTCTACTCCAGACTCAGTCCACTGCTTCCGCAGGTCCCCAAGGTCTGGAATCGGTCCTTCTCCACAATCTTCCTCAGGGTCCGGTCACCTCTTCTCGTTGTGCAGCGTTTTTTGCCACACTTTTTCCTTCCCACAGACTTCCCACTGAGGTGCCTTGATACAGCACTCTGGGAACAGCCTATTTGTTCAGAAATGTCTTTCTGTGTCTTACCCTCTTGCTTGAGGGTGTCAATGATGGCCTTCTGGACAGCAGTCAGGTCGGCAGTCTTACCCATGATTGCGGTTTTGAGTAATGAAACAGGCTGGGAGTTTTTAAAAGCCTCAGGAATCTTTTGCAGGTGTTTAGAGTTAATTAGTTGATTCAGATGATTAGGTTAATAGCTCGTTTAGAGACCCTTTTCATGATATGCTAATTTTTTGAGACAGGAATTTGGGGTTTTCATGAGCTGTACGCCAAAATCATCAGTATTAAAACAATAAAAGACCTGAAATATTTCAGTTGGTGTGCAATGAATCTAAAATATATGAAAGTTTAATTTTTATCATTACATTATGGAAAATAATTAACTTTATCACAATATGCTAATTTTTTTAGAAGGACCTGTACATTAATGACAATTTGAGACAAATAAATGTAAATTTAATATAAAACTATGTAAATGGCGCGGCAGGGTTTTGAACAAGGTCCTGAGCCTTAGCTGGGCGCCGCGGACAGACGCCGAATGGCGCCGCGGACAGACATTCATAGAGAATAATGTGTTCGAAGTGTAAAGACATGGGGCTGTGCTTCTCGTCCGGTGTGGGACCCCCTTTAATCCCCTAACAGTTGAGTTCAACAGAATAAAAAGGAGAAGAATGAAATATATCAGAGTACACCAGAAGTGTAATACAGTACAGTAGCACAGAGTTTATAGATTATTGTTTTTTCCTGTGATCAAAGCTGAATTTTCAGCATCATAACTCACGTGTTCCTTCAGATATCATCTCTCTTACTGTCTGAACAGAACAACGGTGTTCAACACTGATGATATTCATAAATGTTTCTTGAGCATCAAATCATCATATTATAGTGATTTCTGAAGGATCATGTGACACTGAAGACTGGAGTAATGATGCTGAAAATTCAGCTTTGATCACAGGAATAAATTACACTTTACTATATATTCACATAGAAAACTGCTGATTTACATTGGAATAATATTTCACTGTTTTTACTGTATTTTTGATCGAATAAATGCATTCTTGGCCCATTTATGTAAATCTGCTCTGAAACAATATGTAATTAAAATTGTATTGTGTTGTTTTTTAAAGTGTGTAGTGTACTGTACACACATGCATTATGTATTTGAAATATTATGCAGTACTGGATAATCCGGTTTCTTAAATACGAACCCTAAGCAGTTTAGAGAGAGTTAACGTTACCAGTTAAACAACAAGCAACATGACAAAAGTAATTGCTACATTTAATCCACTTTCTTTAGAAAGCAAAACATATAAAATAGGCTAGCTGTAATTAGATAAAAATCATGATTATTTAACAAAAATGTGCAGTGGCAGTAGCACGACACCCCTGTCTATGACAGCATCAGAAATTATACACTGATTACCATATTCATGTAACATTATATCAACATGAACACCATTTAAAACATTTCCGATTCAGTGAACCGATTCAAAAGAGTGAATCATTCCGCAATCCCAATTCTTCTACTGAAATATTGCCAGAACTGCTGAATGCTGAATAAAACAATATGAAAGTGTTTTAAGAGCAACAGAGCGATTTCAAGAGTTTTCTAAATAATATGGAGATTAATATGGGAATGTGATATCAAAGTTTGAGGCAAACAATGAATTACAGGCGATGAAACCCGGAGTCTGTGTTTAACTATTATATACTGTAACCCTGAACACTGAACATGAGAGCAAACTAATGTTTAAAGCTCTGCCTTTCAGCTACAAACCATAATAAATACATGTAAAGCCATAAAGAAACCGTCAATAAAACAAACAAACAACACGCAGATCTTTATCAGCTAACGTTAGCAGCAGATTAGCAACACAGCTGTTTTCTTTGGTCTTGTTCTCAAGAAGAAAATCTGTTAAACCACACAACGAGCTAAGAACATACGTGTCGCTCACCTTCAGCTGTGATTCTGCCGTTTGGATAGTTTTCGGTTTTCACTGTTAGCAGTTTTCACTGTTAGCTGTTTTGATTTAGCTCCTTCACCAGGCGAACCAAACGCTCGCCTGAGTTGCTTAGCAACCATGAAGTCATCGCGAGATCTCCCGCGAGAACAGCGCTGTGACGCGCCAGTTTCCTCTTAAACGTTTATTTACTATATCTAAAATATTTATCTAGAATAGACAGGTTTAATTAATAGAATAGACAGGTTTAAAAGGTTTTGGGTGGATGTGGAAGGGTTAGGGTAAGCATTAGAAGGAAAACAAATGTTATAATTAAATTAAATAATTTTGATATATGTATGTATTATTCCAATGAAAGTAATAATAATAATAAATGTACTTTTATGGTACAACTTTTTATTATTTTGGGAAAATTTCATAAACACAAGAAGAAATGGTCAGGATCCAAGCCAAATTCTCTTAATTTCCTTCAGGAGACTGAGGATTATTGTCTTTAAGAAAGCAAGAAAGACTTGTCATATCGTTAATAAATATACAGTTTTTATATTAATTAAGTTTTTTTGGGGGGGGGGGGGTATTAATATTCTGTATACTATAATGTATAGTACTAAAGTTCGTTGGTTAATAAAAAAAATAAAAAATGCTACGCATTATTATCATTTTATTATTCTTTAATTATTTTCATGATCTTGTTTTTTCACACAGATGCAGTCGTCGTTCCCTTCGTTCTTCGGCTCTTCACGCGCTGCTCTCACGCCACAGTTCTCGTAGGAAAACCCACGGTGGTGATTCCTGTCGAAAGGCACAAACAGAGAAAAGTGTTAAAAGCATCAAGTTTAGCATTGCTAACAAAAGCTAATCAATCTTTTTCTTGGGGAAAAATGGCTAAAAACATGAATTCTCGCTCCTGTCCAATGACGTGTGGGTACTTGTTGTCTGAGAAAGATACACACGAGCACTGTCCGGTGTGTTTGTGTCCATGCCAAGCTGGCTCTCCAACCGCAGAGTGTGTGTGTGTGTGTGTGCGCGTGTGTGCGTGTGTGCGTGTGTGTGTGTGTGTGTGTGTGTGTGTGTGTGTGCACTGCTGGCAGCGTCGTCGCGCGGCACTCGAGCGGTGTGTAGCGGGTGTCGAGCGGCGTGTAGCGGGTGTCGAGCGGCGTGTAGGGGGCTGTCGAGCGGCGTGTAGCGGGCTGTCGAGCGGCGTGTAGCGGGTGTCGAGCGGCGTGTAGCGGGCTGTCGAGCGGCGTGTAGCGGGCTGTCGAGCGGCGTGTAGCGGGCTGTCGAGCGGCGTGTAGCGGGTGTCGAGCGGCGTGTAGCGGGTGTCGAGCGACGTGTAGCGGGCTGTCGAGCGGCGTGTAGCGGGCTGTCGAGCGGCGTGTAGCGGGTGTCGAGCGGCGTGTAGCGGGTGCCGAGCGGCGTGTAGCGGGTGTCGAGCGGCGTGTAGCGGGGTGTCGAGCGGCGTGTAGCGGGTGTCGAGCGGCGTGTAGCGGGTGTCGAGCGGCGTGTAGCGGGTGTCGAGCGGCGTGAAGCGGGTGTCGAGCGGCGTGCAGCGGGTATAGAGCGGAGTGCAGCGGGTGCCGAGCGGCGTGTAGCGGGTGTCGAGCGGCGTGTAGCGGGTGTCGAGCGGCGTGTAGCGGGTGTCGAGCGGGTGTCGAGCGGCGTGTAGCGGGTGTCGAGCGGCGTGTAGCGGTGGCGTGTAGCGGGTGTCGAGCGGCGTGTAGTGGGTGTCGAGCGGCATGTAGCGGGTGTCTAGCGGCGTGTAGCGGTGGCGTGTAGCGGGTGTCAAGCGGCGTGTAGCGGGTGTCGAGTGGCGTGTAGCGGGTGTCGAGCGGCGTGTAGCGGGTGTCGAGCGGCGTGTACCGGGGTGTCGAGCGGCGTGTAGCGGGTGTCGAGTGGCGTGTACCGGGGTGTCGAGCGGCGTGTAGCGGGTGTCGAGCGGCGTGTAGCGGGTGTCGAGCGGTTGTCGAGCGGCGTGTAGCGGGTGTCGAGCGGCGTGTAGCGGGTGTCGAGCGGTTGTCGAGCGGCGTGTAGCGGGTGTCGAGCGGCGTGTAGCGGGTGTCGAGCGGCGTGAAGCGGTGGCGTGTAGCGGGTGTCGAGCGTCGTGTAGTGGGTGTCGAGCGGGGTGTAGCGGGTGTCGAGCGGCGTGTAGCGGGTGTCGAGCGGCGTGAAGCGGTGGCGTGTAGCGGGTGTCGAGCGTCGTGTAGTGGGTGTCGAGCGGGGTGTAGCGGGTGTCGAGTGGCGTGTAGCGGGTGTCGAGCGGCGTGTAGCGGGTGTCGAGCGGCGTGTAGCGGGTGTCGAGCGGGTGTCGAGCGGGTGTCGAGCGGCGTGTAGCGGGTGTCGAGCGGCGTGTAGCGGTGGCGTGTAGCGGGTGTCGAGCGGCGTGTAGCGGGTGTCGAGCGGCGTGAGGCGGTGGCGTGTAGCGGGTGTCGAGCGTCGTGTAGTGGGTGTCGAGCGGCGTGTAGCGGGTGTCGAGCGGCGTGTAGCGGGTGTCGAGCGGTTGTCGAGCGGCGTGTAGCGGGTGTCGAGCGGCGTGTAGCGGGTGTCGAGCGGCGTGAAGCGGTGGCGTGTAGCGGGTGTCGAGCGGCGTGTAGCGGGTGTTGAGTGGCGTGTACCGGGGTGTCGAGCGGCGTGTAGCGGGTGTCGAGCGGCGTGTAGCGGGTGTCGAGCGGCGTGTAGCGGGTGTCGAGCGGTTGTCGAGCAGCGTGTAGCGGGTGTCGAGCGGCGTGTAGCGGGTGTCGAGCGGCGTGAAGCGGTGGCGTGTAGCGGGTGTCGAGCGTCGTGTAGTGGGTGTCGAGCGGGGTGTAGCGGGTGTCGAGCGGCGTGTAGCGGGTGTCGAGCGGGTGTCGAGCGGCGTGTAGCGGGTGTCGAGCGGTTGTCGAGCGGCGTGTAGCGGGTGTCGAGCGGCGTGTAGCGGGTGTCGAGCGGCGTGAAGCGGTGGCGTGTAGCGGGTGTCGAGCGCCGTGTAGTGGGTGTCGAGCGGGGTGTAGCGGGTGTCGAGCGGCGTGTAGC
>JAPDVR010000004.1:275000-280000 GCA_026230005.1 Gila orcuttii
TTAGCAGAGGATAACAACATAAAATCTTTAATTAAATTAAGTAAAATTTGTACATCATTTTGTCCACTGATTAAAACCATCACATCATCAGCATAAGCTGACAAAACAATGTTATTTTTACAATTGGGTAAGCATAAACCACACACCTTTTTTCTTATTTGTTGTAACAATGGTTCAATGGCCAAAGAATAAAGCATCCCAGATAGAGAACACCCTTGTCTTATCCCTCTTTGAACCTGGAACGGAGCGCATAAGCCGCCATTTATCTTCAGTACACTCTCAACTTCACTATAGAGTACTTTGACCTTATCTATGAAACCTTGATTAAAACCAAAAGCTCTCAAAGCTCTCAAAGCTCCCACAAATAGGAATGTTCAACACGGTCAAAGGCTTTTTCTTGATCCAAAGAGATCAAACCAACGTCTAACTTTAACAATTTTGAAACTTCTAATACATCACGAATCAATGAAATGTTATCAAACATAGATCTACTGCGAACACAATAGGTCTGGTCCGGATGGATGACCTGGTCCAACACTCCAGCCAATC
This sequence comes from Gila orcuttii, assembly GCA_026230005.1. NCBI lineage: Eukaryota > Metazoa > Chordata > Actinopteri > Cypriniformes > Leuciscidae > Gila > Gila orcuttii. Next base: position 275,550 of record JAPDVR010000004.1, read on the forward strand.
TGTTAGCTAACGCCTTGGAGAGCAGTTTATAATCGCTGCAAAGAAGTGAGACGGGGCGCCAGCTCTTTATCTCAGTGAGATCTCCTTTTTTTGGTATGAGGGTGATTATCGCCCTGCGACAACTCAACGGCATCATACCTTCCGACAGGCTGTCATTCAATACCTGTAATATATCCACTCCCAGCTCCTTCCAGAAAGATTTGTAAAAATCAACTGGGAGACCATCAACTCCTGGAGCCCTCCCAGACTCCATGCCTTGAAGGGCCTTATACAGCTCTCCCAGGCTCAACGCACCTGAAAGGGCTGCATTACCCTCTTCAGACATCTGGGGTAAGGAAGTGAAAAAGGCATTTCCTTCATTACGCCCCGACTCAAACTCACTTCTGTATAGCTTCTGATAAAAACCAACTGCTCTCCTCCGGATATCAACAGGGTCTGTTAACAACCCCCCTTTCTCAGAGCGCAAGGCTTGAATTAAACGTCTTTGCCCATTTTTTTTCTCAAGGCTGAAAAAATATTTGGACGGCGCATCCATTTGAGCTATACTTTGAAATCTTGACCGGACCAGTGCCCCTTGTATTCTATATCCCAGTAGATCATCTAAGCGAGCCTTTTTCCTCAATCCAATTTCTAAATAATACTTATCCCCAGTAGATTCAGCTAACTGTTGACATTTATTTATTTCAGTTTCTAAATTCTCCAAGGATCTTCTTATCTCTCTAGTTACGTTGTGAGTGTACTGCTGACAGAACTGTCGAATTTGAACCTTGCCAAAGTCCCACCACTGTTGTAATGATTGAAATTCATGTTTTGTATTTCTGTAATTCTCCCAAAAAAACTTAAAAGAATCCCTAAAAAACTTGTCACTCAGCAGAGAAATATTAAGATGCCAGTAAGCACTTCTAGGTTTGAGAGAGTTTAAAATAAAACTACATTGCACCTGTCACGGTAGATGTATTCTCTGGACTCTTCTAGTCTCGTGTTTATGTTGTTGTATGAGTGCACGTGCGTGTGGGCGTGAATGATTGGCATTCCTGATCCGCTCCAGCTGAGCATCATCATCAGCTGTAATCAATCTCACAACTCCATATATACTTACCGCTGTTTCCTCATCATTGTCAGATCGTTGTCTTGATGTCCTCGGTGTTGGTGTTCCTGTGTCCTGTTCCGCCTGGTGTTCCTGTTCCGCCTGGTGTTCCTGTTCTTCGTCGTCGTCGTCGTCGTCGTCGTCGTTGTCGTGTGGGTTTGGGTCGTCGTTTCTTCGTCACCTCTTCACTGCACTTCTTCACGGATCCTGACCATCGAAGTCCCTGCGTCACTTCACCATTGGCTGTACTGTGTTCCACAAATCATTTATTAAAAGAGTAACTCGCTTTTGCTTCCTGTATTTCTTCCAGCAGACATGACAGCACCATTCCATGATCTGAGAAACCTATCGGAATAATTGAACATTTATTAAAAATATTAAGATGATGCTTAAACCCATAAACTCTGTCCAATCTAGCAAAAGATATTACATTATCTCTTGCATGAACCCAAGTATATTGTCTCTCAGTTCCATTTAATTGCCTCCAGATATCACATAATTCATGCTGCTTAATTATGCGAATGAGACGTTTTTGGGAAGGCAAATGAGGTTCAATGTGGTTTCTATCCAGCACGTGTGCAGTACAATTAAAATCACCGCCCAAAAATAAATATTCTTCAGAAGAACAGTTTTGCAAGGTAGAACATAATGTGTCTAAAAAAAGCATCCTTTCAACTATGGCAGTTGGAGCATAAACGCAGATAAAAACAAACACATTATTTTCAAAAATAGCTCTTACTTTTAAAAGTCTGCCTTTGATGATTTCATCAAAATCATACGAAATTGGACTAAAGCTTTTTGCAAACATAACGGCAACTCCAGCACTTGTTGAAGTATGATGGCTCAGTACAGAAATGCCCTCAAACTCCCTTGCCCAATCAGCAGCGTTTTTACCATCACTGTGTGTTTCTTGTAACAAGATTAGAGATAGATTACAGTATTTCTATCCGATTGAAACTCTACTTTTAAGTAAGTAAAAGTTTATTTATATAGCACCTTTCACAGGTATAAGGCCACAAAGTGCTTCACAACAAAAACATTTATATCATAAAATACACACAATAAAAGCATAGACAGTACACGATCATATCAACCCACAAGCAGCTAATTAAAAGCCTGAACAAATAAATGAGTCTTTAGTCTGCATTTGAAGGCATCAACAGAGTCAAGAGAGCGCATAGACGGTGGGAGGTCATTCCACAACCTAGAGGCAACAGCCTGAAAAGATCGGTCACCTCTAGTACGATAGCGAGTGCGTGGAACCGTCAACAGGTTCTGATCCACAGACCTCAGAGCACGCACAGGGGTATAACGCTGAATCAGGTCACTAATATAGGGGGGTGCCTGACCGTGCAAAGCTCTGAAAACTAAAACCAAAATTTTAAAATTTATCCTATAAGACACTGGTAGCCAGTGAAGTTCTTTTAGGACAGGGGATATGTGAGACCTCCTATTAGTACGTGTTAGAATTCTGGCTGCAGAGTTTTGTATTAATTGCAGTCGAGAGAGCTCCTTCTGGTTTAGGCATGAAACCTATTACAATAGTCTAAACGCGAAGACACAAAGGCGTGAATGATAAGCTCCAAATCATTTCGTGAAACCATATTTCTAAGTTTCGAGATTTTCCTTAATTGAAAGAAGCAGTTTCTCGTCAGCTGCTTGCAGTGCTGCACTAATGACATGTCTTTGTCCAGGATAACTCCCAAATTTCTAAGACTTGTCTTAGCAGACTGGCCTAAATCACCCAAGTATTGTTTAATCCCAGGGATTGCATCCTCCGGGGCAATGATCAGTGTTTCTGTTTTGTCTGCATTTAGCTGCAGGGAGTTATCGCCTAGCCATTTTTTAATTTCCACAAGACAAAGGAGCAAGTAGTTTAACTTACAGATCTCTGACGGCTTAAAGCAGCAGTAAAGTTGGATATCATCAGCAAATAACTGAAAAGAAACATCACTGAACCTTTGTATAATCTTTCCCAAAGGGATCAAATACAACAAAAATAAAACAGGGCCCAGAACAGAGCCTTGAGGCACTCCACAGAGCAAGTCCGCAGTCTCAGACCCTATTTGGTTAGCTGTAACACTGAAACTACGCCCAGATAAATATGAAGTGAACCACTGCAGAACTGACCCTGACAGCCCTACTTGATCCCTTAATCTTTTCAGCAAAACCTGGTGGTCGACGGTGTCAAAGGCTGAGGACAGATCCAAAAGAACTAGAACAGTGTGTTTTCCAGAATCAGCAGACATCATAATGTCATTTGACACTATCAGTAAAGCCGTTTCGGTAGAGTGTTGTTTACGAAAACCTGACTGGAATGGCTCATGGATGTTATTTTTGTCTAGGAAAAATGTCAACTGTTCGCAGACTACCTTCTCAATGATCTTGGATAAAAACGGGAGCTTAGAAATAGGCCTAAACTATTAAAATCCGACGGGTCCAAACCTGCCTTTTTTAGTAACGGTTCCACTATAGCATGCTTAAAAGCATCTGGAAAAACGCCAGTAGACAGCGAGAGGTTAACCATTTTGGTTACACAAGGGCCAATTTCTTCAAATACTTTTTGGAATAATCTGAAAGGAATGACGTCCGATGAACAGGAAGATGGCTTCATCCTGGCCACCAATTCAGAAATATCAGCAATCGTTACAGTCCTAAAAGTGGACCACATGCTGGAGACTGGCTTAAAGACAGCAGCGGTACCCCACGGATGGGACGGGATTTTATCTTTAATCATTTTGATTTTATTAGTGAAAAATCCCAAAAAGGCATTGCTGTCAGCTTCACAAAAAACAGGGATAACTGAGGCAGCAGGGCAAACAAGTGTATTGATCGTTTCAAACAGCACTTTAGGATTTTTTTTATTTAATGTTACTAGATGACGGATATAGTCAGATCTGGCTTTTCCAACCGTCACATAATAGGACAACACAAGATCCCTGAGATACAGCCTGTGCACCTCAAGGCTAGTGGATTTCCACAGGCGTTCAGTCTTTCGACACAGTCTCTTAAGATTTAAAATCTCTTCATTTATCCATGGCCACATTTTTTTCCGAGTAGACAAGTTTGATTTAACAGGGGCCACCTGATCCAGAATTTTTACACAGTGATTGTTAAAACAGTGAAGGAAATCATCCACATCAAGGCAGTCCATAACTAGAGCAGGATCAAACAAATCAGAAAATGTATCTGCAGTATTGGCCGTGATAACACGTCTCTGAGACCTAACTACTGAAGGCTTTGGGTCAGAACTGAAATGAAGATCAAACAGAACAATATTATGATCACTCATATAGACATCATTTACAGATATGTTTAATATATCTAGGCCAAGTGTAAAAACTAAGTCTAAAATATGGCCTTT
>JAPDVR010000004.1:290000-300665 GCA_026230005.1 Gila orcuttii
GTGTGTGTGTGTGTGTGTGTGTGTGTGTGTGTGTGTGTGTGTGTGTGTGTGTGAGAGAGACTCAGCGAGCACAGCCTGGCCGTAGAGACGGGAGTGTGTGTGTGTGTGTGTGTGTGTGTGTGTGTGTGTGTGTGTGTGTGTGTGTGTGTGTGTGTGTGTGAGAGACTCAGTGAGCACAGCCTGGCCGTAGAGATGGGAGTGTGTGTGTGTGTGTGTGTGTGTGTGTGTGTGAGAGAGACTCAGCGAGCACAGCCTGGCCGTAGAGACGGGAGTGTGTGTGTGTGTGTGTGTGTGTGTGTGTGTGTGTGTGTGTGTGTGTGTGTGTGTGTGTGTGTGTGTGTGTGTGTGTGTGTGTGTGAGAGAGAGAGTCAGCGAGCACAGCCTGGCCGTAGAGACGGGAGTGTGTGTGTGTGTGTGTGTGTGTGTGTGTGTGTGTGTGTGTGTGTGTGTGTGTGTGTGTGTGTGTGTGTGTGTGTGTGTGTGTGTGTGTGTGAGAGAGAGAGTCAGCGAGCACAGCCTGGCCGTAGAGACGGGAGTGTGTGTGTGTGTGTGTGTGTGTGTGTGTGTGTGTGTGAGAGACACTCAGCGAGCACAGCCTGGCCGTAGAGACGGGAGTGTGTGTGTGTGTGTGTGTGTGTGTGTGTGTGTGTGTGTGTGTGTGTGTGTGTGAGAGACTCAGCGAGCACAGCCTGGCCGTAGAGACGGGAGTGTGTGTGTGTGTGTGTGTGTGTGTGTGTGTGTGTGTGTGTGTGTGTGTGTGTGTGTGTGTGTGTGTGTGTGTGTGTGTGTGTGAGAGAGACTCAGCGAGCACAGCCTGGCCGTAGAGACGGGAGTGTGTGTGTGTGTGTGTGTGTGTGTGTGTGTGTGTGTGTGTGTGTGAGAGAGACTCAGCGAGCACAGCCTGGCCATAGAGACGGGAGTGTGTGTGTGTGTGTGTGTGTGTGTGTGTGTGTGTGTGTGTGTGTGTGTGTGTGTGTGTGTGTGAGAGAGAGAGTCAGCGAGCACAGCCTGGCCGTAGAGACGGGAGTGTGTGTGTGTGTGTGTGTGTGTGTGTGTGTGTGTGTGTGTGTGTGTGTGTGTGTGTGTGTGTGTGTGTGTGTGTGAGAGAGAGAGTCAGCGAGCACAGCCTGGCCGTAGAGACGGGAGTGTGTGTGTGTGTGTGTGTGTGTGTGTGTGTGTGTGAGAGACACTCAGCGAGCACAGCCTGGCCGTAGAGACGGGAGTGTGTGTGTGTGTGTGTGTGTGTGTGTGTGTGTGTGTGTGTGTGTGTGTGAGAGACTCAGCGAGCACAGCCTGGCCGTAGAGACGGGAGTGTGTGTGTGTGTGTGTGTGAGAGAGACTCAGCGAGCACAGCCTGGCCGTAGAGACGGGAGTGTGTGTGTGTGTGTGTGTGTGTGTGTGTGTGTGTGTGTGTGTGTGTGTGTGTGTGAGAGAGACTCAGCGAGCACAGCCTGGCCGTAGAGACGGGAGTGTGTGTGTGTGTGTGTGTGTGTGTGTGTGTGTGTGAGAGACTCAGCGAGCACAGCCTGGCCGTAGAGACGGGAGTGTGTGTGTGTGTGTGTGTGTGTGTGTGTGTGTGAGAGAGACTCAGCGAGCACAGCCTGGCCGTAGAGACGGGAGTGTGTGTGTGTGTGTGTGTGTGTGTGAGAGAGACTCAGCGAGCACAGCCTGGCCATAGAGACGGGAGTGTGTGTGTGTGTGTGTGTGTGTGTGTGTGTGTGTGTGTGTGTGTGTGTGTGTGTGTGTGTGTGAGAGAGAGAGTCAGCGAGCACAGCCTGGCCGTAGAGACGGGAGTGTGTGTGTGTGTGTGTGTGTGTGTGTGTGTGTGTGTGTGTGTGTGTGTGTGTGTGTGTGTGTGTGTGTGTGTGTGAGAGAGAGAGTCAGCGAGCACAGCCTGGCCGTAGAGACGGGAGTGTGTGTGTGTGTGTGTGTGTGTGTGTGTGTGTGTGAGAGACTCAGCGAGCACAGCCTGGCCGTAGAGACGGGAGTGTGTGTGTGTGTGTGTGTGTGTGTGTGTGTGTGAGAGAGACTCAGCGAGCACAGCCTGGCCGTAGAGACGGGAGTGTGTGTGTGTGTGTGTGTGTGTGTGTGTGTGTGTGAGAGACTCAGCGAGCACAGCCTGGCCGTAGAGACGGGAGTGTGTGTGTGTGTGTGTGTGTGTGTGTGTGTGTGAGAGAGACTCAGCGAGCACAGCCTGGCCGTAGAGACGGGAGTGTGTGTGTGTGTGTGTGTGTGTGTGTGTGTGTGTGTGTGTGTGTGTGTGTGTGTGTGTGTGTGAGAGAGAGAGTCAGCGAGCACAGCCGTAGAGACGGGCCGGCGCAGACAGACCTGGCTCTCCCGTGAGGACAGACTCTGCTCGCAATGCATCCTGGGAGTGACGGAGACCGAGCTGCACTTCCTCACAGAATGCCCAAAATATAAACACATCAGAGACCACTATTACCCCATTACATTACCTGTAATCCAACCCAAAAATTTCATTCTTGGCGAAGAAGCCAAATGCTCAAATATAGCTGCAAAATTTGTAGCATCCTGCCATATCCTGAGGGACGACCAGAAACCAGCAAACACCCAATAAACACACAGTCACTCACAGCCTAAGACATACACACACACTCACTCACAGCCTAAGACCTACACACACACACTCTCACAGCCTAAGACCTACACACACACTCACAGCCTAAGACCTACACACACTCACAGCCTAAGACCTACACACACACACTCACAGCCTAAGACCTACACACACTCACAGCCTAAGACCTACACATACACTCACTCACAGCCTAAGACCTACACACACTCACTCACAGCCTAAGACCTACACACACTCACAGCCTAAGACCTACACACACACACTCACAGCCTAAGACCTACACACACACTCACTCACAGCCTAAGACCTACACACACACACTCACAGCCTAAGACCTACACACACACTCACTCACAGCCTAAGACCTACACACACTCACTCACAGCCTAAGACCTACACACACACACACACACACTCACAGCCTAAGACCTACACACACACTCACTCACAGCCTAAGACCTACACACACACACTCACAGCCTAAGACCTACACACACACACTCACAGCCTAAGACCTACACACACACTCACTCACAGCCTAAGACCTACACATACACTCACTCACAGCCTAAGACCTACACACACACTCACTCACAGCCTAAGACCTACACACACACTCACTCACAGCCTAAGAACTACACACACACTCACTCACAGCCTAAGACCTACACACACACTCACTCACAGCCTAAGACCTACACACACACTCACTCACAGCCTAAGACCTACACACACACTCACTCACAGCCTAAGACCTACACACACACTCACTCACAGCCTAAGACCTACACACACACTCACTCAAAGCCTAAGACCTACACACACACTCACTCACAGCCTAAGACCTACACACACACACACACACACACACACACACACACACTCACAGCCTAAGACCTACACACACACTCACTCACAGCCTAAGACCTACACACACACTCACTCACAGCCTAAGACCTACACACACACTCACTCACAGCCTAAGACCTACACACACACTCACTCACAGCCTAAGACCTACACACACACTCACTCACAGCCTAAGACCTACACACACACTCACTCAAAGCCTAAGACCTACACACACACTCACTCACAGCCTAAGACCTACACACACACTCACTCACAGCCTAAGACCTACACACACACTCACTCACAGCCTAAGACCCACACACACTCACTCACAGCCTAAGACTTACACACACACTCACTCACAGCCTAAGACCTACACATACACTCACTCACAGCCTAAGACCTACACACACACACACACACACTCACAGCCTAAGACCTACACACACACTCACTCACAGCCTAAGACCTACACACACACACACTCACAGCCTAAGACCTACACACACACTCACTCACAGCCTAAGACCTACACTCACACTCACTCACAGCCTAAGACCTACACACACACTCACTCACTCACAGCCTAAGACCTACACACACACACACTCACAGCCTAAGACCTACACACACTCACTCACAGCCTAAGACCTACACACACTCACTCACAGCCTAAGACCTACACACACACTCACTCACAGCCTAAGACCTACACACACACACACACACACACACACACACACACACTCACAGCCTAAGACCTACACACACACACACACTCACAGCCTAAGACCTACACACACACTCACTCACAGCCTAAGACCTACACACACACACACACTCACAGCCTAAGACCTACACACACACACACACACTCACAGCCTAAGACCTACACACACACACACTCACAGCCTAAGACCCACACACACTCACTCACAGCCTAAGACCTACACACACTCACTCACAGCCTAAGACCTACACACACACACACTCACAGCCTAAGACCCACACACACTCACTCACAGCCTAAGACCTACACACACTCACTCACAGCCTAAGACCTACACACACACACACACACACAGCCTAAGACCTACACACACACACACACACACACACACTCACACTCACAGCCTAAGACCTACACACACACACACTCACAGCCTAAGACCTACACACACACTCACTCACAGCCTAAGACCTACACACACACACACACACACTCACAGCCTAAGACCTACACACACACACACTCACAGCCTAAGACCTACACACACACACACACACTCACAGCCTAAGACCTACAAACACTCACTCACAGCCTAAGACCTACACACACTCACTCACAGCCTAAGACCTACACACACACACTCTCACAGCCTAAGACCTACACACACACTCACAGCCTAAGACCTACACACACACACACACACTCACAGCCTAAGACCTACACACACACACACTCACAGCCTAAGACCTACACACACACACACACACACTCACAGCCTAAGACCTACACACACACACTCACAGCCTAAGACCTACACACACTCACTCACAGCCTAAGACCTACACACACACTCACTCACAGCCTAAGACCTACACACACACTCACTCACAGCCTAAGACCTACACACACACACACACACACACTCACAGCCTAAGACCTACACACACACTCACTCACAGCCTAAGACCTACACACACTCACTCACAGCCTAAGACCTACACACACACACACACACACACACACACACACACACACTCACAGCCTAAGACCTACACACACACACTCACTCACAGCCTAAGACCTACACACACTCACTCACAGCCTAAGACCTACACACACACACACACTCCCAGCCTAAGACCTACACACACACTCACTCACAGCCTAAGACCTACACACACTCACTCACAGCCTAAGACCTACACACACACACACACTCCCAGCCTAAGACCTACACACACACACACACACACTCACAGCCTAAGACCTACACACACACACTCACAGCCTAAGACCTACACACACTCACTCACAGCCTAAGACCTACACACACACTCACTCACAGCCTAAGACCTACACACACACTCACTCACAGCCTAAGACCTACACACACACACACACACACTCACAGCCTAAGACCTACACACACACTCACTCACAGCCTAAGACCTACACACACTCACTCACAGCCTAAGACCTACACACACACACACACACACACACACACACACTCACAGCCTAAGACCTACACACACACACTCACTCACAGCCTAAGACCTACACACACTCACTCACAGCCTAAGACCTACACACACACTCACTCACAGCCTAAGACCTACACACACACACACACACACTCACAGCCTAAGACCTACACACACACTCACTCACAGCCTAAGACCTACACACACTCACTCACAGCCTAAGACCTACACACACACACACACACACACACACACTCACAGCCTAAGACCTACACACACACACTCACTCACAGCCTAAGACCTACACACACTCACTCACAGCCTAAGACCTACACACACACACACACTCCCAGCCTAAGACCTACACACACACTCACTCACAGCCTAAGACCTACACACACTCACTCACAGCCTAAGACCTACACACACACACACACTCCCAGCCTAAGACCTACACACACTCACTCACAGCCTAAGACCTACACACACACACACACTCCCAGCCTAAGACCTACACACACACTCACTCACAGCCTAAGACCTACACACACTCACTCACAGCCTAAGACCTACACACACTCACTCCCAGCCTAAGACCTACACACACACTCACTCACAGCCTAAGACCTACACACACACTCACTCACAGCCTAAGACCTACACACACACTCACTCACAGCCTAAGACCTACACACACACTCACTCACAGCCTAAGACCTACACACACACACTCACAGCCTAAGACCTACACACACACACACTCACAGCCTAAGACCTACACACACACTCACTCACAGCCTAAGACCTACACACACTCACTCACTCACAGCCTAAGACCTACACACACACACACACACACACACACACACACACACTCACAGCCTAAGACCTACACACACACACACACTCACAGCCTAAGACCTACACACACTCACTCACAGCCTAAGACCTACACACACGAACACACACACACTCACAGCCTAAGACCTACACACACACTCACTCACAGCCTAAGACCTACACACACTCACTCACAGCCTAAGACCTACACACACACACACACACACACACACACACACTCACAGCCTAAGACCTACACACACACACTCACTCACAGCCTAAGACCTACACACACTCACTCACAGCCTAAGACCTACACACACACACACACTCCCAGCCTAAGACCTACACACACACTCACTCACAGCCTAAGACCTACACACACTCACTCACAGCCTAAGACCTACACACACACACACACTCCCAGCCTAAGACCTACACACACTCACTCACAGCCTAAGACCTACACACACACACACACTCCCAGCCTAAGACCTACACACACACTCACTCACAGCCTAAGACCTACACACACTCACTCACAGCCTAAGACCTACACACACACACTCACAGCCTAAGACCTACACACACACACACACTCCCAGCCTAAGACCTACACACACTCACTCACAGCCTAAGACCTACACACACACACACACTCCCAGCCTAAGACCTACACACACACTCACTCCCAGCCTAAGACCTACACACACACTCACTCCCAGCCTAAGACCTACACACACACTCACTCACAGCCTAAGACCTACACACACACTCACTCACAGCCTAAGACCTACACACACACTCACTCACAGCCTAAGACCTACACACACACTCACTCACAGCCTAAGACCTACACACACACACTCACAGCCTAAGACCTACACACACACTCACTCACAGCCTAAGACCTACACACACACTCACTCACAGCCTAAGACCTACACACACTCACTCACTCACAGCCTAAGACCTACACACACACACACACACACTCACAGCCTAAGACCTACACACACACACACACACTCACAGCCTAAGACCTACACACACGAACACACACACACTCACAGCCTAAGACCTACACACACACACACACACACACTCACAGCCTAAGACCTACACACACACACACTCACAGCCTAAGACCTACACACACTCACTCACAGCCTAAGACCTACACACACACACTCACTCACAGCCTAAGACCTACACACACACACTCACTCACAGCCTAAGACTCACAGCCTAAGACCTACACACACACTCACTCACAGCCTAAGACCTACACACACACACACACACACACTCACAGCCTAAGACCTACACACACACACACACTCACAGCCTAAGACCTACACACACACACACACACTCACAGCCTAAGACCTACACACACACTCACTCACAGCCTAAGACCTACACACACACACACACTCACAGTCTAAGACCTACACACACTCACTCACAGCCTAGACCTACACACACTCACTCACAGCCTAAGACCTACACACACTCACTCACAGCCTAAGACCTACACACACACTCACTCACAGCCTAAGACCTACACACACACTCACTCACAGCCTAAGACCTACACACACACACACTCACAGCCTAAGACCTACACACACTCACTCACAGCCTAAGACCTACACACACACTCACTCACAGCCTAAGACCTACACACACACTCACTCACAGCCTAAGACCTACACACACACTCACTCACAGCCTAAGACCTACACACACACACACACTCACAGCCTAAGACCTACACACACTCACTCACAGCCTAAGACCTACACACACACTCACTCACAGCCTAAGACCTACACACACACTCACTCACAGCCTAAGACCTACACACACACACACTCACAGCCTAAGACCTACACACACTCACTCACAGCCTAAGACCTACACACACACTCACTCACAGCCTAAGACCTACACACACACTCACTCACAGCCTAAGACCTACACACACACTCACTCACAGCCTAAGACCTACACACACACTCACTCACAGCCTAAGACCTACACACACACACACACACACACACACACACACTCACAGCCTAAGACCTACACACACACACACACTCACAGCCTAAGACCTACACACACACTCACTCACAGCCTAAGACCTACACACACACACACACTCACAGCCTAAGACCTACACACACACACACACACACTCACAGCCTAAGACCTACACACACACACACTCACAGCCTAAGACCCACACACACTCACTCACAGCCTAAGACCTACACACACTCACTCACAGCCTAAGACCTACACACACACACACTCACAGCCTAAGACCCACACACACTCACTCACAGCCTAAGACCTACACACACTCACTCACAGCCTAAGACCTACACACACACACACACACAGCCTAAGACCTACACACACACACACACACACACACACACACACACACACACACACACACACACACACTCACACTCACAGCCTAAGACCTACACACACACACACTCACAGCCTAAGACCTACACACACACTCACTCACAGCCTAAGACCTACACACACACACACACTCACAGCCTAAGACCTACACACACACTCTCACAGCCTAAGACCTACACACACACACACTCACAGCCTAAGACCTACACACACACACACTCACTCACAGCCTAAGACCTACACACACTCACTCACAGCCTAAGACCTACACACACACACTCTCACAGCCTAAGACCTACACACACACTCACTCACAGCCTAAGACCTACACACACACACACTCACAGCCTAAGACCTACACACACACACACTCACTCACAGCCTAAGACCTACACACACTCACTCACAGCCTAAGACCTACACACACACACTCTCACAGCCTAAGACCTACACACACACTCACAGCCTAAGACCTACACACACACACACACACACACTCACAGCCTAAGACCTACACACACACACACTCACAGCCTAAGACCTACACACACACACACACACACTCACAGCCTAAGACCTACACACACACACTCACAGCCTAAGACCTACACACACACTCACTCACAGCCTAAGACCTACACACACACACACACACACACTCACAGCCTAAGACCTACACACACACTCACTCACAGCCTAAGACCTACACACACACACACACACACACACACACACACTCACAGCCTAAGACCTACACACACACACTCACTCACAGCCTAAGACCTACACACACTCACTCACAGCCTAAGACCTACACACACTCACTCACAGCCTAAGACCTACACACACTCACTCACAGCCTAAGACCTACACACACACACACACTCCCAGCCTAAGACCTACACACACACACTCACAGCCTAAGACCTACACACACTCACTCACAGCCTAAGACCTACACACACTCACTCCCAGCCTAAGACCTACACACACACTCACTCACAGCCTAAGACCTACACACACACTCACTCACAGCCTAAGACCTACACACACACTCACTCACAGCCTAAGACCTACACACACACTCACTCACAGCCTAAGACCTACACACACTCACTCACTCACAGCCTAAGACCTACACACACACTCACTCACAGCCTAAGACCTACACACACACACACACACACACACACACACTCACAGCCTAAGACCTACACACACTCACTCACTCACAGCCTAAGACCTACACACACACACACACACACACACACTCACTCACAGCCTAAGACCTACACACACTCACTCACTCACAGCCTAAGACCTACACACACACACTCACAGCCTAAGACCTACACACATGTATATAATGTTCAATATCATTTGCTTTTGTATAGATTATTTCTAAATCCTTTTTATTTTATTTATTAATCTTTGTTTATTTTATTATTATTGTTTTATGATATCAGTATTATTATTTTTGTGTACTAAATGTTCTAAATCATTTTCTATGTTGTTTTGATGCTTTGGCAATACGAAATGTATTTTTCTGTCATGCCAATAAAGCTTTCTGAATTGAATTGAATTGAGAGAGAGAAGAGAGAGAGAGAGACAGAGAGAGAGAGAGAGAGAGAGAGAGAGAGACAGAGAGAGAGAGAGAGAGAGAGAGAGAGAGACAGAGAGAGAGAGAGAGAGACAGAGAGAGAGAGAGAGAGAGA
>JAPDVR010000004.1:300765-308265 GCA_026230005.1 Gila orcuttii
AGCCCCCCCCCCTCCTCCTTTAAAAATAATGAACTAAACAAAAATGCTCTTATAGTCACTCCAAAACTTCAACAAGCAAATTATGACTTGAACTGTAATAAATTGTTTATACAAATGATACAAAGAACGTTCTAGGATATTTCAATCATCCTACATAGTTGCATTGTACAAATACATTTTATCTGACCATGTAAGTTGTAGTAGATGAATGACAATTATTACTAATCTATTAGGCTGCTACAAGGCTCGGGGGGGTTCGGGGGCATGCTCCCCCGTAAGAAAATTTTGTGCATTTTAATGTTAAATTCATTAATCTGGTGCACTTTGAGGGCTCAAAATTAAAAGCTCCAACCCATATTCAGTGTTCAAATTAAACAAAGAAAAATTCAAACCTCTTTTAGTTAGTGTCTGTCTACATTACATAATAATAGTTATAATATTAATCCCATGATAATACTCATATATTGTAAAACAATGCACTGAAAAATAAAGAAAACTTTCATAAGTTTTGTACTAATTTCTATACTTATAAAAAGAGTATTTTTCTATACTTCACGTTAAGGATGTGATTGGGCCAGCCCAGTGTCAATCAAGAAAACAACCAATGGGCCGCTGATCTACGCGTTTCATGCGGTGTCAGAAAAAAAGCTAACACTGACTTTTTTGTTTACCAATGCATTACACCAGCACTAACCCAGCGCCGCCGATTAAGCAAAACAAAACAAAACAAAACGAATGGGCTATTTCTATTTCAGCCCCCGGCCGCTTTTTTGCTTTATCCATCTTTTTCGACGACAACTCACTACTCGTGCCTGTTCGCTCAGCGCTCACGGCGCCCGCGCCCGCTCGCGATATTATTGGAGGGGGTCCCCTGTCAAAATTCTATGATGAAATCTTTTGAGGGCGCCTACTCCGCTACACATACCGGTATACCCACCTTTTGCGCCACTGGCAGGCTTATGTAATTGCTCCACTCGTTGCAGTGTCAATGAAGTACAATAAAAAGCAGAAAGTTCCTTACGCGGCTCTGGCGCCCCCCCTAGGGTATAAGGCGCCGGCGCCCTTAGCATTTGCCTACACTGCCTATGCCACGGGCCGGCCCTGCGGAAACCGATCGAGCTCAGCCATCTTGAAGGACATCTCAATTCTCTAATTGCACCGCGAGGAGTCGAGGAGTGAGGAGCTTCCAGAGGAGATATGAGCGAGGATGCACGGGTGTACACTTTGCGGAAGAGTTTTATCGACTAAACGTGACGCACGTATCAATTCTCCTCCCCCTTCACATCTGTCACAATCATTTTAATTTATACTTTACCTTTGTAGTTTACATAAACCACACATCTCACAAATAAACAAACTTTAACAACATAAGGGCAGATCCTTTGAGCGCTGCTGATGACGCTGTGAAGTGACGCTCGAGTGATCAAGTATTCCAATGTATAAAAAAAAGCTTTCATTCGATTCCTCCGTCCTAATTTTTTTCCTCGCAGCCTTCCCTCGCATCCTACAGGGGGAGGAGCTGAGACGAGAGGGAAGGAAGCGAGGAAAGGAAACGAGGATGCACAAATAAGAAATGAGAAGCACCCTGTGGCCCTGTCCCAAATGGCGCACTTCATGCGGACTTTCGGTCTCGTGGACTTGAATTGCGCGTGCTCGCCGAGTCTACGAGTCCGTAGGCCGTCCCATTTAGCATTTTAACGCTCTGAAGTGTGCTCAGCAGCGCCCCCTTTGTACCCTTGAAGCGGTCTTCCGCGAAGCCCACATAGATGCAGGCTCCACGCACTTTAACTACCCAGGAATCCTTGCGAAATGCCAATCAGAAAACGGATGGGAGGAGATTTCGCTCACGGACTGTTAACATGGCTTTATGATATAGGCGTACATTTTACCAGTTGTTACTTACAGTTTATACAAACATTATCAATCAGTGGTTGATATATCAAACATAATAATAGCGTGTTAAATAATACGATCGCATTATGATTCATTACATAAACAGAACCGAATGTCATGGCTTTACTGAGTCATATAAACGTAGTATGAATATTGAAACCTATACATTTTTCTTAAACTCATTTACATTTTAATTTTGTGTTAAAATTGAACATTATGTATTATTATGTACAACTGTATTGATCATTTACATAACCATGACATCTATTCTAATGCCCAGGTGGCATATACAATTATAGAACTGTAAAAGCAGGCTGTGTAGTTCACATGGACATAAGCAGTGGCGTGCACAGGGGGGGGGGGGGGGGGGGGCTCAAGCCCCTGCCCCTTTTGTCTCAAAATGTAATGTGCCCTTTTCTGATAATTGTAAATAATAATTATTATTATTATAAATATTATAATAAATAACACACTTACACACCCTTGCCACTAACAATAATAATACAAACAAATATTATATATAAAAAAAAATTGTCGGAGAAGTGGTAGGCGGAGTTTCCTTTGCAGCGCCTCATACGCATTTAACGGTTCTGGTACACACTAGCAGCAGTTCGCGCGAGTCTCTTCAAACGAGCAGCAGGGAACGTTTAAGCTAATACGGAAAATTACATTTATCCTACCATCACCATGCTACTCTAAAAGTTGCTGCAGGGTGCGAGTTATTCTTAACTACAATAAAAGTATAACTAGATTTCAGACGCATTCTGAGTGACAATGTCATTCGTTTTTATCCAAGGAATAAAAGTGCAAGGGGAAATACATCTAACAGTTAGTTAAATTAAATCTTAAGTCCATGTCCAACTCTAAATTGTAAGGAACTTATATCTTTGATTTCATAGTAACGCTTTACAATAAGGTTCATTTGTTCATTACTCATGTATGAACTAACATAAACTAACCATGAGCAACACATTTGTTACTGTAGGCTATATCTTAGTTAATACCACAACTGTTAATTGTTTATTCATGTTATGTCACAGTCAGTCAGTGCATTAACTAATGATAAAAAATACAACTTTTGATTTAAATGTTTTAGTAAATGCTGAAATTAATATTAACTAAGATTAATAAATGCTGAAGTGCAGTTCATTATTAGCTAATTTTAACTAATGAAACCTTATTGTAAAGTGTTACTGATCCATGATAGCTAACACTGTCTTTCATACATATAATACATACATTCAATTTACAACATCAACAAAACTAAAAATTAATTTTCCATAATTACCTTCTTGATTCTCACTGTTTTGTTTGGTACAGTAAATAATATTTAGTAATAGTATCATAATTTCCCTATTTTCATTTGATGTGTTATGCATTCTAATAATTGTATCAACATATTTTATTAGAATGCCAAGGAAAGAAAGAATAGAAACAACAAAAAAAAATCAAGTAATAATTTTTTTTAGTGCCCTTTTTGGTCCCTCCGCCCCTGAGGTCTGTGCACGCCACTGGACATAAGATTTGGGAAAATAAAATAAATCCTGTTCTCGATGCTAAAGACTGTAATTTTTTTTAATGATATTTGTGATATTTTTCTAATAAAGGGACTGATGAGATGACCTTTAAGTTTATTCAGCTTCGACGTCTGAGCTGAGACCTTCTTCCTGTTTCCGGCGTGACGATCGAGTCTGTCCCAAAAATACCTCTCAATGCGCCCTCGCGGACTCGCGCTAAGGGCCCTATAGGTCTGCACTACATGACGTCACCGAAGTGTGGACTCTGAGGAAGTCCACAAGTCTGGAGTGTGCCATTTGGGACAGGGCCAGAGAGAGATTTTACTGCTGCAAAAGAAAAGCGGTTTACAGCAGATTAATAAACGAGCAGAAGCGACATCTAGCAGCCACACACAGACTCACATCGACCGTATCTACTCACGAAACATACACACAAACTCTCAGCAATATGCATTTCCAATGGAATGTCTTTATGAATTACAAATATATTTTTTGCAACAAGTAACGGAGGTGAATAATAACATCTAGTGGCCGCATCGGATCAGTGGTGCTCAAGGTCCAGCTCCTCCTCCTGGCGTCCAAAGGGGAGGAGCCATCGAGCGGTGGGTGTGGCTAGATATTCTAGCTCCACCCACTCACTCTCTCTGATCAGCCTCTTCAGGATCAGTTTAGGATTGTCATGTGTTTTCGTTTTAGTGCACTCACTTTTAAATTAAATAAAGTTTATCAATGTAAAGCTGCTTTGAAACAATCTGTGTTGTAAAAAGTGCTTTTTAAATAAAGCTGACTTGACCAAACAGATATTAAAAATAATGCTATTATTCTTATTTACAACAGTATTGATAGATGTTAAAAACAGATATAACAAGCCTCAGTCTCAATAAATATATTGTTTAAAATATCATTTTGAACAGATCTATACATTTAAATTGAGTTAATAACTGTACAGACTGGTTTCACAGTTTTTATTGAAAAGGGTTGTTAGTTTGATCTGACGGTGGAAAAAACAGACAAATGGTGGATTTGCACTTTATATGGACTTTCTCCAAGGAAACAGGAAATGTGAACATACAGGAGATTCTGTGGACGTGTTTATACCGGCTGTTCCCAGTTTACCAGAGTAAATACTGCGGTACTACGGTAACACTGTGATGAACTTATTAGCCAGTCTTTCAATACAAATTCAAATGACAAAGAAATCTAAATAACAGATTCTGAAAGTCTCGGTTTGATGCATATACCATATTCATTTATTACAATATGACTGTAGTAATTCATATTTTGCTGGAATCTTTCTGTACTGTGATCAAGTTGTGTGACAGGACGTGACATCATTCAGAAACTCAGAAACAGTCAAACCACCGTAAGGCAACTATTGAACTTTTCCCAGCAAAAAAATCCACTTTTCCATCGTTATGGCTTAAATTGATTCCATAATTATTACTGTTTTGTGAGCAATAAATTAATCAGCAAGAAGCAAAAAAACTAAAAACTTAAAACAGCTCAAAGCCCTTTGATACGAAACTATACGGCTACTGATAAAAGTATTTAGTAAAGTCCAGTTTGGTCATCTTAGTACATTAATCAAATAAAAATAAACTATTCAATACAATTTCCAGACGTTTACATTAGAAAAACATTTAATAAGTGAAACGCTGATCTGCAACGAGACCTGATAAACTGAAGCGCTGGCGTCGGGTCCGTGTCTTCATCATCCGGCACTGAAGAACTGAAGAACACACGTCTGAAGGGTTTAGTTACTCGGATCGGGTCGCAAGGGTTCGGAACGCTCCAGAATCCTCACAGACGTCATTGCATGTTCAGTTTGTTCCTGATTCTCTCCTGAAGTGAATCCATGAAGTGATGTGTGCCGTCCACACACACTCAGAACACGGGTCATGACTGACAGATTAGCCCTCACAGCGCCCCGATGGTCTCGATGCCCTTCAGCACGTCGTACATCTCTGTGGGCAGAATGACGTAGGATGAGCCCGGTGCGGTGTCCTTCTGGATCTGGACCCGGCTCACGGAGTCCTTCTGGACCGGGACCCGGCTCACGGAGTCCTTCTGGATCTGGCTCACGGTGTCCTTCTGGACCGGGACCCGGCTCACGGTGTCCTTCTGGATCTGGCTCACGGTGTCCTTCTGGACCGGGACCCGGCTCACGGAGTCCTTCTGGATCTGGCTCACGGTGTCCTTCTGGACCGGGACCCGGCTCACGGTGTCCTTCTGGACCCGGCTCACGGTGTCCTTCTGGACCGGGACCCGGCTCACGGTGTCCTTCTGGACCCGGCTCACGGTGTCCTTCTGGACCGGGACCCGGCTCACGGTGTCCTTCTGGACCCGGCTCACGGTGTCCTTCTGGACCCGGCTCACGGTGTCCTTCTGGACCGGGACCCGGCTCACGGTGTCCTTCTGGACCCGGCTCACGGTGTCCTTCTGGACCGGGACCCGGCTCACGGTGTCCTTCTGGACCCGGCTCACGGTGTCCTTCTGGACCCGGCTCACGGTGTCCTTCTGGACCCGGCTCATGGTTCTGAAGCGCTCCAGCTCTCGCTCCTGACGCCTGCACTTCTGCTGGACCGTCTTCAGTCTCTTGCGCAGCTTCTCCGTCTGCTCCTGCAGCTGCTCGACCCGTCTCTTCTGCTGACCCGTGTCCTCCACCGTGTAGTTGTGGTCGCAGGACACGCAGGCGCTGAGGTGGGGCTCCCGGATCGGCTCCGGGTCGGCAGAGGACCGGTCCGGTTCAGACGGAAGCACTGGCGTCTCCTCGGCATCAGAGAGAGGGAGGTTGAGAGGAAAGTCCAGGTCCGGGCTGAAGGAGTCCTCCAGAGACGGTGCCTGTGGGGTTTAAAGGTCATAGGGGCTTTTTATTTACATACAATATTTCTGAGAGGCTTTATTCACTTGATAAAAATACTGAGATGCCTCCTTTATGAGTGTGATCTTTCACAATGAGGAATGATGATGAGGTACCTGTAGTTTGCTGAAGCTGAAGAGCGAGGGCACGGCGTTGTCCTTCAGCACACGGTTGTTGCACTGGCGTTTGAAGCAGTCTCGGCTGAAGTGCTGAGAGCAGATGTTGCTGTACTTCGTGGGCTTGAAGTTTCTTCTCTTCATGGCGGAAACCCATTTTCCACAGACGTCCGGCCGGGCCAGAGGAAACCTGTCATACACAATAACACCATTGAATAACATTAATAATGCCTGAGAAAATGTTGTGTACAATAAGAGTAATGAACATTCTGTCAGTCAAACCTGTATGACTTACTTTCTTCTGTGAAACACAAAAGCAGATATTCTGAAGAGTTTTGAGTTCCAATGTTCAGACAAAAACACTGAGACGTTTCTCAAAACATCTTTTAGAAGAAAGAAAGTAATACAGGTTTGGACATGATGACAGAATGATACTTTACATCAGCATATCATTGAACATTCATGTTCCTTAAACTAATCTTTACTAACAAACAAATAATACAGTGGTGCTGTAAAGTTTGTAGCGCCGACAAAGTTGAAGATCGAAATGAGAACCAAACTAAACTAAACAAACAGTGTCTGAAGCTGATCGACTAGAGTCACACATTAAACAAACACAAGAACTATGGAAATAAAACAACATCGAAACACAGTCAACAACACTGGCGAGTTCGGCTCACTTATGAAAGGAGATGTTTTTATCTTTCTGGTATCTGTTCTTGCATCCGTACGCCGAGCAGGACTGGACCATTTTTGGCTGCGATCTGAAATATGAAGATCAGGAATAATAATAATAATATTGATTGTGGATCTTGTGTGTGAAGCGGATCCTCATGGCTGACAGAGACGCGCTTCATCCGGGTGTTTCTCTGAGAATCTGTGTGTGTTTCAGTGTGTGTCTCCGTGTCTCTCCGGCAGGAGGCGCTCATCGGCTCACAAACACACGGTTCCTTTCACACACATTCAGATCTCACGACGGCTGTAGACATTTAAACTCAAATTAAAAAGTGTTATAATCTTCTGACTAAATTATGTCCAGTACCATAAAAAAGCCTCGTAAATCTTCCCCAGCAAGCAATATAATATTCTATTTATCAGTTGATTTCCAGTGATC
>JAPDVR010000004.1:323265-328265 GCA_026230005.1 Gila orcuttii
AATTATCCTGACAACGTTTTATCAGTACAGAGGTAAAGGGAAGTAGGCCTTCACAGGGGAGACACTAGTGACACTTCAGGAATGCGTTGTCGTCGTGTCCAGGCGCAGGTCCTTCATCAGATCGGCAATGAATGAATAACATTTTTCGTCTGGATCGATACTGTAGTAGACGGTTACATAGTTATAATTTTCTCCCTGATATTATCAATCATATAAGTAAAGAAGTTCATAAAAACATTACTGCTGTGCTGCTTGGAAATGTCTGGGCTTGAAGCTTTATTTCTCGTTAATTTAGCCACTGTTTCAAAGAATTACCTAGGGTTTTGTTTATTTTCTTCTAATAGGGTTGAAAAATAAGCAGATCTAGCAGTTTTTAAGGCCTCTGTAATGGTGAGATATAGACAGAAGCAATAGCAAGTAAAATGATGGTTTATTGAACAATGGTTCACTCAGGTCAATAACTGGTGAGGCAAAGTCTCAGTAGTAGATGGTACGGGAAACCATGAAGAAGACGGGAACACAGAGCCGGAACAACAGCCAGCAGGAGAGCGAGACGCAGGGACTGAGACGGGCGATCCTTGGAAGAGTGAAGCGGAGTTATGAACCAGTAATGAGACGGTGAACGAAGCAAACTCCAGAATCCAGTGAAAACAGGAAACATGAGGAACACAGGGAACAGGCACGGACACAAGAAGCTTCGACAACGATCTGTCTCCTTGCATTTATCACATATAAACCCTATATTGCCGACGGGGAAGGCTATGCTAAACATGTAACATGAAGTGCAGGTGACAATAACAGGACAAGACATTACTCACCGTGTTTGTTGACTGATTCTTACTCACCTGGGCTTTTTATGAACTCAGCGGCGCATGCGCGCGAGAGAAAACTTGATCCTACAGAATTAGTCAGTTACAGGCCGATCTCAAATCTACCTTTTCTATCAAAGATATTAGAAAAAGCAGTATCCTCACAGCTATGTTCCTTTCTTGAAAGAAATTATATCTGCGAGGATTTCCAGTCAGGATTTAGACCGCACCATAGCACTGAGACTGCTCTCATTAGAGTCACAAATGATTTGCTCTTATCATCCGATTGTGGTTGTATCTCTCTATTAGTGTTACTCGATCTTAGTGCTGCATTTGACACCATTGACCACAACATTCTCTTAGATAGACTAGAAAACTATGTTGGCATTAGTGAAATTGCATTAGCATGGTTTAAATCATATTTATCTGACCGCTATCAGTTTGTAGCAGTAAATGAAGAGATGTCTTATCGATCACAAGTTCAGTATGGCGTACCACAAGGCTCAGTTCTCGGACCGCTGCTTTTTACTCTGTATATGCAACCTTTAGGAGATATCATTAGGAAACATGGAATTAGCTTTCACTGTTATGCTGATGATACTCAGCTCTATATTTCTTCCAAACCTAATGAAACTCACCAATTCACAAAATTATCGGAATGCATAGTTGAAATGAAAAATTGGATGACTAGTAATTTCCTACTACTAAATTCTGAAAAAACAGAGATTCTAATTATTGGACAAAAAGCTTCCACACGTAATAACCTAGAATACCGTCTAACACTTGATGGCTGCTCTGTTAAGTCCTCGTCGTCGGTTAGGAACCTGGGTGTGCTCTTTGATACCAATCTTTAATTTGAAAGTCACGTGTCTAGTGTCTGTAAAACCGCATTTTTCCATCTTAAAAATATATCTAAATTACGCCATATGCTCTCATTGACAAATGCGGAACAATTAGTTCATGCGTTCATGACATCAAGGCTAGATTATTGTAATGCTCTTATGGGTGGTTGCCCTGCACGCTTAATAAACAAACTACAGCTAGTTCAAAACGCAGCCGCTAGAGTTCTTACCAGAACCAGGAAGTATGACCATATTAGCCCGGTTCTGTCAACACGGCATTGGCTCCCTATTAAACATCGTATAAATTTTAAAATATTGCTGATTACTTACAAAGCACTAAATGGTTTAGCTCCGCCGTACTTGAGCGAGCTCTTAACGCATTATAGTCCTTCACGTCTATTGCGATCTCAAAATTCTGGCCAGTTGATAATACCTAGAATATCTAAATCGACTGCTGGCGGTGGATCCTTTTCCTATTTAGCACCAAAACTTTGGAACAATCTTCCTAACATTGTCCGGGAAGCAGACACAGTCTGTCAGTTCAAAGCTAGACTAAAAACACATCTCTTTGACCTAGCATTCACATAACACTCTATAGACTTTTATAATTCAATATTAGGCTGCTTAGATTAGGTCAGCCGGAACTGGAAACACTTCCCTTAAATCCTGATGTACTCGTTACATCATAAGAAGAATGGCATCTACGCTAATATTAGTGTCTTTGTTTATCCCGAGGTTTTGCCGCACACAGGTTCACGTTTAAAGTCTGTTTAGAGAGAACGGTGTCGTCTTAGCGGCCCTTAATTTAATAACAAATGATCATTTAGACGGAAGTGAATCAATCAAAACTAACTTTAGCTGGAAAAAACATTATTCAAGAACCACTATTAAACTAAACCAATCTCTGTTACCTTAAATTATATGTTTATCTCTGTACAGCTGCTTTGAAACAATCTGCGTTGTTAAAGGCGCTATATAAATGAGGATGACTTGACTTGACTTGGAGTCGGCTTTGCAGCCTTGGCTAAATGAAGTTTACATGAGATGTCATCGCTCTGCTGCAGAATTTCAACAGCATCAACATTGATTCCATGTGATAATATTAAATCTAGAGTATGATTACGACAATGAGTAGGTCCTGACCCGTGTTGTCTAACTCCAATAGAGTTAAGAATGTCTTTAAACGCCAATCCCAATGGATCTTTTTCGTTATCTACATGTACATTAAAATCACCAACAATTTGGACTTTATCTGCAGCCAGTACTAACTCTGATAGAAAGTCAGCAAATTCTTTGATAAAGTCTATATGGTGCCCTGGTGGTCTGTATACAGTAGCCAGCACAAATCTCAAACATGATTTATCATTTAAACTAGATAGTGTTACATTAAGCACCAACTAAAACTAGACTTCTCAGTAATTCTGAAGATATTACTATAAATTACAGCAACACCTCCCCCTTTGCCTTTCAGACGAGGCTCAAGTTTATAACAGTAATCTTGCGGGGTGCACTCATTTAAAGTAATGTTAATCGTCTGGTTTTAGCCAGGTTTCTGTCATACACAGCACATCTAGGTTATAGTCTGTAATCATATTATTAACAATAAGTTCTTTTGAAGTAAGAGATCGAATATTCAGCAACCCGAGCTTTATCATTTGTTCATCCGTATTATATCTGCTTTTTATTTGTTGAACATCAATTCAACTTTTACCCTTGGGTTTGGAAGTTTTTTGCATTTCCTAATTCGGGGAACAGACACAGTCTCTATATGATGATATCTTGGTGAAAGAGCCTCTATGTGATGGGATTTATCTGACCTTGGTGACGTGAGACAGCTGACAGACGGTCAGCTCAGGTCGGTTTAGACCTGACCTGAGCCCCAGATTGTCATGTTTGAGCTCTAAGACTATGTGCCATATTACTAGAGAGAAGAGCAGCACCATCCCAGGAGGGATAAATACTATCTCTTTTCAACAGGTCAGGTCTGCCCCAAACACTTTTCCAATTGTCTATGAATTCTATATTATTTTGCGACACCACACAGCCAGCCATTGAGTGAGGACAGTCTGCTAACTATCTCATCACTCCTGCGAACAGGAAGGGGGCCAGAGCAAATTACAGTGCCTGACATCGTACTTGCGAGTTCACACACCTCTTTAACGTTAATTTTAGTGATCTCCGACTGGCGAAGTCGAACATCATTAGTGCCGACATGAATAATAATCTTAGAGAATTTACGATTAGCATTAGCCAGCACTTTTAAATTTGCTTTGATGTCAGGCGCTCTGGCTCCCGGCAATCATGTGACTATGGTGGCTGGTGTCTCTGTTTTCACGTTCCGTGTAATAGAATCGCCAATAACTAGGGCACATTCAACAGGATTCTCAGTGGGTGTTTCACTGAGTGGGGAGAACCTGTTTAATGTTGTAATCGGAACGGAAGAGCGGTGTTTTGTCCCGCGACTACAGCGCCTCACCGTCACCCAATTGCGCTGCTGCACGGGCTCTACTTCAGCCGGAACCGAACAATGTACAGTGTTCTCTAAGCTAGTCGCATCCAAAGCAGTATCTAAAGCCCTTGCACTCTTACTACCCACGATTACATTTTGGATGCGTGTCTCTAGTTCTGAAATCTTCTCCGTCAGCCTGACTGTCTCCCTGCATTTATCACATGTAAATCCCTCACCGCTGACAGAGAATGCTATATACAGGTCCTTCTCAAAAAATTAGCATATTGTGATAAAGTTAATTATTTTCCATAATGTAATGATAAAAATTAAACTTTCATATATTTTAGATTCATTGCACACCAACTGAAATATTTCAGGTCTTTTATTGTTTTAATACTGATGATTTTAGCTCATGAAAACCCCAAACTCCTGTCTCAAAAAATTAGCATATTTCATCCGACCAATAAAAGAAGTGTTTTTAATACAAAAAAAAAGTCAACCTTCAAATAATTATGTTCAGTTATGCACTCAATACTTGGTCAGGAATCCTTTTGCAGAAATGACTGCTTCAATGCGGCGTGGCATGGAGGCAATCAGCCTGTGGCACTGCTGAGGTGTTATGGAGGCCCAGGATGCTTCGATAGCGGCCTTAAGCTCATCCAGAGTGTTGGGTCTTGCGTCTCTCAACTTTCTCTTCACAATATCCCACAGATTCTCTATGGGGTTCAGGTCAGGAGAGTTGGCAGGCCAATTGAGCACAGTAATACCATGGTCAGTAAACCATTTACCAGTGGTTTTGGCACTGTGAGCAGGTGCCAGGTCGTGCTGAAAAATGAAATCTTCATCTCCATAAAGCTTTTCAGCAGATGGAAGCATGAAGTGCTCCAAAATCTCCTGATA
>JAPDVR010000004.1:335765-360765 GCA_026230005.1 Gila orcuttii
CTCCGTAGAGGTCTCTACTTTGCTTATAATGTTTTGATATTACGCAGTAATGTAATACTTCTTAAAAAGTCTTGTATAAAATATTTTTTTTTGATCATATTCACAAATTGCACAATATCAAACCAACAAACAAACCAACAATATCCTGTAATGTGGGTATTGAGACACGGTGACGAGATTTCCACTTGAAACACATCAGATACGGGTGTATAAAGGGATTCGTTCAGTTCCACAGATGCACGGATCAGGTGCTTCGGGAAATGTTTGCATAATAGTGCATTGTTATATAAACACAAACTCCTAAAACATATAAAGTTCATCCAGCGGTCGAGCAAGACGCGGATTGTAAAGAAAAATCCTTGCTTCCATTCTTTTAAAGTGTCAAAAAAAAAAGAAAAAAAAGAAGAGTATTCAAGTGCAGAATTCCAAGCACCAGTTTTTGTTCCCTTTCCGATTATCCCGACCGCGTCATGTTTGCATCCCTTTGGAGTTTTTCCTCAGGCATCCACTGCATTGAACAACTTCAACGCTCAAAAAAAAAAATTTAATCCGTACTTTTCAAGAAGGACATTCCTGAAGAGTCGGAGACACGGACTTCGGATCTTCCCGAGGGGATCTTCCCCGACAGGGCGAGCGAGATAGAAAATGAGTGCGGAGATAAAGAGAGAGAGAGTGTTTCAGCAGCTGGTGTTCTCCGCGCTCTTTGCCAAGCCGGAGCCGACGGAGATCTGGCACCCGTTGCTCACGTGGTTCATGACCTTCTGCTTGAGCTGGGACACCTGTTCCCTCAGGATGCTGGCGGTGGAGGCCAGGTCCGAGTTCTGGGTCTTCAGAACCTTCACCTTCTCCTCCAGACGAGAGATCCGCTCCAGCTTGCGCTTGCGGCACTTGGAGGCGGCGATGCGGTTGCGGAGCTTCTTGCGCTCCGCCTTGATGCGCTCCTGCGTGTCCAGGTCGATGGGAGAGAGCGAGGGGGGCGAGTGAGGGACCTCGGGAACCGTCTGAGGAGCGTCCAGAACCCTTCCCGGGGTGTGTCCCGAGGGGTGACCGGGGGGGTGTCCCGAGGCGTGACCCGAGGCGTGGGACGGGTAGGCCATCGGACCCGGGTACCCCGACGGGAGCTGGTTGGGGTTGTAACTGCTCAGGTTGGTGTAGATGGGAATGTCGGGTAGGTTCCTCTGGTAGGATCCCGGGATGGAGGCGGGAGGAGACATGGGAGCGCCGACCAGCTGGTTCTGCTTGTGGAGATCCGCCAGAGCTTTCACGAACCCGTCCGCAAACCCCTCCTGCTCGTTAGTGGCCTGGTTCCGGTACATGAAGGGATTCGCGGATGCGTTGGGAGCCGGGCTTGTCGTAACCAGCCCCTGGTTGGACTGGATGATCAGGTGCTCCAGATCCGGAGAGGACAGCTTGAGCAAGTTGAGGTCTGGCGAGGACATGTTGGGATTGTTCCCGCTCATGTTGGGATTTCCGTTCCCAGTTTGTCCCTGCAGAAGCTTCAGGCTGGAGGCATTGCCCCCGCTGGAGTAATTATGCGGCATGTTGCTCTTCTTGCTCATAATCTTGTGGCCTTGGTATCGATCATAATCTGGAATTTGCCCAAAGTTGGGAACGCTATCATCGTGGTAGAAGGGCGTTTCCATCTTACCCGTCATTGAAACAGCAAGATGGATTCCTCACAAGACATAATACGGCTAGAAATTATTGTTTTCAGCCATCTGCTCGTTCCACATGAAAAAAAAAAAAAGTTTTGCAAAATTCTGAAGGACGTTCCTCAGCATTAAACCTACAAAAGAGTAGATGAGATGAAATTAATCAATAGAAATCGAAGTAAACAATTACTGTATAATTTCTAATGAAGCAAATAACAACATCGACGTTTTTATGTGCCTTAGTTAATTGATGTGAGCAATAATCCAGCGTGATTGATCTCCATAGAACATTCAACAACATTCAACAAAAACTACCCGCGACACACACACAGTTTCAGTCTCTACATGATTAGTGTGTCATTGAAGTGATGAAACCAGGAAGCCTCGTTACAGTTCGCCTTCTTCCCGGCAATAAACCTGGACTTTCCTGGGCTTCATCCACACACAGCTGAGCTTCTCTTACACTTTCTCATTCATTTCACCACATGTTCGTTAGAAAAATCCCCCGTCAAAATCCCAAAGCGCGCACACACACACACACACACACACTCGCTCTGACCGAGAATAAACAGGCAGAAGCGCCACTTACTCGAGTGTTGATCGATATAAAGTGATCGATAGTGAAGGTTCCCACCACACAATCCACTGCGTCAAAGCTCCGGTTAGTCACACTGTAAACCAGTGTAAAACAGCGCGTCGAGCGCGATCTGAACCCACGCGCCGCGCCGTGACGCGCGATGAATGAACCCCAGCTCTTCTGCTCGCTGTCACAGCGACTGAGGGACTTTCTGCTCGGATGATTATTAATAACACACGCCCTTCTGTTCTCTCCAGTTCCTGAAACTAACGCGACAGCGCACGCGCCTCCTTTGGCTTGACGCGTCGCGATTATTGGCCGGTGGTGCGTCGCCGCGCGTGCACACTCTGTTAAAGGATCACGTGTTTTTTATAGAATTTAATATGTGCTGCTGTTTTATTCAAATATGCTCTTAGGTGAATGTTAAGTTCAAGTTTGTTAAATGCCAGGTAGAATGCCGTCGTTTGCTCTTTTTCTTTTTTTTTTATACAGAAATGGGTTTTCTTGAAGAGGTTTTGAATTAAATTATATAGTGAATTATATTTCAAATGCCTTGTAAAGTAGTCTTATTTATTGAAAGAACAAACACTGTAAGCATTCGTAGTTATGCTTTATTTTTCTCTATGATCTGCTTTTCTTTCCTTGGAATTCCTGGGCTTCATCCACACACACTGAGCTTCTCTTACTTTCCCATTCATTTCACCACATGTTCGTTAGAAAAATCCCCCGTCAAAATCCCAATGTACACACACACACACACACACACACACACACACACACACACACACACACACACACACACACACACACACACACACATTTACTCTCTCATACACACACGCACGCACACGCACACAGGCACATACTTTCTCACAAGTGTGTGTGTGTGTGTGTGTGTGTGTGTGTGTGTGTGTGTGTGTGTGAGGGTGAGTGTCGGCATACACCCAAGCCTCTCCTGGATTCATTTAAAAAGAAACGATTGCATATGCATACATTCTTCAGAGAATTTTTAGCATATAGGCCTATCTGTGTGTTGTAAATAATACAGTTTTTTTTTTCAATTGCTAAACGACAGTGAGCACAACTGGAGCTACATGTGCAAAACTAACTACAGTCTGCACTACACAACATCACCTGAGCTAAACACTTCACATCACCTGCACAACTCATTCAGCAACACAACTCTTAACACACGCTCAACACAAGCTCAGTGCAGCAAAACACTACACAACTCTCATTGAGATAACACACACTGTCACTCAGAACACACTGAGAGGAAAAACACTACACAACTCTCATTGAGATAACACACACTGTCACTCAGAACACACTGAGAGGAAAAACACAAACACCAATACAGAAAATACACACTTTTCATCTTTACAGTTTGAACAATTTCAGTAAATTCATACAAAGTAATATTTTCTTCAAAGAAAAGAGTGACATTCTTTCACATGATTTATTTAAATGTTTAGAACATAACAATTCTTTAAGGTAAATGAAAATTAGCAGTTTGCTTTAATAGTCTGTAGTAATTTACGGAATTACAGTAATGACAAAAAAAGGTAGAAACTGAAAGTACACACTGTAATTGGAACAAATAACACACAAGACCAGCTCATCCTCTCAGCTGAAACTGCAGTCAGTGTGTGAAAGGCACAAGCTGAACTCTATTCTGTGTTGAATGTGTGGTTCACAGTTTTGACAGCAGTGTGTTATCATTTGAACAAAGTGCTGTAAATCCACAGTGTTGTGCAGGTTGTGTTAAAGTCATGGGATAAGTGTGTAGAGTTTTGAAAACTGTGTTCAAGCACTGAAAAACGAGCTAGAGTTCGGTCCACATGAACTGTAGTGAGAGTTTACACACACAGCTCCAGTTGTGTTCACTGTCGTTTAGCTATCCAAAAAAACTGTAACGTTCACCCCTTCACAACATGCTTTGAGTTTGATTGGTTTAATTTTATTCATTTCAGCAATAATGTTCTGGGTTTTCAGTTCTAATGGAGAAAATGATAAAAAACATGTTTTTAGAAATTATATTTTGCTTTTATATTTCAATTTTTATGTGTGTTGCAAAATTAAGTCACCATAAAATGAGATATTGTTTGGCTGGATTAGAGAAAAAGGGAGGAACTGGTAAACCAAATCCTGTGAGGGAAAAATTTGGAACACAAATTGAGCATTTCAAAGGCTCATACAAACGAATACATTGTGAAGCCGTAATGAAATAATCTTTCGGCCCATTTCTGTGTGATGTGAAAGAGCTCTGAAACTTTGTGTCCATGTTTAATATCACGCTTCCTCCTACGGCTGTTCTCCATCATGAATGTCTGATGTTGTAAAGACTCGATGACAGCAGACGATCTTCAATGAACACACACCGGTCACCGGCCAGGGATTCGCTCACTACTCTTTCTTTTCACTTTCAGTGTAATGTTATCAGATAAAACATCGGTGTATTGAGAAACACACAGATCCATTACAGCTCGAACACACCAGTTCTCCGGAGAGCAGTGGAATAACTGAGTGTGTTCATGAGGTAGCGTCTGACGCGGCAGAGTAAACATGTGTTTATTTGAGCTTAAAGTGTGTGTGTGTGTGTGTGTGTGTGTCCGAGAGACACGCAGGTCGTCTGTCCCTGTTTCACTGACTGAAGAATATCCACATGTTATTCGGTTCCGTTCCAAACCATAGAGAGTCTGATGAAACCTCAGACAGATCGGCTTTTTGTCATATTTTTCAGTACTGATTGAAATGTATATAATATATATAAATAAATATATATACATACACACACACATATATATATATATATATATATATATATATATTTAGAGTCAACATTTGTTTTGTGCTGTGTTTGTGGGTTCCTCTCAGTTCTCTGCTGTCTGATTTAATAAAAATGCCATTTTATTTTAATCTCTTTCTTTTTTGTTCTGGGATTGACTCTGAAAATGATGATAGATAATTTAAAATATATATATAATATGATATATATAATATATATAATATGATAAATATTAATATTAATAAGATACAATATGAAAATATATATTGCTTATAGCTGAATTGGACTCGTTTGAACTTTAGGCAGTTATTGAACTGACCTGAATCAACACTGAACTGAGTTGATCTGAATTATGACTCTATTTTAGAGCTGTCTTACAGCAGAATCTGAGTTGTCTCATCATTGACTCTGTGTATTCCTGAAGCTGCTGTGAATCGATCTGTACTGTATAAAGCGCTGTAGAAATAAAGCTGTCGTGACTTTGTTCTGAAAGCCTCCACGATGGTGTAAAGCGTATAACAGAGATGCGGTCGAGCTGCCGTCTTCTCTCAGGAATCCTGTTGTGACTGGATCTAAAGAGCAGAAGGGATTGGAGTTGTAGGTAATCATTTCTGGAGACGCATCATTACGAGTCACAGATGATTCACATGACGGAGGTGTAATGAGGGCTTGTTCATACTAGGCCTTTTCATTTATCTGTCAAACCAGCAGTGGTTCCTGTGACAGAAGGGTTATAGAAAACATCATGTGACGTATAACCAGATCGAGAGATCGATGAGCGGAGTGATAGATCTCACACTGACCGTCTTCACAAACAACCATTATAACCAGTTCTAATGGCAAAATTAACCAGTGGATCGGCAGACCTTCTTACTTAGAGTCTAGTATAATCAATCAATGGAAATTTTGTCTAAACATTCTGAGATCAAGATACATTTACTGGAGAAGCGAAATGACTGAAGATATTAAGTCTTGTTTAATGAAAAATGCATCAAAATGAAGTGAGTTTGTGTTTAAAACAAGAACTAATATCTGCCAACGGAGTCAGAAAAATAATCTTAATTCAAAGAAAAAACATGATTATTTTTCTGACTCCACTGGCAGATATTAGTTCTTGTTTAAAGCACAAACTCACTTCATTTTGATGCATTTTTTGTTAAACAAGACTTATTTAAGAATGTGTATATATTTGTACTAGAAAACAAGACTTGATGCTGATGGAAATGATGTGTATACAGTCTAAAATCCACACATTTCAGCAGATTGGACCTTTTAGTCAGGAAATTTATGTTCGTAGGATACGGGAGACCCTGAGATATTGTTAAATTTACAAGGATAGTTCATCAATATCTTTTCATCAAACCCTTTTTACTGTATAAACACATCTATCCCACTATTGTGAATGATGTGGAGTAAATGTGTGTGAGATGAAGCAGCTCCTCATCATCACATGATTCTCTCTCTTCTGTTGCCACAGAAACATCGGTTGAATGTCAGGTTTGGACTTCAGCAGAGAGAGAACAATTCAGATCTGAGACGACGAGCGCGAGCAAACAAAGCATTGAAGATGGGAAGAGCGAAAGAGCCAGGAAGAAAAGAGCAGCATGACTTGTGTTCGAGACTCTAAACTAGCTGAGGAAAACTGATCGCTCACCCAAACCAGACACAGAAACATGAAAATAAAGGGTCCGTTTGATTGTTTATTCGTTTAGTTGTCTTGATTAAACATTATTGTATTTCTCAGAAGCTTTAAAGGAAGTAGTTAACTTCAGAATTTAAATTTCCTGATTATGTACTCTCCTCCACGTCATCCAAGATGTTCATGTCTTTCTTTCTTCAGTCGAAAAGAAATGAAGGTTTTTGAGAAAAACACTACAGGTTTTTCTCCATATAGTGACTTCAATGGAGTCCAACGGGTTTCAGTGCAGCTTCAAAGTCTCGACACGATCCCAGCCGAGGAATAAGAGTCTGATCTAGACAAACCAGCGGACATTTATAACAAAATAAACATTTATATACTTTTAAACCACAAATGCTCGACTTGCACGAGCTGTGATGCGACACACATTACGTGATCAGGTTGAAAGGTCAAGCTTGACGTAGGAGGAAGAACAGACCCAGTGTTTACAAAGTGAACATGCAAAGACTGATTCAAATGCCATTTACAAAAAAATTAAATAAATAAAATGTAAAATAATAATGTCAGATTATTTTGAAGTTGGAGGAGAAAATGAGATGGAGTTTTTCGCTCTACACTACAGTTTCCATTTTCCTCAAAAACCTTAATTTCTTTTCGACAGAAGAAATAAAGAAAATCTTGGATGACGGGAGGAGAGTTAATTATCAGGAAATTCTCCTTTAAAATAATAATCAAAGTGAAAAACATGCATGATATAGTATTTTTTTTTATAAAGCTTTCCTTCATAGATTTTGCTAGAAGAATCAGAGGGTTTGTTGAACTTCAGCACATGGAACGCAAGTTTCTTTAAAGACGCCGGTGTTTCTCACAGCACTGCAATGCCATTCTGGATTACGAGTTTATAAAAGCGTTGGCCAATCGTCATCGACTGTGAAGTGAAAAGCAGAGATGAGATGCTCAACAGGCCAATGTTTACAGAAGAAACACAAAAT
Source organism: Gila orcuttii (assembly GCA_026230005.1). Classification (NCBI taxonomy): domain Eukaryota; kingdom Metazoa; phylum Chordata; class Actinopteri; order Cypriniformes; family Leuciscidae; genus Gila; species Gila orcuttii. The sequence goes on from JAPDVR010000004.1 coordinate 343,414, forward strand.
AACTAATACGGTCACATTCTGCTGGCCTGACATAAGGCCCGCTTCACTTCCAGTTGGTGTTCTTCCATCTTCCCCAGGCAACCGGTGATAAAGATGAACGTCAGGCTTCAGTGATCGAGACACGAGCCTCGGGCCCAAAGAGAAATAAATAATTCATCTCCAACCACACCTTCATTCAGATCAGTTCTTCATGAGGATCTGGATCAGACTCAGAACTGAAGAATCTGAATCTGAATCACCCGTGACACACTTTATGACGAATGACAGGAAGAGGAATTTACTTTTTTTTTTTTTTTACAGATTTGAATTCATTAGTGCAACACAAGCTTTGCAAAAGAAAACATTATTACTTACATTTTGTATTATAAATTAAGATACGTTTTCTGGAGAAGCAAATTGATTTAAGATATTAAAACTATTAAAAATGCATCAAAATTAAATGAGTTTGCACTTTATCTTATCTATGTATCCTCTTTTTATTCTTTTAATAACTGTTTTTGTATTGTGAACAGTTGTGATGTGTGAAAGCTTTAGCTTTTATACTCTCGGGTATAAAGCATGTGTAAGTGTGAGACACTCGATCTGTGTAAACCCAAACTCTCAGACTCTTACATTCACATCAGATCGATTTAATAATCATTTTAATCATTTTTATTCTCTGCTTTTATTCTTATTTTTGTATTTATTATGCATCTGTTGTGATTATTTTATGATTATTTTAATTCCTTTTTATGTAAAGCACTTTCAATTACCATTGTATATGAAATGTGCTGTATAAAACAATTTGCCTTTCCCTAAAACTAGAACAAATATCTGCTAATGGGGTGAGAAAAATAGGATGAATGTTTAGATTTTTGTGCTGGAAAACAAGACAGAAACACTGAGGAAGAACATCATGTTTGCAGTGTGTGTACGTGTGTGTGTGTGTGTGTGTGTGTGTGTGTGTGTGTGTGTGTAGATACATATACTGTAAGTAGATTTATTTCTCTAAACTAAGTTTTATTATTTTAGAACAATTAACAGCCACCGAATTCTCAATACCGTATGTTGTGAGAATTAAAATATTTATAGATTATGTACACAAAAAAATTACAGCAGTTATAGGAATGATATTTGAATTCTGTTTCCGTAAAGGTGACACATAAAAATCTGACTTTTTCCGTGTGTAAGTGCTATAATCCGGTGTTTCTACAAACCCAGAAAGCGTGAAAAGTGAAACCCAGTAACTCTGTTCTGGTGAGTCTTTCTCAGAGAGCATGTCAAACAATAAGCCGATCAGATTTTACACTTGTGTAAAAGTTCAACATGATGATGAGATGATCAATGTAACTCGACAACAACTACATAAATGTCTCCACTAACATTCAGAAACTCTTCCTGAGTCTCTCCGTAAGGCTGCACTCGCTACTGGTTATTCTGGGATTCTGGATGAGTGAGATTGGCCTGTTTTGTTATTGCCGGAGTTTCTGAAGCTTGTGTAAAGACTCCGCCCTCTTCTGAACGGAGGCGGAGCTGCAGCTCATTTGCATTTAAAGGGACACACACTAAAACAGCAAGTTTTTGCTCACACCCAAAAAGGGGCAAATTTGACAAGCTATAATAAATGATCTGAGGGAATTTTGAGCTGAAATTTCACAGACACATTCTGGGGATGCCAGAGATTTATATTATATCTTGTGAAAAGGGGCATAATATGTCACCTTTAAATTCTTCATTTTGTTTGCTCTTTTTCACTCTCTCTCTCTCTCTCTCTCTCTCTCTCTCTCTCTCTCTCTCTCTCTCTCTCTCTCTCTCTCTCTCTCTCACACACACGCACACACACACAAAAATGCCAAATCAAATAAAACTCGAACAGTGAAAGTTCTCTCAGTACGGCAGATGCAGTGACTCACGGGATTTAACTAGTGTTTGTGACGCTTAATTCATTGTGACAGTCGGAAATGTTAAATCCTCGGGGCTTTGCACACACTCACGGCTAAGTAGGTTAAACAGAACAGAAGCAACAGGGATCGATTTCAGACGCTTCGCTTCAGACCGACATCCAGTGTCTGATTCATGTAAACACTGATAAACACTTCATATCAAGAACTCGCTCATCGGCTCGTCTAGTGTTTCTCACACTGAATTATTATATGATATTTAGCTTATATATGTTAATCATATTCCTTACTGTGTGTGTGTGTGTGTGTGTGTGTGTGTGTGTGTGTGTGTGTGTGTGTGTGTGTGTGTGTGTGTGTGAGAGAGAGAAAGAGAGAGAGAGAGAGTGAGTGTGTGTATGTGTGTGTATGTGAGAGAGAGAGAGAGAGTGTGTGTGTGTGTGTGTGTATGTGTGTGTATGTGAGAGAGAGAGAGAGAGAGAGTGTGTGTGTGTGTGTATGTGTGTGTGTGTTAAGGTGTCTGTGTGTGTGTGTTAAGGTGTCTGTGTGTTATTGCTGAATTTGTGAGAGTATTCAGTGATGTGAATGAACACAGAAACCCTTGTGCGACAGTGACACTCAGAAACATCTGGAATGAAGTAAACTGGTGTGTCAACAATCATAGTGTGAATGAGAAGATGATCAGCACACCATCAGCTCACGCACACACACACTTAAACTGGTCCACGACAAACCAAACACACCATCAGCTCACACACACACACTGAAACTGGTCCACGACAAACCAAACACACCATCAGTTCACACACACACACACACACACACACACACACACACACACACACACACACACACACACACACACACACACACACACACTTAAACTGGTCCACAACAAACCAAACACACCATCAGCTCACACACACCCAAACCTGCGTCTGAAAGAGAGGAGAACAGAATGAGACACACACAAGAGTAATTCAGAGTGATTTACATAAAAGTGATGATAAACAGTTGTAAGAAACTACATAAGAAATCAAAAATGTAACAGTTGAAGGAATAAAGGCATGAAATGAAACAAAGACACACATTAACGGGAGATAAGAGGCATGAAAAGCAGAGCTGGAGTAAAAACATCCACATTCAAACACACATTCTGAGTTCCTGTTGGTTGAGAATCACCAGCAGAAAACACTGACGATACAGAGTTTAACTGTGTGACGCCAGCTGCTCGTCTTCATCTCTTCATCTCTCTATTTGCTTCATGCAGACGGTGTTCGACAAACTGTCTAATAACACAAAGTTCAGACAAACTAAAGTTTAAACTTTCATTATCAACAGGCGAGTGATGGGAGCAACACGACAACAACAGAAACAAAACAATGGGAAAATGTGTTGATAGAGAAAAAATGAAGGAATGTTCTGTGTTTCTGTCTCATTTTCCAGTCTAATATCTAATCATTCTAAAATCAAGATGCATTAACTGGAGAAGCCAAATGGAGTCAGAAAAATAATCTCAATTCAAAGGAAAACAAGATTATTTTTCTGACCTTGTTGGAAGAAGAGTAATTTAGATTATTTTTTGGATCATAAAATGAAGCACATTTCTGGTCAACAGCTGTAAAGTGAATGAATGTATTCTAGTAACTGTTAAGTTGTTGAGTGATAGTTTGAGTATGAGGTCATCCAGTATGTGTGTGTCATAGATCGCACCTCTGTGGCTCTCTCCGATCGACATAGGACACCGTCACCAGAGTATTGAACTTCATTTCCCATCAGCCCAGTACCTAGGTCTAATCCTCGGCACAGGTGTACCCACTTCCCCCCTCCATATAAACTGTCTCCTAACTTCTACACAGTACGAAGTCTTGTTTTGCCCTGGCTAAAATTTCCGAACGTTATTCTACATTGATTGCATCCCTGTTCTCTGATCCTTGCCTGTTTGCTGTTTCTCGTTGACTCGTCTGCCGCCTGCCCCGACCCTTGCCTGGTATTGTTTATGATTCTGGATTTCCTCTGACATTCCTGTTGCTGTTCTCTGTATTTTGCCTGCCTGACTATTCTCCATTAAAAAAACTGCAAATGGATCCGAACGTCTCTGACTCTGCATCACAGAAGACTTCGCCAGAACAGGATCAAGCAACCATGTATCGTCTTACCTCTGAAGTGTCATCTCAAGCCTCTGTACTGGCTGTTCACCAACAACAGCTCGTGAAATTGACATCGCTGACTGAGGAGCTAGTGAGATCCATGCAGGCTCTCTCTGCACAGGCTATCACCTCAGCTCCTGACGCTGCCTCTCCAGATCCGCCCATTCAGAGTGTGAGTACTAACACCAACACTCCTCGTCTGTCACTTCCTGATAAATATGATGGCTCAGCTGCTAAATACAAGGGATTCCTTCTGCAATGCTCAACAACCTAACTTCTATTCTACCGACGACAGCCGAGTGTCATTCATTTGTTCACTTCTGACCGGGAGGGCTCTGGAGTGGGCGATGGTCGCTTTTGGAAGGAGGAAGCCTGTCATTTCCCTCATATGCCAGTTTTCTCCGCCAGTTAAGAGAGGTGTTCGAGCATCCAACCGGTGGAAAGGAGCCTGGCGAGCTTCTACTTTCCAGCGGCAGATTACACCCTTTCCTTCCGCACCCTTGCTGCACAAACTGGCTGGAAGGAGGATCCGTTGAGATTACTTTACCGCAAGGGCCTCAATACAGATCTTCAGGGGGAGCTGGCGTGTCGGGATGAGGGGAAATCGCTCAGCCAATTAATGGACCTGACCATTCGCCTTGATAACCTCATGCGAGCGCGGCGAGTGGCTCACATGCACCGAGCCGTCGAATCTCCCTCCGCAAATCAGGAACCCGAGCCCATGCAGATCGGTTACACTTGGCTCAGAGAAGATTTCGTAATCGCTTATGCATGTACTGCGGACAATCCGGCCACATGAGGGCAGCATGTCCTAACAGACCCACATTCCGAGACTCCGCTACGGTGAGTTACAATCCCTGTTCTTCACAATCCTTTGAACTAACCGTCACCCTGTGCTTTGGCAAGAAGATAGTAAATCCCACGACACCCCATCATTCTAGGTCTGCCCTGGCTGGAGAAACATAACCCTACCATCTCATGGACGGATAAACAGATTATCCGTTGGTCCAATACCTGTGAAAAGGAATGCCTGCACCCTCTCACGAAAATCACTCCGATCTCAACCCACTCCGAGGATCCAGATCTCCAAGAGATTCCTGTAGAATACCACGATCTCGCCCTCGCCTTCAGTGAGATTAAGGCTGCTCAGCTTCCTCCTCACGTGACTGTGCGACAGATCTCATTCCAGGAGCCATTCCGACACGGGGAAGAATTTTTCCTCTCTCGCAACCTGAATCCGAAGCCATGAGAGCCTACATCGAGGAACAGCTTTGAAAGGGATTCATTAGACCATCCACCTCCCCCGTTTCAGCCGGTTTCTTCTTCGTGAAAAAGAAGGATAGAAGTTTACGTCCCTGTATTGATTATCGCAGCCTCAACGATATTACAGTGAAGTTTCGCTATCCACTGCCATTAGTTCCTGCCGCCCTTGAACAGCTCCGCACCGCAAAGTACTTCACTAAGTTGGATTTGCGCAATGCCTACAATTTGATCCGGATCAGGGAGGGTGACGAGTAGAAAACAGCGTTCTCAACCACTATCGGGCACTATGAATATCACGTGATGCCGTTCGGGCTCGCTAACAGTCCCTCTGTATTCCAGGCGTTTGTCAACGAGGTCTTCCGAGATATGCTTAACCAGAGACTCATTATCTACATCGATGACATTCTGATCTATTCTGAGACTCTCGAAACTCACGTGCAAGATGTCAGAGCAGTACTTCAACGTCTCATAGACAATCAACTATACGCCAAGATTCAGAAATGTGAGTTCCATCAAACACAGGTAGCCTTCTTGGGTTACGTAATCAGCACTGAGGGGGTAACCATGGACAACGGCAAGGTACAAGCAGTAGTTAAATGGCCACAACTGACCAATGTTAAGGAGTTACAGCGTTTCCTGGGTTTCGCCAACTTCTACCGACGGTTTATTAGAAACTTCAGCACCACGGCAGCGCCACTCACATCTCTCCTTCAGGGAGGAGGACAACAGTTAAAGTGGTCATCCGAGAGTAGTGCTGCATTCAAACAGCTCAAGGAGAAGTTCACCACAGCCCCCATTCTGCACCATCCAGATCCTGAAACGAGAGTAACTCAATATCAATGGGCAACTCAATATCAATGTCAGTTTAACCTCCGGATATCACCAACAGGCCAACGGACAGGTAGAGAGGCTCAATCAGGAACTTACACTCTTTCTGCGCACCTACTGTCATCAGAACCAACAGGATTGGAGCTGTTTCCTCATGTGGGCCGAGTACGCCCAGAATTCATTGCTCAAGCCCTCAACACGTCTAACCACTTTCCAATGTGTACTAGGATACCAACCCCCTCTATTTCCCTGGTCCGGGGAGCCCACCGATCTCCCGGCCGTTAATGCATGGTTACAGAGAAGTGAGGAGACCTGGAACAATGCTCACGTACACCTTCAACGAGCAGTTCATAGAGTCAGAGAGCAGGCTGATCGTCACCGGAGAAGGGGACCTGAGTACACTCCTGGACAGTGGGTGTGGCTGTCATCCAGGAACCTTCGTCTTCGACTGCCCAGCAAGAAGCTAAATCCTAGGTACATGAGTCCTTTTAAGATTCTCAGACAAATAACACCAGTTTCATACCATCTAGCCTTGCCATCCACTTATCGCATTTCTCCCACCTTTTATGTTTCCTTGCTCAAACCTGCCGGTGGTCCGAGAGGAGAGAGGGACCAGGAAGAGGTCACGGAGGAGAGCTAAGAGAGAGATTCTCGAGTCAAGGCGCCGAAGCAGGGAGTTGCAGTACTTGATCGACTGGGAGGGGTACGGTCCAGAAGAGAGATCCTGGGTGAGATCACAGGACATACTAGATCCCGCACTTACCACTTAGTTTCATCAGAACCACCCTGAGAGACCTGCCCCTCGACCCCGTGGAAGACCTCGGCGCCGCGCTGGCCCTCGCTTCAGGAGCCGCTCGCACAGGGGGGCGGGGGGGGGGGGGTTCTGTCATAGATCGCACCTCTGTGGCTCTCTCCGACCGCCATAGGACACCATCACCAGAGTATTGAAGTTCATTTCCCATCAGCCCTGTACCTAGGTCTAATCACCGGCACAGGTGTACCCACTTTCCCCCTCCATATAAACTGTCTCCTAACTTCTACACAGTGCAAAGTCTTGTTTTGCCCTGGCTAACATTTCCCTAACATCCCTGTTCTCTGATCCTTGCCTGTTTGCTGTTTCTCGTTGACTCGTCTGCCGCCTGCCCCGACCCTTGCCTGGTATTGTTTATGATTCTGGATTTCCTCTGACATTCCTGTTGCTGTTCTCTGTATTTTGCCTGCTTGACTATTCTCCATTAAACTGCAAATGGATCCGAACGTCTCTGACTCTGCATCACAGTGTGTGTGAATGTGTGTGTGTGTGTGTGTGTGTGTGTGTGTGTGTGTGTGTGTGTGTGTGTGTGTGTGTGTGACATTCTGTCATTATTCAGCCAGTTTAACATAGAATGTAGATCGAGATTAAAGATGCTTAAAGCGAAGGAGACCCTCATCAGCGAGAAGATTCTTTAATATTCTTATTTATCTTTATATATCTATGTACTTTTATTCATAGAGAGATATACATTTGATCAATTCATGGATAATATTCTCTTTTTTTTTGTTCCACAGAAAATAGGTTTAAAAACAAGATAAAACTAAATGATCAATGCTGATTAATAAAACCAGCAGATTTTCTGAAGGTGATCCTGATGAACTGCATTCAATAGATTATCTTCCTCTTCCTAAGACGCCACAGAGGAAATAATTAATAATAAATAATAAATCCATAAAAAAAATAATAATAATAATTTCGAGCAGCTTGAGACATATGACGACAGGTGCTTGAGGCTTTACTAGAAACATTAGAAATCATCATTCGTCACTTTTCTACTAAAGATCTTTTTTTCTTTCAGTGGGAGTGACAGTCACTCAACTTCCCAAAAAAATCATCATCATTATCATCGTTCACTCATTCCCAGAGTATTATAAGTCACAACTGAAGAGCTTTTACATTACATCTAAAGATGAGCTGTGATAGATTATTACAGTATACTAGTTATCCTGTATTTCTGATTGATGGTTTCCTCTTTCATAGAGAGTAAAATAACTGATGAACGTCAGATCTCTCGGGTTTATATGTGTGACTCCGTGACCTCGTGACCCCGTGACCTCGTCAGTCTCCTGCTAATGACTCTCAGAACTGCTCACCTTCACACATGCCTCTTTAAAAAACAATGACATTTTATTAATGAAAAGTTGAAAGCACACGTACCAGCTGATATCTTCATCTTCTCTGATCAGGAATCTCACTAAACCCGTCACTGTCACCACCTCAAAACCACAGGACAGAAATAAGAAATCATATTTCATATAATGACAATGAAGACCATCATTTAGGATAATTTTCTTCACAGTTAAACAGATTTAACATCTTTCTCATTCTCTGTAGCAGTTTTCATTAGAATTTAATTTCTCATACTTTACATACAAAAAATACAATTTAAATGGGTATAAATGAAAGATATTTAGATATTTTACTTATTTTCCAGCCATGTTTGGTGTGATTCAGCCTGTTTGACCTGGTGACCTTCAGCTGTGTGTGTGTCAGCACTAAACTCCCACAGATTAAATATAGATATTAGATAATCTCTTGCTGTTCCCAGTATTACTGTGGTTTGACTGTGGTTTGACACGTTCTCAGCGCTTCACTCATGGTCCGTATGAAATGATCTGAGAATGAAACAAGTGATTCCACACTGAGCGATTAATGTTGGTTTATCACTAACTCTGGAGTTACGGGCGATGATTGACAGCAGCTCTAAATCTGAACCTGTTTATGAATCAACATAAAACACATGAAGAGGGTCGGATGGTTTTTACTCATTCATCTTTAGTAGTTTTTTTATATCATGATGTCATAAATGATGTGACGAGGGTTTGTCATTAACCGAACACTTCCTCGTGTTCATCGGCTCAAATCCATGAACTCTTGATGACCTTCTGTGGATCACAGTGATGAAGATGATGATGAAGATGATGATGAAGATGATGATGATGAAGATGAAGAAGATGATGAAGATGATGATGATGAAGACGAAGAAGATGATGAAGATGATGATGATGAAGACGATGATGATGATGAAGATGAAGATGAAGATGAAGATGAAGTTGATGATGATGATGATGATGAAGATGATGATGAAGATGAAGATGATGAAGATGATGAAGACGAAGACGAAGACGAAGACGAAGACGATGATGAAGCTGAAGACGATGATGATGATGAAGACGAAGATGATGATGAAGATGAAGATGAAGATGATGAAGATGAAGAAGATGAAGATGAAGATGATGATGATGATGATGAGGAAGATGATGAAGATGAAGTTGATGACGATGAAGATGATGATGATGAAGACGAAGATGATGATGATGATGATGATGATGATGATGATGATGATGAAGAAGATGATGATGATGACGAAGATGATGATGATGATGATGAAGATGATGATGATGAAGACGAAGACGATGATGATGTGCAAACGAACCGCATAAGGAAAACAGCTGATTCTCTGTAATTAGTGCAAGACATTAGAGCTCTGAATCATGTGTGAGTGAATGAGTGAGTGTGAGTGAGTGAATGAGGGAGTGTGTGTGTGGGTGTGTTTGAATGTTTGTGTGTGTGTGTGTGTGAGTTTGTGAGAGTGTATGTTGTGTTTGTGAGAGTGTATGGTGTGTTTGCGAGAGAGTGTGTGTGTGTTTGTGAGAGTGTATGGTGTGTTTGTGAGAGTGTGTGTGTGTGTTTGTGAGAGTGTATGGTGTGTTTGTGAGAGTGTGTGTGTGTGTTTGTGAGAGTGTATGGTGTTTGTTTGTGTGTGTGTGTGTGTGTGTGTTTGAAAGAATGTATGGTGTGTTTGTGAGAGTGTATGGTGTTTGTTTGTTTGTTTGTTTGTGTGTGTGTGTTTGTGAGAATGTATGGTGGGTTTGTGAGTGTATGTTGCGTTTGTGAGAGTGTGTGTGTGTTTGTGAGAGTCTGTGTGTGTTTGTGAGAGTGTGTGTGTGTGTTTGTGAGAGTGTATCTTGTGTTTGTGAGAGTGTGTATGTGTTTGTGAGAGTGTGTGTGTGTTTGTGAGAGTCTGTGTGTGTTTGTGAGTGTGTGTGTGTTTGTGAGAGTGTATGTTGTGTTTGTGAGTGTATGTGTTTGTGGGAGTGTGTGTGTGTGTTTGTGAGAGTCTGTGTGTGTTTGTGAGTGTGTGTGTGTGTTTGTGAGAGTGTATGTTGTGTTTGTGAGAGTGTGTATGTGTTTGTGAGAGTGTGTGTGTGTTTGTGAGAGTCTGTGTGTGTGTGTGTGTGTGTGTGTGTGTGTTTGTGAGTGTGTGTGTGTGTTTGTGAGAGTGTATGTTGTGTTTGTGAGAGTGTATGTTGTGTTTATGAGAGTGTGTGTGTGTGTTTGTAAGAGCAAACTGGATCTGTCTGACTACATCATGCGTTGTGGCCGTGTCCAGGCGCAGGTCCTCCATCTGATCTGGATCCGGCTGATTATAGTAAACCTTGGAATAAGCAGAAAGACTAACATTAGCGTAGATGCCATTCTTCTTATGATGTAGCGAGTACATCAGGTGATATAAGAAGTGTTCCAGTTCCAGCTGACCTAGTTTATGCAGCCTAATAATCATTAACTGATTTGAATGATAGGAATGTATAGTGTTCTATATGCCAGGTTAAAGAGATGTGTTTTTAGTCTAGATTTAAACTGACGGGGTGTGTCTGCTTCCCGGACAATGTTAGGAAGACTGTTCCAAAGTTTTGGTGCTATATAGGAAGGCTAAATAGATATATATATATAGGGTTAGGGTTAGGGTTAGGATTTATGATTTATGGGAAGTGTTCCTGGTCACGGCTGATCTAAATTATGCAGCCTAACATTGTATTATACAAGTCTATAATGTGTTATGTGAATGCTAGGTCAAAGAGATGTGTTTTTAGTCTATATTTGAACTGTCAGACTGTGTCTGCTTCCCAGACAATGTTAGGAAGACTGTTGACCAGAATTTTGACCAGAATTTTGACCAGAAGAACAGAATTTTGGTGCTAAATAGGAAAAGGATCTACCGCCAGCAGTCGATTTAGATATTCTAGGTATTATCAAATGGCCAGAATTTTGAGATCGCAATAGACGTGAAGGAGTATAATGCGTTAAGAGCTCGCTCAAGTACGGCGGAGCTAAACCATTTAGTGCTTTGTAAGTAATCAGCAATATTTTAAAATGTATTTAATTTATTTTAAAACCGGGCTAATAAGGTCATACTTCCTGGTTCTGGTAAGAACTCTAGCGGCTGCGTTTTGAACTAGCTGTAGTTTGTTTATTAAGCGTGCAGGGCAACCACCCATAATAGCATTACAATAATCTAGCCTTGATGTCATGAACGCATGAACTAACTGTTCTGCATTTGTCATTGAGAGCATATGACGTAATTTAGATATATTTGTAAGATGGAAAAATGCGGTTTTACAGATATTAGAAACGTGGCTTTCAAATGAAAGATTGGTATCAAAGAGCACACACACACACACACACACACACACACACACTCACACACACACACACACACACACACACACACACACACACACACACACACACACACACACACACACACACACAGGTTCGTTCCTAACCGACATTGAGGACTTGACAGAGCAGCATCAAGTGTTAGACAGTATTCTAGGTTATTACGTGATGAAGTTTTTTGTCCAATAATTAGAATCTCTGTTTTTTCAGAATTAAGTAGTAGGAAATTACTAGTCATCCAATTTTTTATATCAGCTATGCTATCAGCTTGAATTGGTAAGTTTCGTCAGGGCGTGAAGAAATATAAAGCTGAGTATCATCAGCATAACAGTGAAAACTAATGCCATGTTTCCTAATGATATCTCCTAAAGGTAGCATGTACAGAGTCAGAGTGTGTGTGTGTGTGTGTGTGTGTGTGTGTGTGTGTGTGTGTGTGTGTGTGTGTGTGTGTGTGTGTGTGAGGGTAGCATGTACAGAGTGAACAGCAGCGGTCCTAGTACTGAGCCTTGTGGTACACCATACTGAACTTGTGATCAATAAGACATCTCTTCATTTACTGCTACAAACTGATAGCGGTCAGATAAGTTTGATTTAAACCATGCCAATGCAATTCCACTAATTTCAACATACTTTGAGTCTATTTAAAAGAATGTTGTGCTCAATGATGTCAAATGCAGCACAAAGATCGAGTAACACTAATAGAGAGATACAACCACGATCGGATGATCAGAGCAAATCATTTGTTACTCTGATGAGAGCTGTCTCAGTACTATGGTAAGATACCATTTCTTTCTAAAAAGGAACATAGTTGTGAAGTTACTGCCTTTTCTAGTATCTTTGACAGAAAAGGTAGATTTAAGATCGGCCTGTAATTTACGTATCCTAATGACAAAGATGAATTAATGACATTAAGAAGAGGATCTATGACCTCTTGAAGCATCTCTTTCAGTACTTTAGTCGGTATAGGGTCTAACATACATGTTGTCGATTGTTGGCACGAGGCCGAGGAGTGAGAGAGCGGCGCGAGGACGGTGGTGTGATTAATGATGAATGACTCCTGCGCGACGCACCGGTCTGAGCGGTCTCGTATCTCTCACGGAGGAGCGGAAGCAGAAAAGGAGGAGCGACGTCTGTGAAGAGCGAGAGTTTTATTTGATGTTTTGTTTTATTGTGTGTGGCGGCAGTCGACTGTGAGGGACTGCCGTCTTTACTTTCGTTTTTGTGTTTGTTTTATTTTGTCATTAAAATGTATTTGATTGTTCGCCGGTTCCCGCCTCCTTCTTCCCATAACATCTGAACTGCGTTACACCGGTGCCGAAACCCAGGAAGAAGCTGGCGGGAACTGGCCAAAGTGGCTAGTTGGAGTGACTGTGTTACCCGCCACGAGCAAAATACACCCGCATTTGGCGGGTTGGCGAGTGTTAATGTCAAGCCCTGGTTGTGTTTGTTTTCTTCTAAGAGAGTCGAAAAATAAGGAGATCTATCAGTTTTTAAGGCTTTTCTGTACACACAAGTGTATGGTGTATTTGTGAGAGTGTGTGTGTTTGTTTGTGAGTGTGTGGTGTGTTTGTGAGTGTGTGTGTGTTTGTGAGTGAGTGTTGTGTTTGTGAGTGTGTGTGTGTGTGTGTGTGTTTGCCCACACATGCTCTAAGACGTGACACCTGCTGATTCACCAGTGAGATTCACCTGAGTCATTTAGCAAAGATAAATAGAGGCATCAGTGGCAGCGAAACACACAGAAACACACAGATCCGCTGAACGCTGAAGCTTCAAAACACGACTGAAGTGTTTTCTTGCTCTTTTGGAGAGACGGCCAGGTAAGAGCATGTTTCTGCTGTTCTGTGACGATCTTAATTAATATTAATTTGAATATGATGCTCTTCATCACAGAAAGAGTCCGGCCTGTAAGTGATGCGTGTGGCTCATGTGGTTTAGCAGAGCGCTTCACATCAGTGTTATATTAACATTGGCACCACACTCTGTGTGTTATAGCAATTTATTATTCATTAGCGCCGGCTGCTCGGTTTTGGCTGTATTAATACACATTGAGTGTATTAATAACTAAAGTTTAGATAAAGTTAATGATGTTTGATGTTGATGTGTCCGCCAGCGGGTCTTTCGGGCCCTATTCTAAGGATCTAAGTGCATGTTCTAAAGCGCTCGGCTCAAGTGCACTTATGGTGTGTCTGAATCCACTTTTGCCATTTTAACGACGGGACAAATGGTCGGCGGTCCCGGCGCATGGTCTAAAAGGGTCGTCTCTATTCTCTTAATGAGTTATGGGTGTGTTTTGGGCTTTAAACCAATCAGAGTCTCATCTCCCATTCCCTTTAAATGCCAGTTGCGCTCGCACCATGACGGATTCGGTGTGTGTGTGTGTGTGTGTGTGTGTGTGTGTGAGTGTGTGAGGTTAAAGCGAGACCATCTACAGGACAAGCCGGATTCACCATATCTTTATGTACACAATAATAATCTTTTACATTGTAATCCTTTTATTTTTCATATTTGGCATGTGTGTGTGCTGCTGCGTATCCCGGTGTGTGTAATAAGCAGAGAGTGTGTGTGTGTGTAATAAGCAGAGTGAGTGAGTGTGTGTTTGTGTGTGTGTGTGTGAGTGTGTGTGTGATAAGCAGAGTGTGTGTGTGTGATAAGCAGAGTGTGTGTGTCGTGGACACAACTATAGGTGCACATTACTAACGCGCTCTTTAAATAACAAAAGAAATACTGCGCCATTGATTTTAGAGCAGGTTCAGTTGGTCAATGGCTCAGTCTATTTCAGTTCCTCAAAATAGCAACGGTCCAACAATGCGCCTGAACACACACCTGGTTCTCAGACCAGCAGCCGTGGGCCACACACATGCATTCACTATTTAAACAATGTGGCACATGACGTGAAAATTAAAACTGTGTTGAGCTGAAACTAGCAAAACACACTTTCGAGTGTATGATAGGGCCCTGAGTCTCAACCGAGATTTTCCAGTTTTTCCTTCAAAGATTTTCCTCACAGTCGCACAATTCACTCTCCTGCTTTGAATTCAGCATTGCAGGTCTAAAACACACAAAAGTGGGTCAGAAGCGAATCATTTCTTGAGCTCAGCTGAATGTCAGAAGACATGAAGGTTCTGAGGGCATTTTAATAAGCGGCACCAAATATTCAATATTCCTCCCCGCGGATGGACAGGCGAGAGCGACTGCAGGCTAACACTAGCGGCTAATCCTAGCGGCTAACACTGCGCACGATTGCAGCGCCGGAACCGAGACGTTTAAAGTAAGCCTCGCAGGCACTCATGTGATCAAATACACAGAGGCATTTAATGCTAAACACACGCCGCTCCAAACACATCAGTCCTTTACAATCAGTCACATCATGTGTGTTTCTGCACTGCAAACATCATGTGTGTTTCTGCACTGCAAACATCATGTGTGTTTCTGCACTGCAAACATCATGTGTGTTTCTGCACTGCAAACATCATGTGTGTTTCTGCACTGCAAACATCATGTGTGTTTCTGCACTGCAAACATCATGTGTGTTTCTGCACTGCAAACATCATGTGTGTTTCTGCACTGCAAACATCATGTGTGTTTCTGCACTGCAAACATCCTGTTCTTCCTCAGTGTTTCTGTCTCGTTTTTCAGCCCTAATATCTAATCATTCTTAAATCAAAATACATTCACTACAGAAGGAAAATGACTGAAGATATTAAATCTTTTTTAATGAAAAATGTGTCAAAATGAGTGTGCTTAAAACAAGAACAAATATCTGTCTATGGAGTCAGAAAAATAATCTTAATTTAAAGTTTAAACAAGATTATTTTTCTGACTCCATTGGCAGATATTTTTTTTTACTTTAAGCATTAATTTTGACACAGTTTTTACTAAACAAGACTTAATATCTTCAGTCATTTTGCTTCTTCTCCAGTAAATGTATCTTGATTTATGAAAAACAACAAACAATATATCTTGATTATGCTGGAAAACAAGACCGAAACACTGAGGAAGAGCATGAGGTTTTGCCGTGTAGTTGAAGTGAACGACATCACTCTGAAGTAATTCTGCCTGAAATCAGAGACGTTACTAACTGAAATTAAAAACATACTCTATATTTCTCAACATTGTTGCTTAAAAGTCTGATAATTAAATTTGGAAAATTTTGAACAACCGGCTCTTTATCACTTATGACAACCGACAATCGTATCTTAATCATTGCCTTCTGAGAAATGTTTACTTTTGTTTAGAACAAAACTGACTATTATCTAAATCCCTTAATTACTTTCTCCCTGCTTGTGTCCGAGCATCAGACGCTTCAACATCTGATCTTTCAATTACTGTAACACAACCAATTACGCAAACTAAACAAATTCTGCTGTAAAGCAGCTCTAAAAATACAAAAGTGTCATTATTTCAGTGTGCAGTTAGCTTTAGGAGTAGGTTTAGGGTTAGTACTTACTTAGTATTACACAGTTATTGTAATTACTATAATAAGTATATCTCATGTAGATGGAGAACAAGACAGTAAAATAAAGTGCTACCCCATTTCTTTCTAAAAAGGAACATAGTTGTTAGGATACTGCCTTTAAATAACTTAAATCGGTCTGTAATTGACTAATTCTTTAGGATCAATTGTGTTTTGTAAGAAGAGGTTTAATCATTGCCAGCTTAAAAGTTGTAGGTACATATCCTAGTGACAAAGATAAATTAATAATATTAGAGGATCTATGACCTCTGGAAGCGTCTCTTTCAGTAGTTTAGTCGGTATAGGGTCTAATATACATGTTGTCGATTTAGATGATTTAACGAGTTTAGAAAATTCTTCCTCTCCTATAGCAATGAATGAATGTAATGTTTCGTCAGTGAGACTACACTGCACTGTCTGATGCGATACTGTAGTAGACGGTTACAGAGTTATACTTTTCTCACTGATATTATCAATCTTATAAGTAAGGAAGTTCATAAAGTAATTACTGTTGTGCTGCTTGGAAACGTCTTATTTTTCGTTAGTTTAGCCACGGTTTCAAATAAATAACTAGGATTATGTTTATTTTCTTCTAATAGGGTTGAAAAATAAGCAGATCCAGCAGTTTTTAAAGCCTCTCTGTAAGCAATCGAGCTCTCCTTCCATGAAATGCGAAATACCTCTAGTTTAGTTTTCTTCAAGTTTCGCTCCATTTTTCTGGCCGCTCTCTTTAGGGCCTGAGTGTGTGTGTGTGTGTGTGTGTGTGTGTGTGTGTGTGTGTGTGTGTGTGTGTGTGTGTGTGTGCTCGTTGTACCATGGCGTTGGACTATTTTCTTTAATCTTCTTTAACACACAGCAACTGTGTCTAAAGTGCTGGAAAAGAGAGAGTTAAAAGTTTCTGTCGCAATATCTAGTTCTGCTAAGCTATCTGGGATGCTGAGATGATGAAACTGATCAGGAAGATTATTAATAAAGCAATCTTTAGTGGCAGAAGTGATAGGTCTAACATACTTGTAACACGGAGTCGGCTTTGCAGCCTTGGCTAAATGAAGTTTACATGAGATGTCATCGCTCTGCTGCAGAATTTCAACAGCATCAACATTGATTCCATGTGATAATATTAGATCTAGAGTATGATTACGACAATGAGTAGATCCTGACACGTGTTGTCTAACTCCAATAGAGTTAAGAATGTCTTTAAATGCCAATCCCAATGCGTCTGGCAAGGCACATGAATTTAAAACAATAATGATGTCCACCGATAATTAATTTATAATAAAGTGCAAT
>JAPDVR010000004.1:365765-375765 GCA_026230005.1 Gila orcuttii
CAAGAGGTAAAGGCCCTGTTAGCGAAAGAAGCTATAGAACAGGTGTACTCACCCGACCGAGAGTCGGGTTTTTACAGCCGTTATTTCATTGTTCCAAAAAAGGATGGAGGGTTGCGTCCTATTTTAGATCTTCGTTTGTTAAATCGGTCAGTTCAGAAACTAAAGTTCAAAATGCTGACACTCAAACAGATTGTGACTCAAATCAGATCCGAGGACTGGTTTGTCACGATAGATCTGAAGGACGCCTACTTCCATATCTCCATCCTCCCTCAGCACAGGAAGTTCCTAAGGTTTTCTTTCAGGGGCAAAGAATACCAATATCGGGTTCTTCCGTTCGGTCTAGCTTTATCACCCCGCACGTTCACGAAATGCGTGGATGCAGCGTTAGCCCCTCTCAGGCTTCAGGGCATACGTATTCTGAACTACATCGACGACTGGCTGATTCTAGCGGAATCAGAGCAGTTGGCGGTTCGGCACCGAGGTGTCGTTCTCGCTCATATGCAGATGTTGGGGTTGAGGCTCAATGCCAAGAAGAGTGTGCTTTCTCCAGTACAGAGAACCACTTTCCTTGGTGTGGTATGGGATTCAGTGACAATGCGGGCCATCCTATCGCCCGTTCGTGTAGCTGCTATCCTGTCAGCCACAAAAGAGCTGAAGCTAGGCCAGTCACGCACTGTAAAACAGTTCGAGAAACTGTTGGGTCTTTTGGCAGCAGCGTCCAACGTGATACCTTTTGGCCTGCTGTACATGAGGCCTTTACAGTGGTGGCTCAGGACCAGAGGGTTCTCCCCGAGGGGAAACCCACTTCGTATGATCAAGGTCACGCGGCGTTGCCTTCGTGCCTTAGTTATATGGAGGGAGCACTGGTTCTTAACCCAAGGTCCGGTGTTGGGAGCTCTTTGCCATCGAGTTACTATCTCGACAGATGCTTCCCTCACCGGCTGGGGAGCGGTAATGGAAGGCCGCTCGGTTCAGGGTCTGTGGAAGAGTCATCATCTCTCGTGGCACATAAATTGCCTGGAGATGATGGCTGTCTTCAATGCGTTGAGGCAGTTCCTCCCAGACCTGAGGGGCCATCATGTGCTCGTACGAACAGACAACACATCAGTGGTCTCTTATCTGAACCGTCAGGGGGGCCTGCGTTCGCGTCTGCTTTGTAAACTGGCGCACCAGATCCTCCTGTGGTCTCTGGGGAAGGTACTCTCTCTGAGGGCAGTGTATATTCCTGGGGTCCAGAATATAGGAGCAGACATCCTGTCGAGGCAGGAGCTGAGGCCAGGGGACTGGAGACTCCACCCCGAGGTGGTGGAGAAAATCTGGGAGTTTTACGGCCAAGCACAAGTGGATCTGTTTGCGTCTCAGAATACGACGCACTGTCCTCTGTGGTTCTCCCTTAGTCACCCAGCCCCTCTGGGGCTGGATGCTATGGTGCAGACGTGGCCGAGGCTACGTCTGTACGCCTTTCCCCCTGTTGCTCTGCTCCCAGGAGTTCTGGAGCGAGTCCGCCGGTATGGAATAAGCCTACTGCTAGTAGCACCACGCTGGCCAAGTCGGATCTGGTTTTCGGACCTGATCCATCTCCTAGATGGTCCTCCCTTCGAGATCCCGATCAGGAGAGACCTTCTGTCTCAGGCCGGGGGCACAATATTTCACCCTCGACCAGAGATTTGGAACCTGTGGGTTTGGCCTCTGAGGGGGCCCAACTCATAGAGAGTGGTCTTTCAGCCGAGGCTGCTGAGACCATTCTAAGCTCCAGAGCCCCAGCTACTAGGAAACTATATGCGCTTAAATGGAGAGTTTTCTCTTTATGGTGTTACCAACATCAGTGGGATCCAGTTAACTGTTCTGTGAACACAGTACTCGAGTTCCTGCAGGAGCGCTTTACGTCAGGCCTATGTCCTTCCACGCTCAAAGTCTACGTGGCGGCCATTGCGGCTTACCACGCCCTGGTGGGGGGTACATCGTTGGGTCGAGACCCCCTGGTTACACGTTTCCTTCGTGGCACTTTAAGGCTGAGGCCTGCAACTCGCACTAGGGTGCCAGCTTGGGATCTTGCTATAGTACTAGAAGGCCTTTCTAGGGCTCCATTTGAGCCCTTAGATTCGGTTTCAGATAAGTTTCTTACTTTTAAGACTATCTTTCTGCTAGCTATTTCGTCCCTTAAGAGAGTTGGAGACCTTCAGGCCCTTTCGGTTTCCCCCACTTGCCTTGAGTTTGCACCGGGGATGGTCAAGGCATTCTTATATCCAAAACAGGGGTACGTCCCTAAGGTGCCGACCTTGACTCCGAGGCCTATTGTGCTGCAGGCTTTCTGTCCTCCTCCTTTTGCATCTGCAGACCAGGAAAGACTGAACCTCTTGTGTCCAGTGCGAGCACTGGACACTTATGTGCATCGGACTTCTTCATTTAGGAAGTCCGACCAATTACTGATTTGCTTCGGATCACCTAAGAAGGGTCTTCCTGCTTCTAAACAGACGGTCAGTAGGTGGATAGTTGAGGCTATTTCACTTGCATACGAGTACTCGGACCAGCCATGTCCTTTGGTGGTCCGAGCTCACTCTACTAGGAGTATGGCGGCTTCTAAAGCCTTACTATATGGGGTTTCTCTTCGGGACGTCTGTGATGCGGCGGGCTGGTCCTCTCCGCTCACATTCGTTAAATTTTACAGTTTAGACCTGGATGCTGCCCCAGGTTCTCAGGTGCTTAGTGCTTAGTTACAACAGACTAACACTCAGGTACTTGGAATTCTGGCGCTTTGGGTATTCTCGTTCCCATGGCGTCGATCGACGCATCGTTGAGTTCCCTTCGTAAGGGAACGTCTCAGGTTACTATTGTAACCATAGTTCCCTGAGAACAGGGAACGAGACGATGCGTCACCCTGCCATACTTCCTGCATCCCTGTGATCGGCTTGCTTCGGCAATTTTCGAAGCTAATGCCGGTTTGCACCGGATGTGCTTTTATCATTTCCTGGTCATGACGTCACCCGCCCGTGACGCTCATTCTTTCCATTGGACTAGTTGACATAGATGCTTCAGACGCAGTCACGCTGGGGGCGTTCCCATGGCGTCGATCGACGCATCGTCTCGTTCCCTGTTCTCAGGGAACTATGGTTACAATAGTAACCTGAGACGTTTTATTGACAATTCAACATTAAGATGACTTTGTGAAATGAGTGAGTAGAGAAAGATGGAAATGAGTGAATGAGTGAATAGAGAAAGAAAAATGCAGAAGTGGAGGAAATGAGTGAACTGTCTATGTTTTGCCTGACAAAATGGCACTCAAACCATTCAATCTTAACTTGGGTTTTCTGAGTAACAAAGGCACAGTATGTGAATAGTACAGATTACATTTTTGTAATTAAGTTAAGACATTAAGATAAAGTGAACTAAAGGTGTTAGTTACAACACACGAAAAACACAGTGTGTACATTAGTAATGTTTCTTTGCACAATCTTATTGAATATTCAGATCTCATCTCAGAAACACTGTGGCCAGATTTAATCAGATGTATAGGGTTAGGAGTTTGCAGTGCCTTATATGTTCTGAGGCTTCCCAGCAAGCAATAGCCGTCTTTTCAGCATCTAGGTTAACTATAGACCCGATATAGTCCGGCTATGAGTAGGTTAACTATAGACCCGATATAGTCCGGCTATGAGTAGGTTAACTATAGACCCGATATAGTCCAGCTATGAGTAGGTTAACTATAGACCCGATATAGTCTGGAAATGAGTAGGTTAACTATAGACCCGATATAGTCCAGCTAAGAGTAGGTTAACTATAGACCCGATATAGTCTGGAAATGAGTGGGTTAACTATAGACCCGATATAGTCCAGCTATGAGTAGGTTAACTATAGACCCGATATAGTCCAGCTAAGAGTAGGTTAACTATAGACCCAATATAGTCCAGCTATGAGTAGGTTAACTATAGACCCGATATAGTCTGGAAATGAGTAGGTTAACTATAGACCCGATATAGTCCAGCTAAGAGTAGGTTAACTATAGACCCGATATAGTCTGGAAATGAGTAGGTTAACTATAGACCCGATATAGTCCAGCTATGAGTAGGTTAACTATAGACCCGATATAGTCCAGCTATGAGTAGGTTAACTATAGACCCGATATAGTCCAGCTTTGAGTAGGTTAACTATAGACCCGATATAGTCCAGCTATGAGTAGGTTAACTATAGACCCGATATAGTCTGGAAATGAGTAGGTTAACTATAGACCCGATATAGTCCAGCTAAGAGTAGGTTAACTATAGACCCGATATAGTCTGGAAATGAGTAGGTTAACTATAGACCCGATATAGTCCAGCTATGAGTAGGTTAACTATAGACCCGATATAGTCCAGCTAAGAGTAGGTTAACTATAGACCCGATAAATAGTCCAGCTATGAGTAGGTTAACTATAGACCCTATATACTCCGACTATGAGTAGGTTAACTATAGACCCTATATACTCCGGCTATGAGTAGGTTAACTATAGGCCCTATATAGTCCGGCTATGAGTAGGTTAACTATAGACCCGATATAGTCCGGCTATGAGTAGGTTAACTATAGACCTGATATAGTCCGGCGGGTAGGTTAACTATAGACCCGATATAGTCCGGCTATGAGTAGGTTAACTATAGACCTGATATATAGTCCTGCTATGAGTAGGTTAACTATAGACCCGATATAGTCCAGCTATGAGTAGGTTAACTATAGACCTGATATAGTCCGGCGGGTAGGTTAACTATAGACCCGATATAGTCCGGCTATGAGTAGGTTAACTATAGACCTGATATATAGTCCTGCTATGAGTAGGTTAACTATAGACCTGATATATAGTCCGGCTATGAGTAGGTTAACTATAGACCTGATATATAGTCCTGCTATGAGTAGGTTAACTATAGACTCGATATAGTCCGGCTATGAGTAACACACTTCTAGCCAAAATGACTTTGAATCTGATTACATGTAGTTTTTGCCAAAATAAGTTGCGAGATGGATGATATTCCATCATGTAAGCAAAGTAAACAGTGATTACAGGGTGTTTGGTTTCATTTCTTCATTCACTTAATTTCTTTGTTAACTAATTGATGACTAGTCTGTTCTTAGGCTATGGTTTAGATGTCTATTACATTTCCACTGACAGCCCACATTTTGCCTTGTTTTAGTCTAGACATCAGGCTGAGTTCGGGCCACCATTAGACGTCTTTTAAACACAGAATTGTTTGCTAAGTCTAGTCGCAGACGTGAGAACATGAAAAAGCCTTGATTTTCGATCTCGAATTATCGCTCAGGATTGTGTTGGAGTTTCTTCTGTATTTCTAAATGGACCGGTCAAGTAATTAAAAGAGATGAGGTGAAATGTGGGAACGTGTTTAACTGAAACATGTTATACTACTGCACTAACATCATCACTGTCATCAGGGGCCTGATGTATAAACGTTGCGTACGCACAAAATGGGCATAGAAATATGCGTACGCATTTTTCCACGCACATATCGGGATTTATAAAAAATAAACTTGGCGTAAATAAGTGCGCACCGTAAGGATGCTCTTGACCGTGCGTACGCACTCTTTTAGAAGAGTATGTGTTTGGCGACACCAACTGGCCCAAATAGCAATAACTATTTAAAATGAAAAACTTCTAAATTATCCTATTACATCACCCAATAAATCAAATTGCATCAACCTGAATTATCATTATCAGCATTCTTAACCAGGTGCAAATACTATTTTTCACCGATGGTGAGCTGGAGCTAAATGTCTTTTTGGTCACTTTCAGACACAAAATCGAAAGAAAATTAAACATATACAGAAAGATAATACAAATATAATTTCACTCACCAAGCCTGTCACTTGAAGCAAATATCCATCCCTTCTTAAATGTCCGCGCCAGCGAGCGCGTTGGGCTGTTTAGTGAAACTGATGCAAATAACAGTTAAAATAAATAAAATAATTATTTAAACTATGTTTTACTTCTGATATAAACATTTGAATTAAATATGCCATTCAAATTAATGGAGTTAAACATTTAAACATGAAATCATTACTGAGAAGTTACAACATGTTTTATATTCAATCAATATTTTTGTTGTGGATGCGATGTTTTTGAACACTTTTCCTGTGGCGTGCTGTGTTTCAATGTTTTAACCACAGAGATAATTTCTTATCATGATAATACCAGATTGTCTGAGAAAATAGTTTCGTGCAAATAATGCCCAAGGCCTATCTGTTTCCATTAAAAATATAAATCAATTAAAAATACAATTCGGCCAGTGGAAAAGATTGAGAAAAACTTTCTCTGAAATGTATTTTACACTATTTGATTTATGTATTAAAAAACAAGGCAAGGATAGGCAACTACTTAATTTGTATTAATGTAATGTTTCTTGTACCGTTAAACGTTATCACATGGATGAATAATCATATGCAAATGATATGCAGATGAGGATCTGCATAGTAAAACTAGGTGTTGTGAGCTCCATACATGGTTATTTCGGGGTGGAGACGCACGTGCGCACAATCTTCCTCTGACTGGGATTTATAAAGTGAATTCTGCGCAGGTTCTGGCGTACGCACAGTTTTATAAGTCTGAATATTTTTTTGCGTACGCCATTTTTGGCTTTCGGGCGCACGTACACTTTTAGTGAGGATTCTACGCACAGTTTTATAAATGAGGCCCCAGATCTGTAATCTGACTGCAGAAATTGTGTTGTTAAAGAAACCATGGAGGATTTGAAGATGTAATACAGCTTGTACTTGTCACAATGCAGGTTGAAGCAGGGAAGGATGCAGGATTTTCTTGGACCAACTCAAAAATTAAACAAAACACTGACGGATGGACAGGAACAGCTCTGGCACAGAACAACCAACACATAATACAGACGACAGACCACTAAACAGGACTAAACACAGGGCTTAAACACAGGGACTAAATCAAGGAAGCAAGACAGCTGACATCACTAACGAGGCACAGGTGAACAAACAGAATCAAAGAGACACACTGGGAAAACTGGGTCAAATTAACAAGCAAACATGAACTAACAAACACTAAACGTGTCAGTACTACATTTCTTCTGGTTACACTAAAGCCCCTTTCACACAGAGATTCCGGAAAATACACGGATAAAGTGACCCGGGATTTGACATCGATGTGACGTAATGTCTCAGCAGCGTCTATAGTTTGCTTATGAGCTGCGATTTCTCTCTGGAGAAACCACGCTTGTGCATTTTTTTCTCTGATTCGATCATAAACTAGCGCATCTTCTTCATCTTCATCTTCATCTTCATCTTCTTCTTCATCTTCTTCTTCATCTTCATATTCATCTTCATCTTCATCTTCATCTTCATCTTCATCTTCTTCTTCATCTTCATCTTCTTCATCTTCTTTTTCATCTTCTTCTTCATCTTCTTCATCTTCATCTTCATCTTCATCTTCATCTTCATCTTCTTCTTCATCTTCATCTTCTTCTTCATCTTCTTCTTCATCTTCATCTTCATCTTCATCTTCATCTTCATCTTCTTCTTCATATTCATCTTCATCTTCTTCTTCATCTTCATCTTCATCTTCATCTTCATATTCATCTTCATCTTCATCTTCTTCTTCATCTTCATCTTCATCTTCATCTTCATCTTCTTTTTCATCTTCATCTTCATCTTCTTCATCTTCTTCTTCATCTTCTTCTTCATCTTCATCTTCATCTTCTTCTTCATCTTCATCTTCTTCATCTTCTTTTTCATCTTCTTCTTCATCTTCTTCATCTTCATCTTCATCTTCATCTTCTTCTTCATCTTCATCTTCTTCTTCATCTTTTTCTTCTTCTTCATCTTCATCTTCATCTTCATCTTCTTCTTCATCTTCATCTTCTTCTTCATATTCATCTTCATCTTCTTCTTCATCTTCATCTTCATCTTCATCTTCATATTCATCTTCATCTTCTTCTTCATCTTCATCTTCATCTTCTTTTTCATGTCAAGTCAAGTCATCCTCATTTATATAGCGCCTTTAACAACGCAGATTGTTTCAAAGCAGCTTTACAGAGATAAACATAATTTAAGGTAACAAAGATTGGTTTAGTTTAATAGTGGTTCTTGAATAATGTTTTTTCCAGCTAAAGTTAGTTTTGATTGATTCACTTCTGTCTAAATGGTCATTTGTTATTAAATTAAGGGCCGCTAAGACGACACCGTTCTCTCTAAACAGACTTTAAACGTGAACCTGTGATAGACGCTGATGGCGTTCACATGCGCATTAAGAATTGATTCTATAGTTATGTGCGTTTGAATATATGTGCGCAGGTTTGTAATTCCTTACAAACCATGCCTACACAAACTACTTGTCTATAAATTTTGATGCAGAATTTTATTTTATCTTATCACTTCGGGTAGGTACGCGAACCAAAAAATTCCACTAGGCTTTATCTGTAGAGTGGTATAGGGATCCTCCATAGGGAGAGGCTAGTTGGCACTTCAGCACTGCATTGTCATCGGGTCCAGGCGAAGGTCCTTCGTCAGATCTGGAAACGGCCTGGATCCGGCAGGCTGCGGCAAAACCTCGGGATAAACAAAGACACTAATATTAGCGTAGATGCCATTCTTCTTATGATGTAACGAGTACATCAGGATTTAAGGGAAGTGTTCCCAGTTCCGGCTGACCTAATCTAAGCAGCCTAGTATTGAATTATAAAAGTCTGTAGAGTGTTATGTGAATGCTAGGTCAAAGAGATGTGTTTTTAGTCTAGCTTTGAACTGACAGACTGTGTCTGCTTCCCAGACAATGTTAGGAAGATTGTTCCAAAGTTTTGGTGCTGAATAGGAAAAGGATCTACCGCCAGCAGTCGATTTAGATATTCTAGGTATTATCAACTGGCCGGAATTTTGAGATCGCAATAGACGTGAAGGACTATAATGCGTTAAGAGCTCGCTCAAGTACGGCGGAGCTAAACCATTTAGTGCTTTGTAAGTAATCAGCAATATTTTAAAATTTATACGATGTTTAATAGGGAGCCAATGCAGTGTTGACAGAACCGGGCTAATATGGTCATACTTCCTGGTTCTGGTAAGAACTCTAGCGGCTGCGTTTTGAACTAGCTGTAGTTTGTTTATTAAGCGTGCAGGGCAACCACCCATAATAGCATTACAATAATCTAGCCTTGATGTCATGAACGCATGAACTAGTTGTTCCGCATTTGTCAATGAGAGCATATGGCGTAATTTAGATATATTTTTAAGATGGAAAAATGCGGTTTTACAGATACTAGACACGTGACTTTCAAATGAAAGATTGGTATCAAAGAGCACACCCACACACATACACACACACACACACACCCACACACACACACACACACACACACACACACACACACACACACACACACACACACACACACACACCCAGGTTCCTAACCGACGACGAGGATTTAACAGAGCAGCCATCAAGTGTTAGACAGTATTCTAGGTTATTACGTGTGGAAGCTTTTTGTCCAATAATTAGAATCTCTGTTTTTTCTGAATTTAGTAGTAGGAAATTACTAGTCATCCAATTTTTCATATCAACTATGCATTCCGATAATTTTGTTCATCATCATCATTATCATTATCTTTATCTTCATATTCATCTTCATCTTCTTCTTCATCTTCTTCTTCATCTTCATATTCATCTTCATCTTCATCTTCTTCTTCATCTTCATCTTCATCTTCATCTTCTTCTTCATATTCTTCTTCATCTTCATCTTCTTCTTCATCTTCATATTCATATTCATCTTCATCTTCATCTTCATCTTCTTCTTCATCTTCTTCTTCATCTTCTTCATCTTCATCTTCATCTTCATATTCATATTCATATTCATCTTCATCTTCTTCATCTTCATATTCATCTTCATCTTCTTCTTCATCTTCATCTTCATCTTCATCTTCATCTTCTTCTTCATCTTCTTCTTCATCTTCTTCTTCATATTCTTCTTCATCTTCATCTTCTTCTTCATCTTCATCTTCATATTCATATTCA
>JAPDVR010000004.1:390765-400765 GCA_026230005.1 Gila orcuttii
CTGTATTTTATTCTATTGTTACTGAGAAACAGCTGATTGAATTATGCAAATATATAAATCACAGCTGATTCCCATCTAGGAAACACACTCAGGTGTTGAGGTTCTTTCAATCGCATGACCATATGGTATAAAGTAAAAGAGTACCTTTTGGGCTGATCTTTTGTGGAAAGGGAACAATATAGAGCAACAAAAGAAAGAAAGAAAAATGTCTGCACTTAGTAGAGGAAGAGAGGAATGGGAGAGGAGTGGGACAAGGGAGAGGAGTGGGACAAGGGAGAGGAGTGGGGTGAGGGAGAGAAGTGGGACAAGGGAGAGGAGTGGGACAAGGGAGAGGAGTGGGGTGAGGGCAAGGGAGAGGAGTGGGGTGAGGGCAAGGGAGAGGAGTGGGGTGAGGGCAAGGGAGAGGAGTGGGGTGAGGGCAAGGGAGAGGAGTGGGGTGAGGGAGAGGAGTGGGACAAGGGAGAGGAGTGGGACAATGGAGAGGAGTGGGACAAGGGAGAGGAGTGGGACCAAGGCAAGGGAGAGGAGTGGGACAAGGGCAAGGTAGAGGAGTGGGACAAGGGCAAGGGCAAGGTAGAGGAGTGGGACAAGGGCAAGGGCAAGGTAGAGGAGTGGGACAAGGGCAAGGGCAAGGTAGAGGAGTGGGACAAGGGCAAGGTAGAAGAGTGGGACAAGGGAGAGGAGTGGGACAAGGGAGAGGAGTGGGGTGAGGGAGAGGAGTGGGACAAGGGAGAGGAGTGGGACAATGGAGAGGAGTGGGACAAGGGAGAGGAGTGGGACCAAGGCAAGGGAGAGGAGTGGGACAAGGGCAAGGGCAAGGTAGAGGAGTGGGACAAGGGCAAGGGCAAGGTAGAGGAGTGGGACAAGGGCAAGGGCAAGGTAGAGGAGTGGGACAAGGGCAAGGGCAAGGTAGAGGAGTGGGACAAGGGCAAGGTAGAGGAGTGGGACAAGGGCAAGGTAGAAGAGTGGGACAAGGGAGAGGAGTGGGACAAGGGAGAGGAGTGGGACAAGGGAGAGGAGTGGGACAAGGGAGAGGGAGAGGAGTGGGGTGAGGGCAAGGGAGAGGAGTGGGATAAGGGAGAGGAGTGGGGTGAGGGCAAGGGAGAGGAGTGGGACAAGGGAGAGGAGTGGGGTGAGGGCAAGGGAGAGGAGTGGGACAAAGGCAAGGGCAAGGTAGAAGAGTGGGACAAGGGAGAGGAGTGGGACAAGGGAGAGGAGTGGGACAAAGGCAAGGGCAAGGTAGAAGAGTGGGACAAGGGAGAGGAGTGGGACAAGGGAGAGGAGTGGGACAAGGGAGAGGAGTGGGGTGAGGGCAAGGGAGAGGAGTGGGACAAGGGAGAGGAGTGGGACAAGGGAGAGGAGTGGGGTGAGGGCAAGGGAGAGGAGTGGGGTGAGGGTAAGGGAGAGGAGTGGGGTGAGGGCAAGGGAGAGGAGTGGGGTGAGGGCAAGGGAGAGGAGTGGGGTGAGGGAGAGGAGTGGGACAAGGGAGAGGAGTGGGACAATGGAGAGGAGTGGGACAAGGGAGAGGAGTGGGACCAAGGCAAGG
Organism: Gila orcuttii; assembly: GCA_026230005.1. Classification (NCBI taxonomy): domain Eukaryota; kingdom Metazoa; phylum Chordata; class Actinopteri; order Cypriniformes; family Leuciscidae; genus Gila; species Gila orcuttii. Next base: position 392,312 of record JAPDVR010000004.1, read on the forward strand.
GAGAGGAGTGGGACAAGGGCAAGGTAGAGGAGTGGGACAAGGGCAAGGGCAAGGTAGAGGAGTGGGACAAGGGCAAGGGCAAGGTAGAGGAGTGGGACAAGGGCAAGGGCAAGGTAGAGGAGTGGGACAAGGGCAAGGGAGAGGAGTGGGACAAGGGAGAGGAGTGGGGTGAGGGCAAGGGAGAGGAGTGGGACAAAGGCAAGGGCAAGGTAGAAGAGTGGGACAAGGGAGAGGAGTGGGACAAGGGAGAGGAGTGGGACAAAGGCAAGGGCAAGGTAGAAGAGTGGGACAAGGGAGAGGAGTGGGACAAGGGAGAGGAGTGGGACAAGGGAGAGGAGTGGGGTGAGGGCAAGGGAGAGGAGTGGGACAAGGGAGAGGAGTGGGACAAGGGAGAGGAGTGGGGTGAGGGCAAGGGAGAGGAGTGGGGTGAGGGTAAGGGAGAGGAGTGGGGTGAGGGCAAGGGAGAGGAGTGGGGTGAGGGCAAGGGAGAGGAGTGGGGTGAGGGAGAGGAGTGGGACAAGGGAGAGGAGTGGGACAATGGAGAGGAGTGGGACAAGGGAGAGGAGTGGGACCAAGGCAAGGGAGAGGAGTGGGACAAGGGCAAGGTAGAGGAGTGGGACAAGGGCAAGGGCAAGGTAGAGGAGTGGGACAAGGGCAAGGGCAAGGTAGAGGAGTGGGACAAGGGCAAGGGCAAGGTAGAGGAGTGGGACAAGGGCAAGGTAGAAGAGTGGGACAAGGGAGAGGAGTGGGACAAGGGAGAGGAGTGGGGTGAGGGAGAGGAGTGGGACAAGGGAGAGGAGTGGGACAATGGAGAGGAGTGGGACAAGGGAGAGGAGTGGGACCAAGGCAAGGGAGAGGAGTGGGACAAGGGCAAGGGCAAGGTAAAGGAGTGGGACAAGGGCAAGGGCAAGGTAGAGGAGTGGGACAAGGGCAAGGGCAAGGTAGAGGAGTGGGACAAGGGCAAGGGCAAGGTAGAGGAGTGGGACAAGGGCAAGGGCAAGGTAGAGGAGTGGGACAAGGGCAAGGTAGAAGAGTGGGACAAGGGAGAGGAGTGGGACAAGGGAGAGGAGTGGGACAAGGGAGAGGAGTGGGACAAGGGAGAGGGAGAGGAGTGGGGTGAGGGCAAGGGAGAGGAGTGGGATAAGGGAGAGGAGTGGGGTGAGGGCAAGGGAGAGGAGTGGGACAAGGGAGAGGAGTGGGGTGAGGGCAAGGGAGAGGAGTGGGACAAAGGCAAGGGCAAGGTAGAAGAGTGGGACAAGGGAGAGGAGTGGGACAAGGGAGAGGAGTGGGACAAAGGCAAGGGCAAGGTAGAAGAGTGGGACAAGGGAGAGGAGTGGGACAAGGGAGAGGAGTGGGGTGAGGGCAAGGGAGAGGAGTGGGACAAGGGAGAGGAGTGGGGTGAGGGCAAGGGAGAGGAGTGGGACAAGGGAGAGGAGTGGGACAAGGGAGAGGAGTGGGGTGAGGGCAAGGGAGAGGAGTGGGACAAGGGAGAGGAGTGGGGTGAGGGAGAGGAGTGGGACAAGGGAGAGGAGTGGGGTGAGGGCAAGGGAGAGGAGTGGGACAAGGGAGAGGAGTGGGACAAGGGAGAGGAGTGGGGTGAGGGCAAGGGAGAGGAGTGGGACAAGGGAGAGGAGTGGGGTGAGGGAGAGGAGTGGGACAAGGGAGAGGAGTGGGGTGAGGGCAAGGGAGAGGAGTGGGGCAAGGGAGAGGAGTGGGACAAGGGAGAGGAGTGGGGTGAGGGCAAGGGAGAGGAGTGGGGCAAGGGAGAGGAGTGGGACAAGGGAGAGGAGTGGGAAAAGGGAGAGGAGTGGGACAAGGGAGAGGATTTGGACAAGGGAGAGGAGTGGGAAAAGAGAGAGGAGTGGGACAAGGGAGAGGAGTGGGGTGAGGTGAGGGCAAGGGCAAGGGAGAGGAGTGGGGTGAGGGCAAGGGCAAGGGCAAGGGAGAGGAGTGGGGCGAGGGCAAGGGCAAAGGAGAGGAGTGGGACAAGGCCAAGGGCAAGGTAGAGGAGTGGGACAAGGGAGAGGAGTGGGACAAGGGAGAGGAGTGGGGCGAGGGCAAGGGAGAGGAGTGGGACAAGGGAGAGGAGTGGGACATATGGTATAAATGGTATAAAGTAGAGGAGGCTTTGTCCCACTCCACAAAGTGTAAATAATTTTACCATGTATTACAGTGACTGTTTGCCTCCGGTCTCTAATATGTAACTGTATTTTGTCCCTCTAAGGATTCAACGTCTACCTCCCTCAGGGAGCAGAGGAAAGCTCCTGAATGAAGAACAGGAACTTGCTATTGTCAACATGGTGATTGCTGACAATTAAATAAAACTGAAGGACAGAGTTGTAGAGGACAACCTTGTCTTTAGGAACATTGCAGCAATCAGCACAACATCCATTTCTCTTTAACAATGTAGATTGTTTCAAAGCAGCTTTTTACAGAGATAAACATATAATTTAAGGTAACAGAGATTGGTTTGGTTTTATAGTGGTTCTTGAATAATGTTATTTCCAGCTAAAGTTAGTTTTGATTGATAGTTCGAAATGGTCATTTGTTATTAAATTAAGGGCCGCTAAGACGACACCGTTCTCTCTAAACAGACTTTAAACGCGAACCTGTGATAGACGCTGATGGCGTTCACATGCGCATTAAGAATTGATTCTATAGTTATGTGCGTTTGAATATATGTGCGCAGGTTTGTAGTTCCCACAAACTACTTGTCTTGGCTATAAATTTTGATGCAGAATTATAATTTTTTTTATCACTTCGGGTAGGTATGCGAACCGAAAATTCCACAACGCTTTATCTGTAGAGTGGTATAGGGATCCTCCATAGGGAGAGGCTAGTTGGCACTTCAGCACTGCATTGTCATCGGGTCCAGGCGAAGGTCCTTCGTCAGATCTGGAAACGGCCTGGATCCGGCAGGCTGCGGGAAAACCTTGGGATAAACAAAGACACTAAAATTAGCGTAGATGCCATTATTCTTATGATGTAAAGAGTACATCAGGATTTAAGGGAAGTGTTTCCAGTTCCGGCTGACCTAATCTATGCAGCCTAATATTGAATTATAGAAGTCAATAATGTATTATGTGAATGCTAGGTCAAAGAGATGTGTTTTTAGTCTAGCTTTGAACTGACAGACTGTGTCTGCTTCCCAGACAATGTTAGGAAGACTGTTCCAAAGTTTTGGTGCTGAATAGGAAAAGGATCTACCGCCAGCAGTCGATTTAGATATTCTAGGTATTATCAACTGGCCGGAACTTTGATATCGCAATAGACGTGAAGGACTATAATGCGTTAAGAGCTCGCTCAAGTACTGGGGAGCTAAACCATTTAGTGCTTTGTAAGTAATCAGCAATATTTTAAAATGTATACGATGTTTAATAGGCAGCCAATGCAGTGTTGACAGAACTGGGCTAATATGGTCATACTTCCTGGTTCTGGTAAGAACTCGAGCTGCTGCTTTTTGAACTAGCTGCAGTTTGTTTATTAAGCGTGCAGGGCAACCACCCATAATAGCATTACAATAATCTAGCCTTGATGTCATGAACGCATGAACTAGTTGTTCCGCATTTGTCAATGAGAGCATATGTCGTAATTTAGATATATTTTTTAGATGGAAAAATGCGGTTTTACAGATACTAGACACGTGACTTTCAAATGAAAGATTGGTATCAAAGAGCACACCCACACACATACACACACACACACACACACACACACACACACACACACACACACACACCCAGGTTCCTAACCGACGTCGAGGACTTAACAGAGCAGCCATCAAGTGTTAGACAGTATTCTAGGTTATTACGTGTGGAAGTTTTTTGTCCAATAATTAGAATCTCTGTTTTTTCAGAATTTAGTAGTAGGAAATTACTAGTCATCCAGTTTTTTATATCAACTATGCATTCCGTTAATTTTGTGAATTGGCAAGTTTCATTAGGTTTTGAAGAAATATACAGCTGAGTATCATCAGCATAACAGTGAATTATACAAAGTTCCTTTTGAAAGGAATGGTGAGCGCATCAAAGAACTCTGTCACCAATACATCCAGGTAAGGTTATGCAATACAGTCATTACTGTACTATACATTGTGTGTTTTGCAGTAAACTACTCTATAAACTTGGAGTACATTAGGACATACAGTGGATATACAGCAAAGCATTGACATACACTGTGTCTGATTACTTTCAGAGAGTAATGGAGTTGGAGGCCAATCAAGTCCCACATGTAATGATCTACGTTAATGAGGCTGGCTTTAACTTAGCGAAAAGGCGTTGACGCGGAAAAAACATAATTGGCAAAAGGGCCACAGTTACTGTGCCGGGGCAGAAAGGAGCCAACATCACCATGTGCGCCGCAATCTCCAACAATGGTGCACTCCTGCATAAATGTGAGATTGGCCCCTACAACACCAACCGCCTTCTCCTGTTTTTAGTAGACCTGCACGAAAGACTTGTGCCAGAGGTAGAAAGGGGACAGGTGAGAGACCACTAGCCAATTGACGTCGTCACATGGGACAATGTGGCATTCCACCATTCCCGTGCAGTCAAAGCATGGTTTGACGCCCATCCTAGGATGATGTCCCTTTTCCTTGCTCCTGACTCCCATTTCCTCAACCCCATTGAGGAGTTTTTCTCATCCTGGAGATGGAAGGTTTTTGAGGGACCAAATGTCCCTCCTGGATGCAATGGATGCTGCATGCAAAGATATCACAGCTGAACACTTCCAGGGGTGGATAAGGCATGCCAAAAGATTCTTCCCATGATGCCTTGCCAGAGAAGATATCAGGTGTGATGTGGATGAGAACATGTGGCCAAATGCAGAAGACCGGGCAGATTAGAAGATGACTCTTTTTTTTTATTTTTTTTATTCTTCTGGTGCTTTTTCTGTTCATATATTTTGTATTTTCACATAAAAAAATGGCAGCTATATTGCATATTTTTTTTATCTTGCAGTAATGTCCTTTTGCAAATAAAGTCTTTATTGCACCAATTCTGTCTCTGTCTTCGTTTTTTCGTTAACCGTACATTCTATAAAGCACTCTGAGATGGGTCCTTTTTTTATTGAATTTCTGCAGCAAAAGACTTAAACCCAACAAAACAAAAATGTAGAGAGGCTTCAAAAGAAACTGCAGTGCAAAACACAATCTATGATCAATATAATATACTGTCTGTTGTATAAGGGCAGACCTGACACATAAAATAATGCAGTTTCTGTAATTCCATCTGATGTTAGTGTTTTTATGACATTGTGCAATGATTGACTAAATCTTCCTGTTGGACGAGAACATATGTTAGTTTTTTGAAAAATGATTTGATTTTGAGACATGTTTGCAGTGTTTTGGTAGACAGTGTATTGTTGCTAGTGTATTATTGTATTTTGAAAATTAGTGTTGGAGTTTAGTTTACAATGTGTGATTTTGTTTTGCCAATTGTGTGTTGTAGGTGTGTTGGTGCATTAAGAGTTTAGGAAATTTGTTAAAAGTATTGAAAAAATTGTCATAGCGATTGTAAAAAACTGTAAGAATGTTTAGATATTTGTTCCAAATCTATCACCATTTCAAACGTGTTATTGCACTATTTAATCAGAATAAGGGCTGTAAATATGAACTGTTAATGAAGCAAGCATGACTTGTAGAGTTTCATCTCTAGGTAAATCAGAAGCTGGTGTTAGTGATGATGCTTTTCCTGCAGGGCCGGACACAAATAACATGACATTCCCAAATTTAAAACAAAAGGTTAATGCAAATAATGAAGCCTGTAGGGCGGACTGTTGTTCCCGTTAGCCGTGTGTGTGTGTCATGTGGAGTAAACAGGTGTGTGTGGCAGCAGGTGTGTTTTACAGCGGGTGTGTGTTACAGCGGGTGTGTGTGCCAGCAGGTGTGTGTGACAGCGGGTGACCTTCGAGAGCTCTCCTGTCCACATCGCTCTCTGTTCCTGCTGTTCCTGGGAACGAGCCGTCGGTGGAGATCATCTCTGTGAAGAGAACAGCGAGACCTGACGTGTGTGTCCAGCTCGTCACACACAAACTTAATTTATGCAATGCTACCGTCGTAAATGTCACGACTCGCCACAGGCCCGCGGAGCTTCAGACATGAGCTGAGCTTTACACCGAATATGAGACTCAAGCCTGATTCAAAACTCATATAGATCAGACATTTGATCTTTGATGACTTTTACTTAGTCTCGGACAGACTGATGATGCTCATGATATGATGAAACACACAACAACATCTTCTTCCTCAGTGTTTCTGTCTCGTTTTACAGCACTAATATCTAAATATTCTTACATCAAGATACATTTACTGGAGAAGAAGCAAATTGACTGAAGATATAAAGTCTTGATCAATGAAAAATGAGTTTGTGCATAAAACAAGAACAAATAATAATAATAATACATTTTATTTATAGGAGCATTTCATGGCTCTCAATGACACCTTACAAAATCCATAAAGTAATCACATTAAACAATAAAACCAGTACAGCAACAAACATTAAATCACATAAAAGCCTAAACAGAGAAGTTTTAAGATGAGATCTAAAGACCGAAAGACTAGAACTGTTGCGAACTTCTACAGGGAGTGTGTTCCAGAAACGTGGAGCCGCAGAACCGAAGCCCGAGAGTGCTCATTTTTCGGTGAGCTATTCTTTGAATTCAAAAGGAAACAATATTATTTTTCTACATTGACAGATATTTGTTCTTGTTTTAAGCACAAACTCACTTCATTTTGATGCATTTTTAATTAAACAAGACTTAAATATCTTCAGTCATTCTGCTTCATCAGTAAAAATATCTTGATGTAAGAATTTTTAGATTTTTTTGCTGGAAAACAAGACAGAAACACTGAGGAAGAACATTATTGCAGGTTATCATGACAGTGACACACATTCAAAATCTTCATCGCCTGTTTTGTCCCGTTTCATCACCCTTCACAGAAGCACATGAGGGTTAGTAACGCTCCTCTGCCAGAATCCTCCCGTACGACCCGTTCGGTCCGGAGGCTCGTGTTTAACGAGTTCTTATTAGCAGCGCTTCTGAAGACATCGCCGTGGCAACAGAGTGACGCACACCTGCAGATGAAGCCGTGACGGATTCTCCCAGGAAAACTATTCTGGCCCTGAACTTTCACAGTCACCCTTCCACTCTCTGTATCATCCAGAGAAAGTGCGTCAATCATCAGAAGTGGATGCAAACGACTCACTTCACTGAAGTCAACATCATGCATTAGATCACATGCCTTCATCTTCATCTTTATACAATACAGGTTGTTTCAAAGCTGTAGTAATGTTGTAAAATTGATCAATTATGAATCAAATTCAATTTCAGGTAGAAGCAGCTCTATAAAGACGAAAGTGTCATTATTCAGCTCAAGTTTTGTTCTTATCTGATAATATTACTGAATATTACATGTCTTTTAAACCCCAACTCAAACCTTGTTTGTTAAATGTTTTATTTGCAAAGTGTGTTTTTGCATTTTTCTTTACAATAAACGACATTAACTTGATTATCTAATGCAATAACATTCAGACATCAAGTGTGATGAAAGACTCTTAAAGTAGGACGGGAACCCAGACAGCAACATAGTGTCGGCCCAGATGAAATCCACTGTGCCGGATGTGGGCCGGATCTGAGCCGACACTATTTTGCTGTCTGGGAATGTTCACGTGTATGCACTAATGTTTAAGATCTTATTAGATTAGATTAGATCTTTATTGTCATTGCATATTTTACAACGAAATTTTGTTGGAGCAATCCGATCTGCAGCATTAAAATAGAAAATAAAAATTATTTAGCATTTCACCCTTAATATAAATAAATACTCAAAAAATACTAATAAAACACAAAAAGCCATTGTACATAGTCCATTATTGCATTAAGCCCAGGTGTTACAGCTTTATCTGTGTGTATGTTATGTGTGTGTATGTGTGTGTGTGTGTGTGTGTGTGTATGTGTATAGGTAAACTTAATGTTAATGGTCTTGTTGAAGGTTGCGATGACTGTTCACAGCTCTGGGAAGAAACTGTTCCTGGGGTTCTCAGTCTGAGGTGATAAAGGGGGTTAGGTTCCAGGTTAGGTCCTCAGTAATGTATTCTCCCAGAAACTTAAAGCTTGAGACTCTCTCTACATCCTCCTCATTAATACACAGACCATTGTGGGATGTTTTTTTACTTCTCCTGAAATCTATTATCAGTTCTTTTGTAAGGTCGTTGTCCTTGCTCCAGCTAGTTAGTGTCTGGACCTCCTCTCTATATGCAGTTTCATTATTGCCAGTTATGAGTCCCACTATGGTTGTGTCGTCTGCAAATTTGATGACAGCAGTTGAATTATAAGAGGAGGTGCAGTCGTATGTGAACAGAGAGTGAAGTGCTGGACTAAGATCACCGTGATGGTGTTGGCCAAACCTGTCTGTTAGTGAGAGAGAGAAGGGCTCCCAGACCCATTGTTTCCAGT